>WNWU01000042.1:3104534-3128576 GCA_012654045.1 Ptyas mucosa | reverse complement strand
AATAGAATAGAATAGAATAGAATAGAATAGAATAGAATAGAATAGAACAGAATTCTTTATTGGCCAACGAATTTGTCTTTGGTGCATATGCTCTCAGTGTACATAAAAGACAAAGATACTGTTGAGGAATTCGCAGAGCAACCCTAGAGTAGCAAGGGTGTGCACATGAAAGCGACTGAGAGTAGTTGCGAATAACCACAGCCAACACACAGATTTTTTTAAAAATTTGATTTATATGCCGCCCTTCTCCAGAGACTCAGGGCAGCTTACAAGGTGTTAAGCAATAGCCTTCATACTTTTGTATATTTATACAAAGTCAGCTTATTGCCCCTACAATCTGGGTCCTCATTTCACCTACCTTAGAAAGGATGGAAGGCTGAGTCAACCTTGAGCCTGGTGAGATTTGAACTTGCAGTAATTGCAGGCAGCTGAATGTTAATTACAGTGCTTTAGTCTGCCACGCCACCAGGCTCCTGAGTAAACACTGAGTTGTGTTTACTTTTAGGAAATAGTAATAAGGCACAGTCCAATAAACAGTCCAGGTCATACACAGATAAAGTGGTAGATAGTAAAACAATAGTCCAGGGATATTCCAGTAACAGTCTTCTTACCAGTCATTGTAGTCATACACAATAAACAGTTGCAAACAGTAGCAAATACAGCAAATAGCAGTAACAATCAGTAATGGTCAGCAAAGAGAAATAATGGTCAGCAAAAAGAAACAAACCATGTTTCAAGCTTCCTCTTAAGGATATTGGCTACAGAGCTAACAAATCAGGACACAGTATGATGCAATACAGCAATACAGTCTTAAAGCTATATTGAGGTTTTATATATTGCCAACCCAACAAGTTAGGTAACTATCATTTCCTAACAAATACACTCGTCAAGAATCACAAGGGACAATACCCAGTGACAGTCATACGGTACAATAAGCAATCAAATCATACTAGGAAACAATCAGTATCAATATAAATCACAAGGATACAAGCAACAAAGTTACAGTCATGCAGCCACAAGTAGGAGGAGATGGGCAACAGGAACGATGAGAAGACCAATAGCAATAGTAATGCAGCCTAATGTGAATAGTTTGACAGTGTTGAGGGAATTATTTGTTTAGCAGAGTGATGGGAGTCCCAAAAAAACTATTCTTTTATCTAGTTATTATTATTATTAATCATATTTCTATTCCGCCCACTCTCCGAGGACTCTGGGTGGCTTACAACAATCGACAGTATACTAAATAGCATATTGCCCCCAACAATCTGGGTCCTCATTTTACCCACCTCGGAAGGATGGAAGGCTGAGTCAACCTTGAGCCGGTGAGATTTGATCCGCTGATCTGCTGAACTAACAGTCAGCTGAAGTAGCTGCAGTACAGCACTCTAACCACTGCGCCACTTGGCTCCTCATAGTTGCGTAGATACTAGGTGTGTAGTGCTCTGTAGCATCTTTTTGAAGGTAGGATTTGAAACAATTTATGTCCAGGATGCGAGGAGTCTGTAAATATTTTCACAGCCCTCTTTTTGACTCATGCAGTATACAGGTCCTCAATGGAAGGCAGGTTGGTAGTAATTGTTTTTTTCTGCAATTCTAATTATCCTCTGAAGTCTGTGTCTGTCTTGTTGGGTTGCAGAACCAAACCCGACAGTTATAGAGGTGCAGATGACAGACTCAATAGTTCCTCTGTAGAACTGTATCAGTAGCTCCTTGGGCAATTTAGTTTACTTTATTGTCATTGCACATGGTACAACGAAATTAAATGCCATCTTCAGTGTACATTATAACTATCAAAATAAAAACTCAAACATACATCCTTTACATTATATATAATTGAAATTGAAAACCCGATATTGCAATATACCGTAAAATTCAATATGGTTATTGCCCTGGAATAGAAGCTGTTTTTCAGCCTATTTGTCCTTGTTTTTATTATCCTATTAGATGGTAATAGTTTCAAAAAAGGGTGCCCAGGATGAGATGGATCTTTAAGAATGTTTTGAACTTTCTTAAGGTAGTGGGAGCTATAAAGCTGTTCCAAAGAGGGGAGAGGGCAACCAATGATCCTCTGGGCAATGACGTTGACCCTTTGGAGTGCTGTCTTATCTGCCACTGTGCAATTTGCAAACCATACACAGATGCAGTAAGTTAAAATACTTTCTAGGGTGCGGCGGTAGAAGGCCACCAGCAGTTTTTCATTCGGTGGTTGTTTCTTGAGAAGTCTCAGGTAGTATAATCTCTGCTGGGCCCTTTTGACCAGTGCTGCAATGTGAGTGCCCCAGGTCAAGTCCTCTTTTCTAATAACACCCAGAAACTTAAAACTGGCCACTTGCTTCACTCGGTCTTCATTGATAAGCAAGGGCTGGATGTCTGATCTATTCCTTCTATAGTCCACTATAAGCTCCTTGGTCTTGTGTTAAGGACCAAGTTATTGTCTCCACACCATGAAAGCAACCATTCCACCTCATCTCGATAGGCAGACTCATCTCTTCCCCCGGAGATCAGTCCCACCACTGTTGTATCATCTGCAAATTTAGTAATAATATTACTAGTGTGAGCGGAAATGTAGTCATGCACATAAAGAGTATAGAGTAAGGGACTCAATGCGCAACCCTGTGATGTACCAGTGTTAAGAATAAGGGTTGAAGAGATATGATTACCTAATCTGACCCTCTGAGAGCAGCCAGACAGGAAATCCATAATCCAAAGGCAGATTGAATAAGAAAGCCCAAAATCCATAAGTTTAGACATTAGTCTACGTGGAATTATTGTGTTAAATGCAGAGCTAAAATCTACAAAAAGCATCCTCACATAGCGCCCCCCCCCGTTTCAAATGAATCAGAGCAGTGTGAAGAGTGATGGCTATAGCATCCTCTGTAAATCTATTTCTTCTGTATGCAAACTGGTGTTTATCAAATGTATGCAGAAGACCAGAGATGATGTGCTGGCAGACCAATTTCTCAAAGCACTTCATGATGATAGGAGTGAGTGCCACTGGTTTGTAATCATTTAAGTTATTGATAAGAAACTTCTTTGTGCAGTGGCACAATGGAAGCCTTCAAACAAGATGGAATAGTGGAGTGGGATAAAGACCAACTGAAGATTTTGGTAAAGACTCCAGCCAACTGATCAGCACAGTCTTTAAGCACTCGGCCAGAGATACTGGCAGCCTTTCTAGGGTCCAAAGCCCTCAGAATGCTCCTCACCTCCTCTTCCTCTACAATGAGGTGGGGGCTACAATGGGCTGGTGGCTGTATTTTAGCTGTCTCTCATGTCCCCGCTTCAAAGCGAGCAAAGAAATGATTCAGTTCGTCTGCCAACGAAGCATCCCCCCCCAGCAGAGATGACATTGGTCGGTTGATGGTTGGTAATTTGTTGAATCCCTCACCACACCTGTCATGTTATTACTATAAAAATTATCCTCAATTTTCCTCTTATAATCAGTCTTGGCCTTCTGAATACTTTTCTTCAGACTAACTCTGGCAACACTCTATATTGCCCTATCACCAGACCTAAAGGCCTTGGTCCTGTCATGCAAGAGGTGCTGGACTTCCTTGGTCATCCAGGGCTTCTGATTGGGATAGATCCTAATACGTTTATCCATAGTGATAATATCTGTGCAGTGTTTGATATAGCACAGAACAGTTGCAGTGTGCTCCTCTAGGTCAGAGTGGTAAAAGATGTCCCAATTTGTGTTCTCAAAACAATCCTGAAGTTGTATCTTCTGGCCAAGATTTCACTGTCTTTATTATAGGCAGAGCCAGTCTCCTAAGAGGGATGTATGCTGGTGCTAAAAGGAGTGATATATGGTCTGATTGTACCAAATGTGGTAATTGTATAACCTTATAGCCATGTTTAAAGTTGGTGTCAGGTTACGAGTCAGGATGTGGAAGAAAAACATCAGACCACAAGAAGGAGTTTGTAGTAAAGGTTTATCTTCCTAGATTCAACATGTTCCAACAATCACCCAGCGTTTCTGTGAAATATTGTCAGCTCTAACCCTAGTGTGCTCCCATCACCGTTTTTATCCTCTGTGCACCCTGCCCCTCTACTCCACCCTCTAACTCCACCCCATAGTCCAGTGTTGATTGGTGTGTTCCGGCCGCTCCCCCCATCCAGGCATGGATCGCAATTAATCCAGGGCTGTCAGCCCCGAGAAACTCTCATTAACACTGGCTAAGGCGGTTAAATCAGGTCTTGTGCAGGCGCAGTTCCATCCATCTCTCAGCTGAGGGGCAGCAACTCGTCCGATGGTGCTGGAGGACACAGAACACCCCGGAAATGGTGGGGAGCGTCTGGTGGGGAGGCAGCCGGTGTTATTGTGATTGTTTTGATTCCAGGAAGCAAGGCGGCATGATCGGCTAGTCCCCCTCCTCTCCAGAATGATGATGCGGGGCTGACAGTTGGTATATACTTTGTCCAATATGTTTGCTCCTCTAGTAGCACACTTAACATGCTGATAGAATTTAGAGAGCACTGCTTTTAAATCACCCTGTTTAAAGTCCCTCACTATAATATGCACAACAGCAGGATACTTATTCTGCTGATTACTAACAATGTTGTAGAAGATCCCAATATTATATTCCTTTTTATCGCTGCATTTAGTCCATTTACATTTAAGGATATTGCTTTTATTTCTTCTTCCATGTTTACTTGTTACTAGTTTTTAATTTCATTGCCCTGGTCTCTCTTTGTTCCAATGGGTCTTTAGATCTCGCCCCTTTTCTAGGGTCCTTTCCTCTTTTGCTTTTTCATCTTTATCCTTTTCTTCATCTTTCTCTTTTGTGACGCCTACAGCTCCCAAATCTTCTTCCAATGGTCCACAAAATTGTTGATAGAATAGTTTCGCTTTCTCAATTGAATCAAGTCTATGTCTTTGTTCTTGCCATGTCACCATAATTCCTTCAGGTATTAACCATCTAAAACTCACTCCTTTGGATATTAAAAATTTCATTAGAAATTGGTATTCTCTCCTCAAATCTCTAACTCTTCTATGCATTTGTCTAAAACCAAATTCTTTGGTTCTTTATCTTTGTGTTTCAGTGCTGTGATCCTTGCTGCTTGTAATATCTATTGTGATATACATGCACTTCTCTTGGTAATATATTCCTTATTGCATATCTAATATATACTCTGAATGCTTCATCGATCTCACTTAAAAACTTTTCATTAGATTGTTCCAAGGCTTCAGCCAAAATCTCTGCAATTACCTCTGGTAGATTTTCTCCTTTTTCTTCTTCTATGTTTTGGAATCTTAAATAGAATTCAGAACATTCCATTTCCAACAGAATAATTGTTCTTTTTTGTGATTTGTCTGTTAGAACCAATTTTTCTTCTAAGTCCTCAACTTTTTTTCTGTCATTTCTGCTTTTCCTTCTACTTTCTGGATTCTCTCCTCGATCTTCCCCATCATTTCTTTCATTTCTTTTAATTCCTGTTTATCATGAATTTCTTTTAATTCCTGTTTATCATCATGAAGTGATTGCATAAAATTTTGTAGTTCCATCATCTCAGAAGTTTTCTGCATTTCTGCCATTGGGGGACTTGATGCTGGATGCAAATGAGCTATAAATTTCTTCATTTCCACTTTCCCCAAATAATTTGTAATCCATTATGGTTTAGTTATGGTTCAAATATTTAATTCAACCAATAATTGAATTAGCAAAAATAGAATAAAATAGCATAAAGTAAAATAAAAAAGAATCTCAAACCATCCCCACCCTTCAAAATTGTAAAAAAAGTAAAAAAATAATAAGATAAAAGGGGGGAGAAAAAGAAAAAATATAATCCAACTGTCTCAGAAGAAAATAAAAATAAAAATTTTGAAATAAAAATAAAAAATAAAAGTCCAAGGGAAAATCAGTTTGGGGGGGGGGGGAAAGACTTCCGGTGGCGCCACAAAGCTTCGAGGACGCTTCTACATGAGCGCCCGCTCCGTGGTTTTGTAAAAGCCCCCGAACAGCTGGCCAATGCTGTCGGGAGGCTTGAAATTCTCTCCCTGGGCAAAGGGGAGAGTGAAGAGCAGGCAGGTGGGGGTAGAGCTCCCCAAGGCCCCCCAGAGAAAACTCTGGGGTGCGAAGTGTGGGAACTCCCCAGAAACCAGCCAAGCAGCTCCAGACCCGGAACGACTCTGCTGAAGCAGAGCAAGAAGCCGCAACCACCCCAGCAACTCAATTTCAAATCATTTAGGGGTAATATAATTTTAAGAATTATTTGTATCGTGAATCTCAGATGCTGGCTGAGCAGATCAGGAGAACAGTAATGAAGGCAGAAAAATCTTTAACTCCATTTGAAACAGGGAAAAAATGGCACCTGAGGGCGTGATGAAATCTATTAGTGAAAGTGACTGTTAGCGCTTGTTAACATTTGTAACAGAGACAGAGCTACCGGATTACACCTTAAAGTGGAAGCGGAATGGAAAAGAACTGGGTATTGACTTTAAATAAGTTAGATACCTAGATTGTGTGGTTAATATATGGATTTTGCCTGACAGTTGAATAAGTACGAGTTGAAATATGGCTGACATTAGACCCACAGGATTATTGCCTGGTGAATCAGCAAATTACAAAGTGGTGATTGCAAAAATTTTTCAAGAACTTTTAGAGTCTCTTACTTCTAAAATTTCAGCTTTAATGGAAAGAATTTTTCAAAAAAATAATTGGAATAATTTGCTGGAGGAAAAACAAGATGAAATTAAACAGAAGAGTTTGGAGAGAGAAATCCAGGTTGTCGGGACTGAACTGCAGAAAGGAACAATGGAAACAGAGGTTTTGGCAGACATTTCCACTCAGCCTACAGAAGAGTTAGAACTGGATTTATCATTACAAGTGGATAAACTATTTGGCAATAATTTGTGGTTTTATAAACAAAGGAGTAAACTACTGGATTATACAAGCAAGAAAGGATGAAATGGGGGTTTCAAGCCCAAGCCAAAGAAAAAGATTACAAAAAGAAAATGAGTTTTTATGATACATCAACCTCAAATCAAGGCTAAGAAATTTTTAAAAATAAAAGGAGGGGCAGGAGGAAAGTTGAAAGAATTATGGAAAAAGAAAGATTGGAAAAAATATAAGAAAAAGGAAAAAAAAGTTTAATTAAACTGGCAGTTTTTAAAGGTTACTTTAAAGCAAGGATATTTTACATACAAAAATGATAACTTTTTAAATGTTATGAAGGTACTATATTGATTAAATAAAAACTTGAAGGATACTCTCCGGAAAGTTTTGAATTTATATCTGTAGAAATGATTTAAGAAGTTTTACTGATGACTTTAAAAGGTATATGAGATAAAAAGTTTATGGTCTTTAAAATGTTTAACTTTAATAAGTAAAAAGGATGGATAATAATTTAAGTCTTACTTGAAAATGAACAGTGTTTGAGATTGTGGGAAATCTATATTTGTAGAAATGATTTAAGAAGTTTTACTGATGATTTAAAAAGGTACACAAGATAAAAAGCTTAAGGTCTTTAAAATGTTTAACTTTAATAAGTAAAAAGGATGGATAATAATTTAAGTTTATTATAGAAATGTTGAAAATGAATAGTGTTTGAGATGGTGGGAAGGATATTTGTCTAGGTTTTTTTTCTCTTTTTAATGTTGTAATATTTTTAAGTTAATGAATTGATTTTCATATTTGGGAAAATAAGAATTTAATTTAATTGATTTAGAATTTGTAAAAGGGAGGTTGATGAACTTGAATAAGGGGAGTTAAAGAGGGTATGGGAAATTTTGAATCTTATAGTATGTTAGTCTATTTTAGCATATGTTTGCCAATGCAATACCCTGTTTCTGCTTTGGGAAGTCTAGGGTGGGGGGGGAGGGAGGGGGGCAGAGGGAGGGTTGGATGGGTTGGGGATAAAAACTTGGATATAAAAGTGTGTTAAAGGAAAAAGGAGAGGGGGGGGGAAAGGGGGGGGGAAAATGTGAAATGTTACCAAACTGTAAGAAAATGAAGAAACAAATGATTGTAGTTGTAATGTATTATGTTCAATAAGAAAATAGTGGCGGCGGGGGGGAGAAAATGTATTCTTATAAAACTTTTTAATAAAAAAAATTTAAAAAATTGAAAAGATTAAGAAAATTTCTTCTGACTCTTCAAGTCTTAATCCAAAGGAAGACAATACTTAAAAAAACCAATTCCATTAAGTTCAATAAAAAGTCTCTAAATATAACCAGAGAGGGAAAAAATAAAAAGGCAAATCTAAAGGCTTTTTTTTAGTTCTCAAAACAAAACTAATCAGCCCTGAAAAGAAATAAAGTTACAATCCACAAGGCCAAAAGAGAAAAAAATTTCAAGCTAATCTTTATTTTTCATTTTCATTTTTTCATTTTATTAGATTTATATACCGCCCTACTCCCAAAGGACTCAGGGTGGTGAACAGCCAAAAATAAAACACATAGATTACAAAATTTAAAAAACAATATAAAACCACATTACATAATTTGGCCCAGGACAAAATTAAAATCCCCAATAGTTAAGACAAATTTAAAATTTACAATTTAAAAGAAAGTTAAAAGGGAGAATTAGGCCAGGCCAGCCTGTTGAAATAAAAAGGTCTTAAGGGTGCGGCGGAAAGTGCATAGGTCCAGGATCCTCCGTATCTCCGGGCGGAGCTCATTCCAGATGGCAGGTGCCCCCACAAAGAAGGCTGTCCCCCTGGGGGCTGCCAGTCTATACTATTTGGCCGACGGCACCCTGAGGAGCCCCTCTCTATGAGAGCGTACTGGCCGGTGAGAGGCTACTGGTGGCAGCAGGCAGTCCCATAAGTATCCAGGTCCTGAGCCATGGAGCGTTCTAAAGGTGGTAACCAGAACCTTGAAGCGCACCCGGAAGACCATCGGGAGCCAGTGCAGCTCACGCAGGAGGGGTGTTACATGGGAACACCATGTCGCTCCCATAACCACCCGCACAGCTGCACTCTGCACCAGTTGGAGCCTCCGGGTGCTCCTCAAGGGAAGCCCCATGTAGAGAGCATTACAGTAGTCCAGGCAGGAAGTGACGAGGGCATGAGTGACCGTGAGCAAGGAGTCCCAGTCCAGAAATGGACGCAACTGGCAAATCAGACGAACATGATAGAAGGCCCCCCTGGCCACAGCTGTCAAATGCTCTTCCAAAGACAGCCGTGAATCCAGGAGGACACCCAAGTTGCAAGGCCTCTCCGTGGGGGCCAACGACTCGCCCCCAGTAGTCAATGATGGCACCAATTGACTATATCGGGACACCGGAAACCACAGCCACTCGGTCTTGGATGGGTTGAGCCTAAGTCTGTTTCTCCCCATCCAGATCCGCACGGCCTCCAGGCACAGGGACATCACTTCAAGGGCATCATTGGGGTGGTCTGGGGTGGAGATGTACAGCTGAGTATCATCAGTGTACTGATGATACTTCACCCTGAAACCACGGATGATCTCACCCAGTGGCTTTACATAAATGTTGAACAGAAGGGATAAGAGGACCGACCCCTCTGGCACCCCACATATAAGGCACCTCGGAGTTGACCTCTGCCCCCCTGCCAACATAGACTGCAACCAGTCAGAGAGAAAGGAGGAGAACCACCGCAACACAGTGCCGTCCACCCCCAAGTCTTCCAACCGGTGCAGTATGGTCGATGGTATCTGAGAGATACCTCTGAGAGATCTAACAGGACCAGGACAGAGGAGCAACCCCTGTCCCGAGCCTCCAGAGATCATCAACCAACACGACCAATGCCGTTTCCATGCTGTACCCAGGCCTGAAGCCCGACTGGAATGGATCCAGATATACCATTTCATCCAGGTGCTGGGGAAGCTGTCGCTCAACCACACTCTCAACAACCTTTGCCACAAAGCGAAGGTTGGAGACCGGACGATAGTTTGCTAACACTGCGATTGTCAGTGGGTCAGAGGCCGCAAAGGCACAATCCAATCCAAAGCTCCAGCAGCCATCCTATCCCAGGCAGCCACTAGGTCTCCAGTCGAGGTGTGAGCCAGAGCCTCAGGGAATGGCCCAAGCTCTGTCTGGAACTTATCAGGCTCCATCAAGCGCCTGGGGTGGAACCATCTCATCTGTTCTGCCTCCCTGAGGCGGGGTGTGGCAGTTCGAAGGTCAAGGTGAAGGAGGGAGTGATCCAACCATGACAAGGGCTCAATCACTATATCCCCTATCTCGAGTTCACTCAGCCATTGTCCAGAGACAAAAACCAGGTCCAGCGTGTTTCCCCCCATAAATTAGCTGGGTCAAGTCTATAGCCATCATGGAAGCCATGAACTCCCGAGCCACCTCAGATGTCTCACCTACGGATGGCAAGTTAAAATCCCCCATGACCATAAGCCTGGGGGGGCTTCCGGTGGCACCGTGTTGTGTTGAAGACACTCGAGTATGAGCGCCCGCTCCTCGGTTCCGTAAAAGCCCCCGAACAGCTGGCAAGCGCTGTCGGGAGGCTTGAAAAGTCTCTCCCTGGGCAAAGGGGAGGGGCAAGAGCAGGGGAAGGTAGAGCTCTCCAAGTACCCCAGAGAAAACTCTGGGGTGCGAAGTGTGGGAGCTCCCTAGAAACCTGCCAAGCAGCTCAGGACCCAGGACGACTCTGCAGAAGCAGAGCAAAATGCCACGACCACCCCAGCAACACAAGTTTAAACAGCTATATTGGTTATACAATTTTAAGGACTATAAATTGGAATCCTTGGCGCTGGCTGAGCAAATCAGGAGAACAAAAAGAAAACGTAGGTAAAAATCTTTAACTCCATTTAAAAAGGGAAAAAATGGCGCCTGAGGGCGTGAAAATGAAACCTATTAGTGAAAGTGCTTGTTAACGCTTGTTAACGTTTGTAACATAGACATAGCTACTGGATTACACCTTAAAGTAGAAATGGATGGAAAAGAATTGGGCATTGACTTCAACTAATCCATATCTTTACATTGTGTGGAAAATATTTGGATTTTGACCTGATAGCTGAATAAATATAAAGTGAAACATGGCTGATATAAGGGCTGGAGGATCACTGTCTGGTGAATCAGCAAATTCTAAAGTTGTGACTGCAAAGGTTTTACAGGAACTTTTAGATTCTTTTAATTCTGTTATTTTGGAATCAATGGAAAAATGTTTTCAAAAATATAGCTTGGGGAATAATAATGATTTGCTGGCTGGATAACAAGAGGAAACTAATCAGTGGATTGTGATTTTGGAGTATAAAACAGAGGCTGTCAGGATTGAGATGGAGGTTGGCGTAACTGAAACAGAAGTTCTGGCAGACACTTCCATTCAACTAACAGAAAAGCAAGAAGTGGACTCATCATCACAAGCTGACAAATTATATGGCAACAATTCATGGTTTTACAGACAAAGGAATTAACTGCTTGATTATACAAGTAAGAAGAGTCGAAATGGGGGTTTTAAACCAGAGAAAATGATTTTAAGAAGAGAGCGAGCTTTCAAGAGACATCAACCTCAAATCCAAACTCAAAAATTTTCAAAAATAAAAGGAGGGAGGGAGCAATGCTGAAAGAATTATGGAAGAAGAAAGACTGGAAAAAATATAAGAAAAAAAAGTGTAATTAAACTGGTATTTTTAAAGGCTACTCAAAGGCAATGATATAAAGGATATGTTTTCTTACAATTAGTGTTGGGTACAAAAATGATAATTTCTTAAAGTTATGGAGGTATTAAAATGGTTAAATAAAAACTTGAAGGATATCCTCCTGAAGGTTTTGAAATTCATATTTTGTGGAATGAATTAAGAATGTTTTATTGATGTATTAAGAGAATTTTAAAAGATTATAATATTTTAAAAGGTAAATGAGGTAAAATGTTTAAGGATTTAAAATGTTTAATTTTATGAAGGATTAGAGAGGATAAATCTTAATCTAAAACCTTATTAGAGAGTAATGTTGAAAAAGAATGGTGTTTGAGGGTGTGGAACTGATATTTATTCATGATTTTTTAATGCTTGTAATATTGTTAAATTACTGGACTATATATTAAGGAAAAGGTTTCTATACTTAGGAAGAAAGAATTCAATTTAATTGATTCTGAGTGTTTATAAAAGGGAGGTTGATGAATTTGAGTAAGGGGAGTTAAAGAGTATATGGGAGATTTTGAATTTTATAGCAAGTTAGTATATTTTAGCTTATGTATGTTAAATGTTATACCCTGTTTTTGCTCTGGGAAGTCGGGGGGGGGGTGGCTGGGGAGGGAAGGAGGGGTGGGGTTGGGATAAAAGTGTTGATAGAAAAGTAAGTAAAAGGAGAAGGGGGAGGTAGGGTAAAAGGGGAAATAAGTGAGATATTATAACAAAAGTACGAAAATGATGAAATAAATGACTGTATATGTAAATGTTTTATGAAAAATAAAAATTGAGGGAGGGGGGGTTGGAAGGGGGGGAGAAAATGTCTGTATCTTTTATAAAACTCTTTAATAAAAAAAAAAAGCCTGGAGGTATCAACTGACACTGCGGCTATAACGTTGAGTAGCTCAGGCAGGGCTGCCGCCATCTTCACTCTCCACAGCTGTTCTATTATCTTCTAGTCAAGATGTCAAGGTCAGTTATTTGTTTTCTCCAAAATATATGTCTTTCTTTTGCTTTTTTTTCTGCCACTAGATGGCACTGCAGGTTAACTTTTCATCTCAGCTCAGTACTTTCACTTCTTTAAAAAAGGTATCGTTTAAGCAATCAGCGTTTGTAACAATCCATTGGGGGGTGGGGAGAGAATGTATATTCCATTCAATTCATTCAAAACCTTAATGTCCAATTGTTTTTAAAGTCCCCAAATCTTTTTTTTTTCAATAAAAATTTAGTAAAAATTTAATAGTCATGCATTCCCCTGCTGCCCAAATTTCTGGATGGGGGGGGGGTGAATACATACCCGCACCCACTCCTCACTCTCAGCCAATCTTCTCCACCCTATAGATCTTCCAGGTCAATTAAAGAGAAGCTTTCTACACAAATAAGATTAAATCAATCTCACTTTGATGTCACAGGCTGGCTCTTTACTTTCTCTTTTGTTGCGGCCCCTCCAGCTTTTTAGCGACTTCTAGGTCGCTTTCCTCAATGTCCGATTTGAGGAGCTTCTTCCGGTCTTTGCAGGGAGTTTGCAATCTCCCTGTGCAGTGGTGTGTTGCTACCAGTTCGCACTGCTTCGGGAGAACCAGTAGTAAAAATTTTTAGTTGCTCGGAGAACCGGTAGCAATGGCTGGCTGGCCACACCCCCGAACTGGTTGCCCGGTCGCCACTTCCTCGCCCTGGCCGCCATGTTCGCCACTGCCATGTTCTTCACACATGCGCATCCCATTGCCTTGCAAGTCAAATGGGATGTGTGCATACGTGAAGAACATGGCAGCGATGGCAGCAGCTTGCCTTCAGAGAAAGTGCCTGGCAAAGAAGCCTTTTCAGAGGCTTCTTTCCCAGCCACTTTCCAGCAATGACAGCTGGCTGGGGGCTGCTGAAAACTCTGATTAGCTTCCCTTCCCGACTCTGGACCAGCCGCAGTGGAAGGTAAGCAGGCAAACAAAGAAGTGGTGTGGGGGAGGAAGGCAGGCAAGTGGGCCTGGCCCCCAGACCATGGGGAAAGGCACATGGGAGGCAGGCAAGCATGTCAGGGCCGCCTGGCCATAGGGAAGGAACCTAGCAGCTCCCCTCCCTTCCCTGCAGCCTGGCATGCTTGCCTGCCTTCCAAGCAGCCTTCCCACGCCTTTGCCTTCCGAGGTCAGGTCACACATGCAGCCCCTGATGGGAGATGTGCCGTTTTTGGCCCAGCCTGGCCCGGCCTAGCCAGTGGGTGGGTGGGCAGCCCTTTGGGGAGACGGAGCCATTGCGCTTGGGCTGAGAGAGGTGGTGGCAGCGGTGGTTTTCTGGGAGGGCGAGTGGATTTCCCAGTGCTGCTGCACATGTGCACTGCATGTGAAGGGAGGCAAACACCGGAAAAGCCGCACAGGAAAACTTCCCAGGCGTTCCGGAATGCCCCGCAGCCACCACCACCACCGCTGATGTCTGCAGCAGCAAAAGCATCACAGGAAAACTTCCTGGGTGGTCTGGGATGCCCTGCTGCTGCCACCTGATGCTCCCGTTTCAGCCCCCACCCCCACCTGCCACAGCCTGAAGCTCCTGTTTTGGGTGCTGCTGGCTGCTGCTGTTGCTGCCACTGCCACTGCCAGGCGCTTCCTCTTGGGCCTCCCAGTCTCACTCTCCTAGACTTTGAAGGAGAGAGGGAGGGAGAGAAAGAGAGAGAGAAAAAAAGACACAAAGAAAATGAGAGAAAGAGAAAAAAAGAAAATGGAAGGGAGAGACAAGAAAGAAGGAAAGAGGAAGGGAGAGACAAGAAAGAAAAAGAAAGATAAAGAAAGAAAGAGAAAGAAAGAAGGAAAGAGGAAGGGAGAGAGGGAGAAAAGAAAGAATGAAGGAAAAGAGACATAGAAAAAAGAAAGAAAGAGAAAGAAAGAAAGAAAGAGAGGAAGGAAGGAAGGAAGGAAGGGAGAGACAAAGAAAGAAAAAGAAAGACAAAGAAAGAAGGAAAGAAGGAAGGAAGGAAAGAGGAAGGGAGAGAGAGAGAAAGGAATGAATGAAAGAAAAAGAGAAAGGAAGGAAGGAAGAGAGAAGAAAGAGAAAGAAAGAAGGAGAGAAAGAAGGAAAGGAAGGGAGAGAGAGCAAAAAGAAAGAAAGAAAGAAAAAGAGACAAAGAAAAAGAAAGAAAGAAAGAGGAAGGGAGAGACAAGAAAGAGAAAAAGAAAGAAGGAAGAGGAAGGTAGGGAGAGAGAGAGAGAGAGAAAGAAAGAAAGAAAGAAAGAAAGAAAGAAAGAAAGAAAGAAAGAAAGAAAGAAAGAAAGAAAAGGAAGGACGGACCACAAATCCTGGCACTAGAAGTGGCTTCAGAAGGCGCTTTGAAACAGGACAGCAATCTAGGGCTGGAAGGGACCTTAGAGGCCATCTAGTCCAATCCCCTGCTCCAGCAGGAAACCTTTCATCGCCTGGATTATTTTGGTGCCTCTAACAGAGGAAAATTGCCAGAAAGGAGAAGGAATTTACTAGGACAAGGCTGCCATGCAGAGGAAGGCAGAGATAGTCCTTGACGTATGACCAAAATTGAGCCTGAGCCCAAAATTTTGGTTGCTAAGCGTGGTTAAGTGAGTTTCACCACATTTTACTCAATCCATGATCTCTCCTGGCTCTAACAGTCATGTGCAGGCTAGGGAAGTAAATCTGAAGGCGTACGTAATGTTCTAAATGTACAGAAGTTATAGTTAAATGTGTAGCAGAAAATGGACTCTGGGTATGTTTTTCCAAATGTAGTAAGTGAGGTTGAATGTGTATAGTTTTAAAAGAGATGTGTGTACATACACATACAATATATATAGTAAATAATGTATCTTTTTGTGTGCCTATACGCACTCTATACTATGTAATATGTATGTACACATATGGCATATGTACATAGGATTAAATAGTATATTTTGGATGTTCAGTAGTAGTAAATAAATAGATAGGGAAATTGTATCTCGTTGAGGCCTTTGAGGCGAGGAGAGGCCAGGCACCCTAACCATAACCCTTGACATGAGTGATGTCAAGTTGGCCACGCCCACCCAGTCACATGATCACCCAGCTACGCCCACCCAATCACATGGCCACCAAGCCATGCCCACACAGTCACGTGGCCACCAAGCCACGTCCACCAAACAAGCCACGCCCACAGAACCGGTAGTAAAAATTTTTTGAACCCATCACTGTCCCTGTGTTGACCAGTATGTGCTCCTCTTGTTGGTTGTCCCTACAGGACAACTTAGGTCACAGAGGACCCTTGGACAGCGGGGATATAGACGACACTTTGGGAGCTCCCAAAGAGTCCGTAGTACCGCCGCAACGCTGGCCATGCCTCCAAGACAAATTCCTTTTGTGTCCAATCACACTTGGCCAATAAAGAATTCTATTCTGTTCTGTTCTGTTCTGTTCTGTTCTGTTCTGTTCTGTTCTGTTCTGTTCTGTTCTACTCTACTCTACTCTACTCTACTCTACTCTACTCTACTCTGAGAAGTCTCAGGTAGTATAATCTCTGCTGGGCCCTTTTGACCAGTGCTGCAATATGAGTGCCCCAGGTCAGGTCCTCTTTTATAATAACACCCAGAAACATAAAACTGGCCACTTGCTCCACTCGGTCTCCATTGATAAGCAAGGGCTGGATGTCTGATCTATTCCTTCTATAGTCCACTATAAGCTCCTTGGTCTTATTTCTGTTAAGGACCAAGTTATTGTCTCATATTTAGAGTGTTGGCCTATATTTAGGTGATTGTCCACTAGGACTCCAAGAGCCCTCTCACAATTACTGGTATTGAGCCAAGTTTCATCTAGTCTGTACCTGTACAGTTGTTTTTCTTGTCTAAGTGTAAAATGTTTCTTTTATCTATATTGAATTTAATTTTGTTAGATAGGGCCCAATGTTCAAGTCTGTCAAGATCCTTCTGGATCTTGAGTCTGTCTTCTGGGGTGTTGGTATTCCTGCCAGCTTGGTATATTCTGCAAATTTAATAAGTTCCCCTTCTATTGAAGAATACTGGGGCTAAAATGGAACATTGTGGTACCCCACTACTTATTTCCCTCCATGTGGGTGTAGTTCTGTTCAGGACGACACGTTGAGTACAATTTGCAACCAGTTATCCACCTGGTGTCCACCTAGTGGTGATACTATTTATCCCACCTTTTTTTTAAGCTTACAAAATAGTAATTTGATTTACATTTGGTTGCTTGACAACTGTTTCACATTTATGAGGGTTGCATTGACCTGGGGTCATGTGATCACCTTTTACAACTCTCTGAGAAGCAAGGTCAATGGGAAAACCAGATTCACTTAACAACCATTTACTAATTTAACAACTGCAGTGATTCACTTAACAAATGTGGCACGAAGAGTCATAAAATGGAGCAAAACATGTGTAACAAATTTCTCACTTAACAACATAAATGTTGGGCTCAATTGTGGTCATAATTTGAGGACTACCTGTACATTCTTCTCAGTACTTGTGAGGTGCAGCCCATTCCTTGCCAGGATGTCTTTCATCTAGGTAATGCAGACCATGGTCTAGGAATCTGAAGTTCTGTTGATGACACCAATTTTTAAGCTAGTGGTTAGTTTCTAAAATCCTTTGCTCCCTCATTGGATATTGGCCTTTTGTTGGAAGTATAAATGAAAACACCACCTGTGCTCCTAATTTCTTAACTTTTGTCCCTATCTGTTCCTAATCTCGTTATTGTTTTCAGGTTCATTGTTGTGTTATTCATTCCCACACGTAGGGAAAAAAAGGGGTAGTAATCTGTAGGGTTTATTATTTCAGTCACATCTTTGATTTTTGCTCCAGGGAGACAACATACCCCCTAGATTGAATCTGATCTGCAGATTAAAGATTCTGTTGCCTTGAGAATTGAGTTTCCTACCACCAATACTCGCCATTTTTACCCCCAGGGAAGTCTGAGATATTTTTCTTCCTGTCACAGGAACATTAGGAGATGCCTCTTTGTCAGCCTCCGCCTTACTGCTTGGCTGCCATAGAAAGGGGGAGGGGGTGTGTGGGCTATGGGGGGGGGGGAAATGAAACTTACTTAGATGCTAGTATGCTTAGAAGGGGAAATCGAAACCACTGTTATCGGGCCAACCGTCGTGACATTCCTGATTGATGACGCAGGCAGACGTGCTTCCACCTGACCCCTAGAAGACCTGTGGATTGGATGATTTACGATGGACAATGGGAGGGGATGATTTGTATATGCAGGTTCGCGCGTATAATCCTTAGTTTCAGCTTTGCTTGGTTGCGTTCATTTTAATTGCCAGTAAAAGTACATATTTTTCATAACAATGGATTCTGGAGTTTTCTTTCCTGGTATTTGAAGGAAGCACACCTGACATTAAGCTGAAACTCATTTTTCCAGCCATCCCGGATAAACACCGAGGGGGCTGAACCCAAAATTATGTCTGACCAGGAGTTTGAAGAGGAACAGATGGGAGCATACGGCTCGACCATGACCTCACTTCAAACAGAACGGGAGACAGCCGAACGAATGGAAGAATTGCAGCTGAGGGAGGAATCTGAGACTGCGAGATGGTCGGTAGGAGTGGGAAGGATGCCGGAACAGGGGAGGACCCCCTGGGGAGTAACCAGCTCCAGACCCCGATGGGAGGAAGCTGTGTGGATGCAGGAGCAAAAGGAAAGCCTCATGATGGCACAGGCATTACAGCTCATTCACGATGTTGAAGAAAGCCAGAAAAACCGTGAGTCTTATGGGCTCCCTGTAGGGAAGGGAAGAGATTACCCCAGGGAAGAGCCAAAAGAAAGAGTGTGTGGGGGGGAAGAAGAAGAAGAAGAAGCTAGAGGAGAAACGGTTCAAACCTCTGGGGGTCAAGTGAGAGATGCAGCAGCCCAAGGGGCCCCAGCCTTTCCAGTCCCCCCCGCCAACGGAAAAAACCAAAAATCCCCCCCTTGACTGGAAAATATGATGGAAACCCAAAAACCCTGGGGCTTTTCCTGACCCAAGTCTGGAATCACATGCAAGATTGGGGGGAAGATTATTTATCAGATGCAGCCCGAGTGAGAGGCATCACGAACGTGCTAGAGGGAGTAGCAGCTGATTGGATGGTGACCCTCCACAATAACAACTCCCCCCTGCTTAGAAATTACAATCAGTTTATGGCGGCCCTTAGAAGGCGCTTTGAAGACCACCTAGCTGAGCGGAAGACGAGGCTCAGAATGAAGGGTATCCAGCAGGGCCGCAGGTCGGTGGCAGAATATACCCAAGAGTTTCGTGAGCTGGCACCTTACATGATAGGATGGTCAGAAGCGGCCTTATTAGAGAGTTTCAAAGATGGGCTAAATGAAGAAATATACAAAGATTGCAGAGCCCGGGGGGTCCCCGAAGACTTGCAGTGTTGGTATATAGCGGCTGAAGATGTGGAAATCGAGCTGGCCCGAAGCCGACTCCAAGGAAGTGGCGCGAGAGACCCGTCATCCTCTACTTATCGTAAAGGAATGCCAAAGACGGCCGCGGGGAGAGTGGAATTCAAACCCAAATCGAAGCCCTTCACATGTTTCAAATGTGGAAAAGAAGGCCATCGGGCTGCCGAGTGCTTCTCTAAACCGATGCCAAGGTCTACCGCCCCGGTTCCTAAGAAAGGCGACAAAGTGCCCATGAAAGCTCGCGAAACTGCTCTGGAAGGAGAAGTCGTTGAGTTCACTCCCCGTAACCAGGGTGAGTTGGGAACTCCGACCACCACTGAGGACAACGGAACGGACTCCGACTCTGACTCCAGCGACCTGGTGAGTCCTACCAAAAATCCTATGCTCATCCCATAGAACTAAGGGTACCGTCCACAGGGACACAGGTGCAGGTATTAGCGTTATTAGACTCTGGGTGCACTAGATGCATAATCAGCCCCAAAGTGGTGGAGAAAATGGGCCTAAGACTTAAAACATTAAAAAGACCCATTGCATTCTGTCAACTGGACGGATCGATTGCGGGAGGGGGTCCAGCCACCTTTGTGACTGAAATAATTGAGATGCAGTTGGGGAATCACATAGAGACCCTCAGGTTCATCGTGGCCCCTGGCATGGAATGGCCCCTTATACTTGGACTACCCTGGCTCCGTAGATGGAACCCCCGGGTTAATTGGAAGACGGGGATTTTGCGCTTTCGCACCAAAAATCCCGGACTAGGGAAGAAAGAAATCCCTCTGGAGGATGGGACAAAACCCAAAAAGGCAGAAGTGGCCATTGGTCACATTGAGGGGGAGGAAAAGATTCCAAAAGAGTACTGGGATCTTCGGGAAGTCTTTA
Organism: Ptyas mucosa; assembly: GCA_012654045.1. Classification (NCBI taxonomy): domain Eukaryota; kingdom Metazoa; phylum Chordata; class Lepidosauria; order Squamata; family Colubridae; genus Ptyas; species Ptyas mucosa. Next base: position 3,108,794 of record WNWU01000042.1, on the reverse strand, counting down.
GCGAAAAGGCTTCAGATACACTACCCCCTCATAGAACTACGGACTGTACCATTGAAATTCTGCCCGGGGTGAAGCTCCCTAAACCAAAAATATACTCCATGACCCCCTGAGAACTGGAGGAACTGCGAAATTTCATTGATAAAAATTTAGAGCGGGGTTTTATACAACCAGCCCGACCCAGCGTGGTGGCGCCAGTAGTGTTCCGAGAAAAGAAGGATGGTTCTTTTAGGCTCGCAGTCGACTACCGGAATCTGAACGCGATTTGTGTCAAAAATGTTTACCCCTTACCACTTATGAAAGACATGTTAGCCCACTTAGGGAAGGGGAAAGTTTTTACCAAACTGGACTTACGAGAGGCCTACTATTGAGTGAGAATTAGAGAAGGGGATGAATGGAAAACTGCATTCAATTACCCCTTGGGATGTTTCCAATTTAGGGTGCTCCCTTTTGGACTACAGGGAGCCCCTGCTGTGTTCATGCAATTGATCAATGAAGTACTGCATGAGCACCTATACAAAGGGGTGTTGGTCTACTTGGTGACATTCTTATCTACTCCGAGAACATGAACGATCATGTCAAATTGGTGTGAACTGTCCTGAAAAAACTCAGGGCTGCTGAACTATATGCCAAACTTTCTAAGTGTGAGTTCCACCAAAGCAAAATTGACTACCTGGGGTATCGCATATCGCATGAGGGAATAGAGATGGATCCTGGAAAAGTCAAGGCAGTAATGGAATGGGCCGCGCCACGTACCCGCAAGCAACTGCAGAGTTTCCTGGGATTTGCTAACTTTTATAGACAATTTATCCCCTCTTTCGTAAAAATCGCACTACCCATAACCAATCTTCTAAAGACAAAGGGGGAATTAAAACCAAAACCCTCCCAGCCTCTTTAATGGACTATGGAGTGCCAAGCAGCATTTGAAAAGTTGAAATGGCTGTTTGCTGCTGAACCAGTTCTTAAACACCCGAACATGGAAGAACCTTTCGTAGTACAGGCGGATGCCAACGACATGGCCGTGGGGGCAGTTCTTCTACAAAAGAATGCCGAAGGGAATTTGCAACCCTGTGCTTACACTTCTCAGAAACTGTCCGAAACCGAAAGGAGATGGGCCATATGGGAGAAGGAAGCTTTTGCGGTGCGCTGGGCTTTGTTAACATGGAGACATTTTCTGGAGGGGGCTAAGCATCCATTCGAGGTTTGGACTGACCATAAAAATCTAGATGCGTTGAGGACCCCACGTAAACTATCACCAAAACAAGTTCGTTGGGCCCAACACTTCAACCGGTTTAATTTCACCCTGCGATATCTTCCTGGAGGGAAGAATTTCATGGCAGATGCACTCTCCAGACTTCCTCAATACAACAGCACAAAGAAGGAGGTGGTGCGTCCTATCATCCCTTCGACACAATTAGCAGCGCCAGTAACTACCAGAGCACAAACGAGGTCCGATCCGGCCCTCTCGGGCGATTTGCTTCAAAAACTACTTGAAGCCCTGAAAATGGATGAATGGTTTCAAAATCACTCAAATGAATGCACTCTCCGTGATGGACTACCCTGGATTGGGGCTAAATTGTATGTTCCTGCCAGCTTAAGAACAACGGTGTTGCAGTACGCGCATGACGCCAAAATGGCGGGACATTTTGGTTTTGTTAAAACTTTGCAACTCGTCAAGAGACAATTCTGGTGGCCTGCACTCAAAAAGGACATAGAAGCATACGTGGCAAGCTGCCCGGTGTGTGCTTCTGCTAAAAGACCTCCAGGGAAAATCCCTGGCTTACTTCAAAGTGTGGCAAGACCGAGCGCCCCCTGGAAGGAGATATCCGTGGATTTTATTGTTGACTTACCAGAGAGTGAGGGGTGCACAGTCATTTGGGTAGTGACGGACTTATTTTCCAAACAAGTACACTTCATCCCTTGCTCCAAAATCCCTTCAGCTAAAACCCTTGCAAAATTGTTCATTCGACATGTTTACTGATTGCATGGAGCTCCTAAACGGATAATTTCTGACAGAGGTGTACAATTTACGTCCAAATTTTGGAGGGAATTTTTAAAGTTGATAGGCTCCGCCCAGGGCTTAAGCTCCGCCCACCACCCCCAGACAAATGGGACTTGTGAAAGAACCAATGGCGTGCTAGAACAGTACCTGAGATGTTACATAAATTACCAACAGGACAACTGGGTAGATTTGTTGCCATTCGCCGAGGTGGCATATAATAACTCCATTCATAGCAGCACCGGGTTCACTCCATTTAAAGTAGCATCGGGCCAAGACTTTGTTCCTATCCCCGAGCTGCCTCAGGGGGACCCACAGAATCCTTCTTTGATTGAGTGGATTGAACAACTCAGGAGTACTTGGGCAGTAACTCGAAAAGTGTTAGATGAAGCCCACCAAGCCCATAAATCTCAAGCTGACAAAAAAAGGTGTTCGCCATAGGTCTATAAAGTGGGCGATAGGGTTTACCTTTCCACCAAGTATTTGCAGACTTCTCAAAAATCTAAAAAGCTTGGGCCAAAGTATGTACGTCCATTCCCCATCACTAGACTTATTAATGCAGTCACAGTCAAGTTGGAGCTACCAAAAACTTTGAGACGGATCCACCCTGTGTTTCATGTTAGCTTATTAAAACCAGAGCACTTATCTCCTTTGCGTCCAGGTCAGGTCCCTGCACCCGTCCCCATCTTAATAGAAGGAGAGCAACATTTTGAGGTTAAAGAGATCCTGGACTCTAGAAAGTACCATGGTAAGGTGCAATATCTGGTGGCCTGGAAACATTTTCCATTATCGCAAGCTGAATGGGTGAACAAACGTGATGTCTGGGCACCGAAGAAAGTACAATTGTTTCACACCAAGTATCCTGATAAACCCTAATATCTGTGTATGTTGTTTTATCTTTCCCAATTTAGGACTGACGTCTCTTCTGCAGAGGGGCTGAATGTCAACCTCCACCTTACTGCTTGGCTGCCATAGAAAGGGGGAGGGGGTGTGTGGGCTATGGGGGGGGAATGAAACTTACTTAGATGCTAGTATGCTTAGAAGGGGAAATCGAAACCACTGTTATCGGGCCAACCATCGTGACATTCCTGATTGATGACGCAGGCAGACGTGCTTCCACCTGACCCCTAGAAAACCTGTGGATTGGATGATTTACGATGGACAATAGGAGGGGATGATTTGTATATGCAGGTTCGCGCGTATAATCCTTAGTTTCAGTTTTGCTTGGTTGCGTTCATTTTAATTGCCAGTAAAAGTACATATTTTTCATAACAATGGATTCTGGAGTTTTCTTTCCTGGTATTTGAAGGAAGCACACCTGACACTCTTTTCTATAAACGATGATGCCTCTTTTATATTTGTCTGCTTACTTTCTTCTGGGGTGAAGTTATGCAAATGATTGTTCAGCTTTAGAGGGGCTTTATTGAAGTGGGCTGGAGTAGATAGCAGGGACATTGGCCTTGGTTATTGATTTCTTCTATAAGTGACATGATTCCATTAGTATTCTTCTTTCTATGGGGTCATATTTTAGGAAGCTGTTTGTTCCCTATTGTGTTCAATTTGGGAGTAGTCTTCTTGCTTAGGTTAGAGTTTTTTGCTCTGTAGGTTGAGATTTAGAATGGCTAGAGTTGACCCTTTAAAGCAGCGGTTCTCAACCTGGGGGTCGTGACCCCTTTGGGGCTCGAACGGCCATTTCAAGGGGTCGCCAAAGCCCTCTCTCACCCCCTGCCACGCCTTCACTCACCCTCACCCTCTGCCTCTGTTGGATCGCCGGTTGCTTACCCTGCCCACTCCCAATCTATTGCTGCCTCCTGAGTCCCAGCTGATGGCTAAAGGGAAAAAGCTGTTTAAATTCTTGCCGCGGGGCTTCAAAGGGCTGCCCTACAGCTGGTCAGTGTTAAGAGAAAACAAATGAGTAGACCCGTGCCTGCAAAAATAGAAAAAACAGCCCCTTTGAGTTCTTAATTACCATAAGTTGATTAGATCGGCCTCCCGACTCTCAGCTGATTTGCTCTCAGCTGTTTTGCTAGCTGCAAAGCGGTGAAGATTTTTTTTCCCCATGCCATGCTGAAAACCAAAACTGAAAGTAAAGCAGGGTCTTTGCTGCAACGTGACAAAATGAGGCAAGAGAGAGGTTTCTTTTTCTTTTTCCTCACCATAAAGGTAGGTGGAAAACTGCAAACAATGGAAAATTTAGGGCAAAAGAGGAGATTCAAAATTTTAAAACACAAAAGAAAAAAAGCTCTATTTAACTAGGGAATTGT
>WNWU01000042.1:3090448-3104134 GCA_012654045.1 Ptyas mucosa | reverse complement strand
TTATATAACTAATTGATTTATATTAAAATGTTGAATTTGTATTAAACAACTGTATTACATAATTACATAATTAACCAATGTGAGGATGGATATAAAATAGATGACAATGGGAAGGGGTATAATATAGAATAGAAGGGAAAAATTGAAATTGAAAAATTGAAATATTCAGGCAAGTTCAAGCCTCTCCCTCTCCCTCTTTTTTCTTTTTCTTTCTTTCTTTGTCTCTTTCTTTCTTTCTTCTCTCTCTCTTTCTTTCTCCCTCCCTTTCTCCTTCTCATCTGGCATTCTTAGAGCTCCACTACTGATTAGCTTAGCCCAGGGGTGGGCAAATGTGGCCCTTTTACAATCTGTGGACTTCAACTTCCAGAATTCCTGAGACAGCCAAGCTGGGAGAACCCACTCCTGGCTTAGCCTGAGCAAGGCTAGCTAGCCGCCAATTACAAGAAGCTTTCAATTACAATCAGCTCTCAACTCAAGCTCAGTGCACATGGGATCTCCCTAAGCAGTGAGGATTTCTTTGTTTCTTTCTCCCTTTAAGCCCCCCCCAGCCCGTTTTTGCTTCCAGGGGGCTGCAGGGAGTCTTGCTAGGCACCCCCTCATGCCCCTAGCAAGCCTGCCTGCCACTCTTGGGAGCCAAAAAGGGGCGTGGGGGAGGGGTGCCGCCCCCCTCCCCCATGCCCCATTTTGGCTTCAGGAAGCCTCCCTGCCACTCTTGGGAGCCAAGAAGGGGCACGGGGAGGGGCACCGCACTCCCCCATGCCCCATTTTGGCTTTAGCTAGCCTCCCTGCCACTCTTGGGAGCCAAAAAGAGGCACAGGGGAGGGGTGCCGCACCCCCCCCCATGCCCCATTTTGGCTTTAGCAAGTCTGCCAGCAACCCAGGGAGCAATGGTTGCAGGAAAAAAAGCATTTTTTTCGTGACTCGAATATAAGCCGAGGGGGATTTTTTCAGCCTGAAAAATGTGCTGAAAAACTCAGCTTATATTCGAGTATATATGGTAAGTCAAATTATAAAATACCAATATGGGCAAATCCTAGACATGCAATAGAAAATGTAAGTGTAGAACAAAAACAGGAGGTGATTACTTATAAAGAACTTCTTTTTATGGAAAGGGGTAGACTGCAACTAAAATTTCTAGAGGACCTGAAAGGTGAAGGGATAATTTATACTTGGTTTCAGTATGGTCAACTTCAAGCTAGATGGAGGGAAGATCAAAAAACTGGTGTTATGCAAAATGAGGAGAATTTGGTAAAACAGATTAGAGATCAAAGTCAAATGCATATTAAAAGATTGTATAATGCACTATTGGAAATAGATTCAGAAACGGAATTGGTAAAAGATTGTATGATAAATTGGGCACAAAACTTTCAGGAACCGGTGATGATGGAAACTTAGGAAAAGATCTGGGTTAGAAATGTTAAATTTACACAAGCACAAAACCTAAGAGAAAATTTTTATAAAATGTTTTATAGATGGCATTTAGATCCCAAAGAATTATCATGTATGTATCCAAACTTGCAAGCTAAATGTCGGAGATATGATTGTGATGATGCTACTTATTTTCATATATGGTGGACTTGTAAGAAAATCAAAGCATTTTGGATAAAAATTTGGTGGGTGATGCAGAATGTTTTGAAAAAAAGGTTGGAATTTACTCCGCAATTGTTCTTATTGGGTATCACAACAGGCTGTACATTAATAGAGACTAAACTGATTTTAAACCTTATATCGGCAGCCAGGCTGCTGGTTGCGCAATACTGGAAGAAGGACTGTTTGCCTATTATTGAGGAATGGATACTGAAAGTTACGAACTTGGCGGAAATGGCGAAAATTTCAGCTTACCTGAAGGACTATACGCAAGAGAGATATGTATTGGAGTGGAGAAAATGGATTGATTATATTCAGAACAAATATCAGACAAGAAAATTTCAAATAGCTTATGAATGAATGTTAATTCTAGACGTATTATGTTACCTTTAGCGGAGTTAGGGTTCTATGGGGGGATTTGTTAATTTAATTAAAGTTAGGTTAATTTAGCTTATGATTGTTAGTTGAAATACCCTGTATTTTGCTCTGGGAAGTCAGGGGTGGGTGGGAAGGGGGGTAGGGGGGTTGGGGAGGGAAGGGGTGGGGGGTATATTGGGGGGTGAAAATATTTGTTGCATAAAACTTTTTCAATAAAAAAAAATACTTCCTTATGGGCGAATAAACCTATAGAGAGAAACCCAGAAAGAGAAAGTATAATCTAAATATATAATATACAGATGACTAAAGCAGAAGTCTTAGAGCATAAGAGAGCAGAGGGAAAAAAGGCACAAAGAAACTATTAAGTTAAGATTTAAGGGAATAAGTATAACTGTATTACTTGAAAGACCATTACGAAACAAACGCTTCAAATGATTTATTACTTATAATTGTTTATTGTATAATGTATTTTTATGTTTTTGTCATATGTGTTTTATGTGTTTTATGTATTTTATATCTGTTTTAATAAAGTTTATAATTTTTTAAAAAATGGATCTGTAAACAAAGGTAAACCATGAATAACAGTATCAGCGTGACTATTGCCTTCAGAAAGAGGCCCAGGAAGGGATGAATGACAGTGTATGTGAGAGACAAAATATAAATGCTTCCAGTCTTATAGTAATTGCTGTAAGGTGAGAAATAAAGCCATAAATTGGAGTCAATCCTTGGCGTGATATAAGCACCTGGAAGATTAAAAATAAGTTGACACACATATTGAAAGTCAGAGATCAGATTAAAAGAGTGTTTAAGAGAGTGTTGTCTGGGAGGAGTTTGATCCTGTGGCTCCCGAGGACGTGGATAGGATTCTGGGACGGCTGAACGCGACCACATGTTTATTGGACCCGTGTCCCTCCTGGCTGGTGCTGGCTTCCCAGGAGGTTACACAAGGCTGGCTCCAGAGGATTATTAACGCTTCTTTGAATGAGGGTGTCCTGCTGGCCGCCTTGAAAGAAGCGGTGGTGAGGCCCCTCCTCAAGAAGCCCTCTCTGGATCCGGCTGTTTTGGTTAACTATCGTCCAGTCTCCAACCTTCGTTTTATTGTGAAGGTTGTTGAGAGTGTGGTGGCGCGGCAGCTTCCCCAGTACCTGGATAAAGCTGTCTATCTAGATCTGCTCCAGTCCAGCTTCAGGCCTGGGCACAGCACAGAAACGGCATTGGTCACATTGGTGGATGATCTCTGGAGGGCTCGGGATAGGGGTTGCTCCTCTATCCTGGTCCTGTTAGATCTCTCAGCGGCTTTTGATACCATTGACCATGGTATCATGTTGTGCTGGTTGGAGCAGTTGGGGGTGGGGGGCACCGTTTTGTGGTGGTTCTCCTCCTGCCTCTCTGACCGGTCGCAATCTGTGTTGGCAGGGGGGCAGCGGTCAACCCCGAGGCGCCTTGTTTGTGGGGTGCCACAAGGGTCGGTCCTCTCGCCCCTTCTGTTCAACATTTATGTAAAGCCGCTGGGTGAGATCATCCGTGACTTTGGGGTGGAGTTCCATCAGTACACTGATGACACCCAGCTGTACATCTCCACCCCAGGCCACCCCAACAATGCCCTTGAAGTGATGTCCTGGTGCCTGGAGGCTGTGCAGGCCTGGATGGGGAGAAACAGGCTCCGACTCAACCCTTCCAAGACCGAATGGCTGTGGCTTCCGGCGTCCGGATATAGCCATCTGGTGCCATTGCTGGTTATTGGAGGTGAATCATTGGCCCCCATGAAGAGGGCTCACAACTTGGGCATCCTCCTGGATGCATGGCTGTCTTTAGAAGAGCATATGACGGCCGTGGCCAGGTTCTATCAGGTTCGCCTGATACGCCAGTTGCGTCCCTTTCTCGGGACTCCCTACGCACGGTCACTCAGGCACTCGTCACTTCCCGCCTGGACTACTGTAATGCTCTCTACATGGGGCTCTCCTTGGGGTGCACCTGTAAGCTCCAACTGGTCCAGAATGTGGCTGCGTGGGGGATTATGGGAGCAACAAGGTGCTCCCATGTGACACCTCTCCTGCACGAGCTGCACTGGCTCCCAGTGGTCTTCCGGGTGCGCTTCAAGGTGTTGCTGACCACCTTTAAAGTGCTCCATGGCTTAGGGCCAGGGTATCTACGAGACCACCTTCTGCCTCCAATAGTCTCCCACCGGCCAGTATGCTCACACAGAGAGGGCCTCCTCAGGGTGCCATCCACCAGAAAATGTTGGCTGGCGACCCCCAGGGGGAGAGCCTTTTCTGTGGCAGCACCCACCCTCTGGAATGACCTACCCCCAGAGATAGGCGCGATACCAGACCTCCAGACTTTTCATCAGGCTCTGAAAACGCACTTATTTCAGCTCGCCGGGCTGGCTTGATCCCATCCTTCGGTTTTAATTTGTAATTGGTTTTAACTGGGTTGTTTTAAATTGTGGGCAGAAATTATTTAATACCTTTTAAACTGTTTTTAAATTTTGTATGCTATGTTTTATTTCGGCTGTTCGCCGCCCTGAGTCCTGCTGGAGAAGGGTGGTATAAAAATCAAATAAATAAATAAATAAATAAAAATAAAAAAAGCTGTTGAGAAAAAGTGTGGAAAGCTAAGATAGCAGCAGACAATTCTGAGCATTGTGATGAAGACTGCACTGCAGTGTAAGACACTTTCCAAATATCATCATGAGGATCCTTGTAAGAAATTGCTCCTCTCGTTCGTCCTCCATCAGAAAAAACAGTAAGAGCTTGCGATAGTGGAGAAGGAGAAAGCAGTGGACAGACAGGAAAGGAGGAAGTCATTAAACAAGTAAGCCGAGGATCTTTAGGCATATGATATGAAATACAACCCACATAGTCAGTTAGAGCATACTGAAGAGATAAATTATTCTGAAAATAAAAGTGAAAGTCAGATTTTGAGATAGAAAGAACAATATTTATTAAATCAGTTCCATTTCTTCGACAAACTCGAGTGCGCCCCAAGGTTATAATTTCAGCAATGGCTTGGACAAAAGGCAAAACATTTTGAGATGGTGTATGAGGCAAATAAAGCCATTCAATACAATATACTTTTTGCTGTTCTAAAACAGCCAATACTCCCGTGGGCAGCTTACTAGTAGGGAATATTAAAAGAGATAACTGACAATCTCTATGAGGGATTTGATCCAAAAACTGAGTACTCAAGATGTTATTAATTTTCTCAACTGTAGCAAATACTACAGACCGAACTATAATTAAATCTCTAAGCTTTTTTCCTTTAGTCAATAAATCAAATAATGGAGTAAGTAAATGTGTAGGCAGAGAAAAATATGGGCAGACCCAATTAATAGTACCCAGCAATTGCTGCAAATTTACTAAGGAAATAATTTTGGGTAAATTTATACGAGGAAAAGCCGGAGCAGAAAAAGACTGCAACATTTTATGTCCTAGATACTGATAAGGAGCGTGCAGCTGTATTTTTTTCCGGGGCAATTTGCAATCCATAGACATATAAATCATTTTTTATTTCTGAAATCCAGTTAGATTGTATTTTTGGTGCTCCAATTAAAATGTCATCCATACAATGATATTCCAAGGTTTTGATCCCTGATGAAAGATAGGGTGAGATGTTATAGACATGCCCCCCCCACCCCCGGATTTTGACACTCTCTTTTAAAATTATCAGGCCACAATTATAACACTTTCTTTGAGATTTGCTGCCTTGTGATAAAGCAGCTGTTAACAAATTAGTTTGATAAGAAGACGTTCCTATATCTTGACATGCTTTAATCATATCTGCCAAATCAGGATCTTTTCCCAGCCCAACAATTGCCCTTCGGCATTCAGAAGTGGCATTGTCTTTTGCCAGCCTCATCAACAACTCATTTTGAGCTTCAGGGTTATCTATCTGTCTCCTTAAAGTATCCTGTAATCTGTTAATAAAATCAGGATACGGTTCACTAGCCTTTTGCCTGATGTTAGAGAAGGCTTGTTGAGGCTTGCCAGAAACAGGCACTTTTCTGAAGGCTTGATAAGCACATTCAGAAGAAACTTGCCAAGTTGCAGCTGGTAAAACAATGAGTATCAGCTGGAGCAAAAGCACTAGATCCATACAATTGATCAGGAATAAATGCTCCCCCAGAGTGGAGGGCACGCATAGCACACTGATGTTTAAACTCACTATCCCAAGCTACATATTGCGCTGGAGTAAGCAACATGTGAAAAGTAGTTTTCCAATCTTCAGCTCCTAGGACAGTGATGGCTAACCTTTTTGCCATCGCGTGCCAAAAGCAGGAGAAACTCGGTGGGGTCACATGCCCGCGTGCCCACATCCATAATTCTATGTGCCCCACCCCCCACGTGATGGCACGGTGGGTCCGGTAGGCCCGTTTTTTGCTCTCCCCAGGCTCCAGAGCCTTTCTAGGAGCCTTGGGAGGGCAAAAACTGCCTTCCCCACCCTCCCCAGAGGCCCTCCGGAGGCCAGAAACAGTGTGTTTCCTGACTTTTAGTGGGCCCAGAAGGCCCAAAAATCAGCTGGCTGGTGCACGCATGCGTGCTGGAGCTGAGCTCGCGTGCCCACCGATATGGCTCCGCGTGCCACCTGTGGCACCCGTGCCATAGGTTCGCCATCACGGTCCTAGGATATGATTTCTCATTAAAGCATCTAACATTCCCTGCATATAAGTACTTCCCAACCCCATATCTCTAATTCCTTTTCTAAATTCTGTTAAAATTGCATAAGACAAAGGACAATATTCCACTATTTGAGCCCCATTCTGATCTAATTGGCCGGTAACATGCACTGGACAAACAGAGAGCATATCAGCAATTTCTTCTATATCTCTCCCCCTCCCCCGTCTAACTGTTCCTCTAAAATCTGCCTAATGGGGGTGTACAGTGGCTGTGGGGATGCAATAGAACTAGCTCCTTCAGAAGGAGCTGATGGTTCAATTAGAGATGGTTTTGGGTGACAATTTTAACTTGATCATAATCAGGTGGAGGGCTTGTAGTTAATTGTTGCCCTTCCAAAGCATCAGAGCCATATTCTTCTATTGCTTGACAGCATTGATACCATCGATGTAATATTTGCACTGGAGCCCTAGGTTGAAGATGTAAGGCATGTCCTATCTTTGTCCAATCTCGCAAACAAAGCGTCCCCCGTTCCAGATAAAAGGGACGTTTCCCTATCTCAACCACCAGTTTCCTTATGTCAGTCTCAGACGTCGTCACGCCAGATTTGTGCAAAAGGAATCTAAGTTCCCGCACATGAGCTTGCTGATGTTGAGACAGATTGCAACCCATAACTCACCACTAGGGATCCCGTAGGATGAAGGTACCAGGGGTCTATATCAGACGATGAGGAGTATGTTAGGCTGTTGCTTCCTGCAGAAGGCTGTCCCTGCTTCAGGCGCCAGATGTAGAAATCAGGGTCCAGACTTTTGCTCTGTCCAAAAATGTCTCTCTCTCCTTTCACAGAGTCTTTTATTTTTTATACAGTTTTTTTACAAACAGACAAAAGGCAAGACAGCAACAGGGCTCTAATTGGCAGATACTCCTTCCTGTTCTCCCACTCAGAAGGAAGGTGAGATAATACACACCAGAGCCAGAATGAGATCCTACAGGAAACAAGATACATGACACCAGAAACGAGGCAGTTTGCTGACAAACAGCTCGATCTCATGACCTTCAACCTCTACACTGAGGGACGGATCTGCCCCTTAGAAGCTCCATTTCAGCCGGCAACTTGTCAGGCGAGGCTCCTGAAGCCTGAATGGAGTGACAGAGTGGCAGATCTGCCCCCCAGAAACTCCATTTTGGCCAGCAATGTGCAGGATGAATGTTGCAGAGCCTCTGTGGTTGTTCATAATGGTGAACAACTGCCATGGTGCTGAAAGATTCATAGTTTTGGGACTTGTTCGTAAACACTAGGTGGCTCTTACCCAGGGGTGAAATGCTACTGGTTTGGGCTGGTTCGCCTGAACTGGTAGTAAAAAATGTAAAAAAAAAAGTTCCGACAATCAGCTGAGTGACGCGCAATCGTTGGAACTTTTTTTTTTTTACTTTTAAAGCATTTTTTTACTACTGGTTCTCTGGAACCAGTAGTTAAAAATGCTTTTAAAAGTTTTTTTAAAAAAGTTCTGACAATCGCATGTCACTCAGTTGATTGTTGGAGCCTTTTTTTACTTTTTAAAAGCACTTTTTACTACCTATTCACCTGAACCGGTAGCAAAAAAAATGCTTTTAAAAGGTAAAAAAAAAAGGTTCTGATGATCATGCGGCACAGCTGTGATCTTTAGTACCTTTTTTTAACCTTTTAAAAGCATTTTTTTACTACCTATTCGCCCAAGCCGATAGTAAATTCGCGCAGCTTGCATTTGGTGCACACTGTGCATGTGCATGTGCAGCCATTGAACCGGTAGTAAACCGGTTCAGATTTCACCACTGCTCTTACCGTGTAACTTCGAATCTTCACTAAGGGAATGCTTGTAACTCGAGGATTACCTGTACTCTTTCTTCTAATAATTTACATTTGGTACATATATAATTAGGGTCTGCTGTGGGCATAAGCTCAAACATATTTTGTAAGTCACGTCAGTCTCTTTTTCTATGGGTTTTTTTCCTAAAAATTAAAAATGTATTTTAAAAAAAAATTAAAAACTTTTAATTTAAAATTAAGTTTAAAAAATTTTAAAGAAGAAAATTAAAATTGTAGTTTTTAAAATTTAAAAAATCCCATCTTTTAAACGTGCCTTGCTTTTATTCCAAATTATTTCACTAGAGAACAATGGTGCATTCTGTAGCATGTTTGCACACAAATTGAAATATTTGCTTGGGAGACCAGAATTGAGAAAAATCTGTTTTGAGGTGAAGTAAACGATTAATCCAGAAATTTCAGAAAAAAAGCAATTGAGAGATGCATGGGAAGCAAGCTGTTAAGGGAACAATTTTGTTATATGTTGAAAATGTTGCAGAAGTGATGTGTATAAAGTTACTTATTATTTTATTAGTTAAGCAGGACATGATATAATGACAAAAAATAAAACTTCTGTTTTGTTAATGGTGTTCATTATTTATTTATTTACTTTTTTGCAGTATATTCGATAGTAAAGCCGCTGGACATAAGATTGTCTTGTACTTTTTTCAAATTTGAAATGAATAAAACTCAGTTCAATCCATCCGACAATGGAGTCCTCCGTGCTGAATGCCGAAATATTCGTTTTGAGGCATTTTCTGCCATAAAATAATGCATAATAGTCGCCGAAGCCTTCCTTGACGAAGTTTTACAAACTTTGAAAATGCGCGAATTAGGACATTGAGTTTGGCTCAATGGTTCAGTTCACAGCCCGGCCAGCAGATTCCCGCCCACAGCCGCTGGCCTTTGCCATAACAGAGAAAGAATGATTTTAACAATGCAAAAATAACATTTTCAACCACGCATCTCTGCGCCCGTCCTTCCTCAACAACCACGGCCGCGCCACACGGGCGCGCTGTTGCAAAATCCAAGGGACCTCCGGCAACGGCAGCAGCTATACCGCCTGGAACCTCCAGCCTCTCGCGAGACTCTCAGCTACGGTTTGGAGCGCGCAAGATTTGAAGGCAGCCCGAGAGCGCGAGGAATCTGACGCGAGTGGCGAAAACAGAGATCCGTTGGCGCAGGTGAGACGGTTGGCTTTGCGGCGCTGCGCCTCCGCCGGGATCCAGCCTGCGCTGCGGTCTCTGGGCCTGAGAGTAGCAGAGGATCCTTTCCAGCCTTGCGTGGGAGCGCAGCAGGGTCCGGAGGGCGGGCGTATCCGCGGGCCCGCGGGGTTTTGGAAAGAGGCCTGAAACGTCTCAGCCGCCCCCCCCCCCAGCTGTCCATTAGGGACCTCTCAGGTTGAGTAAAGGAAACACATTTCGGTGCCCCTTCCATTAGGATGTTGAAGAAATGTTTCTCCGCTCCATATTAGGATCTGGACCATTTTTAGATCCAAAAGGTCCTTTAAATCAGCTGCAACTGTTCCTGGGATCATGTGAGTATTATTGGAAAGCAGTTCTACGGCTTTGGCAGAACATGCCTATAGCTATGCCTTCTAAAACACTACCTTGGAATTAAATTTAAAGTAGTTTATAGTCTATAACAGAGTTAAATCCTTACCGAAGGTATTCTTCTGCTTGGCCTTTTTTTGATTTTAAGGAGTTTGACATAAAGTTAGAGATGGACCTTCTGCGATGCTTTTCTGAAAACTAGTCTCCATTATGGATTAATTTTGCTACGACTAAGCTGTCAAGATGAACCATTGTTTATTAGATAAATCAGCCATAATGGGATGAGCTGTCTTCATGAAGGAAAGAATTGGAAGTAATGTCTTCCATATTTGTGTCATCTTTTGTCATTGTGTTTTCCAAATATTCACATCAAGGAAATCCACTGAACAAAGAAAACTTGCAAAAGATGAAATACCACCACGGCTGGGCACTGCAGAAGCAAGGAATTAGTTGATGGAATTGATACGATAAGTGTTCTTTATTTTCCACATTTTCCCTTCTCGTTGCAGCTATGAAAGGGGAAAAGTTGTCTGATATTAGGAAGGCCTTTGAGGATGCTCAAAAACCTCACCAAAATCAGGCCAAATTGGTGGCATCTTTAAAGCATACCTATAATGAGGTAAGTATTGTTTATCATTCCTTCTTGTGGGAGTTCCCACATTGGTTTGCAAAAGTCACTATACAATCATTTTGTTACTTATAATAAGACTTCAGATGTGAAAAACATGAAGCCTTTAAGAAAGCATGGAAAAACAAGGTGACAAAAATGGGGAAAAATAACGAGAATAGTACTTGAAAAATAACGAGAATAGTACTTGAGAACAAGAAGGTCAAAATCCTATGGGATTTTCATTTAGCCCATAATAAATCAGACATATTTGCAATTCCAAAGAAACAGTATGGATATTTGACATTGCAGTAGCTAGAGAGAGATACTCATCAATGAGAAAGAACTAGAAAAAAATTATTGTTCAATCACGAAATTGTGTATAACTGTTTGCAATTCCATGGATCATAGTACACCAGACCCCCCTGCCCTCCACTCTGTCCCAGAGTTTGCTCAAATTTATGTTCATTGCACCAATGACACTATCTAACCATCTCATCTGCAATTAAGATAGCAAATGTGGAAAAACAAAGTGCTGGAATGTCTCCTAAAATTGTAGGGTTATTTTGTGTTCCTCCAGTAATTGTGGAAGTAACTTCCCAGCATTCCTCATGCTGATCTATGCTTTCTGGGATTAGCAGAGTTATGTTGACATGTAAAAATGTCTGTTTAAAAGCCAGTTTAAGGAGAAATACTGTTGAGAAAAATATTTTGAATGGGATGTATCAATAAGAAGGTCTGCAAATTCTTGACTGAATTCTTTGGAGTTTGACCTTTTGTTTGATGTATCTAGCTTTTTCTCCAAAAACTTATAAATTAATTCTTGCTCCTAGTTACAAGACAAGGACTATTTTCATGAAAAGTTTGTTCATTATCTGAAGTATGCCATGGTAATCTACAAACGAGAACCTGCAGTGGAACAAGTGATAAATTTTGTGGCCAAGTTTCTGGCTTCATTGTATAATTTGGAGAAAGAGGATGCTGAAGAGGAAGAAATGGAAAATCCCTTTCTAAATTACCTGTTCACCTTTCTCCTTGAGGTACTATATCTGCAAAGTAATAAGAAATAATTGGCACTACCTAGATAAAAACTTTAATTAAAATGTGTATCCAACACCATCTGAAACTTTGAAAATAATGGCCCAATACATCTATGTGTATTAATATGACATTATTTGTGTGTGGGGGGGAGCTTTATCTTTTTCTGCCTTTGTTAAGGAAAGCAGTACAAAGCAGTTGATTAGTTTTTCTTAAGATAGAGTTTCTGAAATTCATTTATACAAGAGAGTCATTTGTATTCAATGTCTGTTCTGCCCCAGCTATGGATCCCAAAGAATGTAGCACACACAAACTCCAAACAAAACTCAGTTTACTTCAAAACACAATCTTTTGCAAATGCAGGCTGTTAATAAAAACATTCTTAACAACCTGCCAGAAATTCCACAGATAAGATAGAGTCTTACTAGAGTTGGCAGAAAGCCCAGAAGCCAGGTTTGCAGAGAAAATTCAAACTCAATGATCAGCGAACGAACGGACGAACACGTTGTTTCCTGCAGCTTTTTACAAGCTGTGTGCAAACTTAAATAGGCTAACGGAGTGGCCAATTAGCCCCAAGCCTTATTCTCGAGGAGACCTCCTGAGTAACCACTCCTGCCTTTTGGCAGCTCTGCGTGCTCGTGCATTGAGAAGAGGCTCCTCCACTTCACCCTCTTCACTTAAAGGAGCCTCTGGAGCAGTGGTTCTCAACCTTCCTAATGCCGCGACCCTTTAATACAGTTTCTTGTGTTGTGGTGACCCCCAACCATAAAATTATTTTCGTTGCTACTTCATAACTAATTTTTTACTACCAGTTCTGTGGGCGTGGCTTATTTTGTGGGTGTTGCTTGGAGGTCATGTGACCGGGTGGGCGTGGCTATGTGTATAGGGACTACTCAGAGGGCTGAAAAAAGTCATTTCTGACAGGTCCTTGCACTTTTGACTGGTCCTCACACTTATGACCATCCTCACATTTATGCCGGTGCAGCATTCTTAACAACCATGTCACTCATTTCACAACTGCTTCTCTTCAGCATGGTGATAAGATAGGGCAAAAACGTAAAATGTGAGGACAGTCGTAAGCTCGAGGACTGGTCAAAAGTGCAAGGACCAGTCAAAAATTACTTTTTCAGCCCTCTGAGTAGTCCATGTGCACAAAAGGACTACCCACAGGGCTGAAAAAAGTGATTTCTGACAGGTCTTCACACTTTTGACCGGTCTTCGCACTTATGACTGGTCATCATTTATGCCCATTGTAGCATTCTTAACAACCATGTCACTCATTTCACAACTGCTTCTCTTCACCATGGTGACAAGATAGGGCAAAAACGTAAAATGTGAGGACAGTCGTAAGTTCGAGAACTGGTCAAAAGTGCGAGGACCAGTCAAAAATAACTTTTTCAGCCCTCTGAGTAGTCCATGTACATAAAAGGATACAGCAATAGAGAGGGATGAAGGAAGGGAAGGGAAATTAGAGTAGGGTAAGAGAGGGAGGAAGAGAGGAGGAGAAGGAGAAAGGAAGAGGAAGTAGGGAGGAGAAGAGGGGAGGAAGAGAAAGTAAGAAGGAAAGAAAAGAGAGTGGTGGTAGGTTTGAGGAGAAAGATTGCTGTACAATAAAAAAGATGAAAGGGAAGAAAACCAACCCCAAACAAATATAAAGATATTAAGATAAAGAATGAATTGTTAAACTTTAAAGAATAAAAGAGAACAAATATGAATAAATAGCAATAATTAGAAACACACATAGAAACATACAATGTATTTTCTTTGAACAGAGTATTTGGCCGGTTCACAAATTTAAACAGTGTTTAGTCATTTCAATTAAATTTACAATTTCTATATTTCCTTTTTGCCATATTTATTCCTCATCTATTTTTTTAAAAAAACAATATTACCCTTCATCCTCATCTCTAATCTTAATCAATTTCAATTTTTCCCTTCTTTTCTATATTATACCCCTTCCCATTGTCATCTGTTTTTATATCCATCCTCACATTGGTTAAATATGTAATTATGTAATACAGTTTAATACAAATTCAACATTTTAATATAAATCAATTAGTTATATAA
>WNWU01000042.1:3059231-3090048 GCA_012654045.1 Ptyas mucosa | reverse complement strand
ACAATTCCCTAGTTAAATAGAGCTTTTTTTCTTTTGTGTTTTAAAATCTTGAACCTCCTCTTTTGCCCTAAATTTTCCATTGTTTGCAGTTTTCCACCTACCTTTTTTTGGTGAGGAAAAAGAAATCTCTCTCTGCCTCATTTTGTCACGTTGCAGGAAAGATCCTGCTTTACTTTCAGTTTTGGTTTTCAGCATAGCTTGGGGGAAAAAAATCTTCACCTCTTTGCAGCTAGCAAAACAGCTGAGAGCAAATCAGCTGAGAGTTGGGAGGCCAATCTAATCAACTTATGGTAATTAACCTATGCTGGAACTCAAAGGGGCTGTTTTTTCTATTTTTGCAGGCATGGGTCTACTCATTTGTTTTCTCTTAACACTGATCAGCTGTAGGGCGGCCCTTTGAAGCCCCGTGGCAAGAATTTAAACAGTTTTTTTCCCTTTAGCCATCAGCTGGGACTCAGGAGGCAGCAATAGATTGGGAGTGGGCGGGGTAAGCGACCAGCAACCGGCGATCCAACAGAAGCAGAGGGTGAGGGTGAGTGAAGGTGTGTGGGGGGGCAAGAGAGGGCTTTGGCGACCCCTGTGAAATGGCCCTTTGACCCCCAAAGGGGTCGCGACCCCCAGGTTGGGAACCGCTGCTCTGGAGGTTCTGAAGGCTCTGGCTGAATCCCTGCCTCTGGCACCACATCTTCTTCAGCCTCCTCGCCGGGATCAGTAACAATCCGTGTAGGCCGCTGACGGGCCACAACACTGTCTCTGTGTTACGCTTAAATCTGTGGCTTCCACATATTCGTTCCACAAATGAAAATTGCTGTCTTTGCACAATAACCTTTGCTAAAATTGCTGTCTTTAATGAAAGGTTATTGTGCAGAGCATTTCTGGACTGAGGCAGATTTTCTCTGCTTAAGAAAGGGGACATAAATTAATATACATAAGGATCTGAGCATAAGGGTTGGATTTTTTGTCACTGTAAACAAAATAATACAATTTGTACCTCAGTTACTATTGTGTGACCAGAGCTATATAAAAGCTGAAGCACAAATTTTAAAATCTATAATTGTGTATAACCACAGTAACAATGAAAGCTTAACAATATCTCTTTGTCTTTAAGTCCCACCCCGCTAACAGCAATGCAGTTAGATTTCGTGTGTGTCAACTTATTAATAAACTTTTGGGAAGTCTGCCAGAGAACGCCCAGATCGAAGATGAACTGTTTGATCAGATTAATACTGCTATGCAGCTCAGAGCAAGAGACAAAGTACCAAATGTGAGAATCCAAGCTGTGTTGGCTTTGTCTAGGCTTCAGGATCCCAAGGACGACCAGTGTCCAGTTGTTAATGGTACATTCCTTGCCAATTCATGTGATTTATTAAATTTATTTCTGCTGTTCTTTAAAAGAAAAAGCTACAATATTTTAATTTTAGTATTTAATATGGCAGGAACTCATCAAATTCAGATTGTTTTTGATTTTTATTATTTTATTATATTTTGAAATTATTAATCATAGTTAACTTGGGAGGAAGGCTTGGTGGACTGGCAGTGTGAATTTATTTATTAGATTTGTGTGCTGCCCATCTTATCTATATTCTATATGAATTAAGTGTTAGAATAGTTTCCTTAAGTTTTATTTTGTTCTCTTCATGTTGAAAGAGATGCTTAGTAGAACAAAATTGCTACAAAAAATCCTATGAATGTTGTGAATAAGTTTAAAAGGTTTTTAAAAATCTGGGGGTAAAATGTGTGTTAAGCTTCTCTTACCTTTTGTTATTTTTCCAGAAAAAGGACTTTAGTTTGTAAAGAAGGAGCTTAACTAGTAGCAAATCAGGCTCTAACAGTAGTTGGTAGTGAGCATTTCCTGTGGGAATCATCCAGCTTTACACAATGGTCAGAAGCTTTTGGCTGCAAAGAATTTATTAATAGCAATCCTATGAAATGTGGAGCACAAGACTGTCATCCTGAGTTACTTAGATAGCTCCTGCTGAGCTTTAGCTAACCAAGCTTGTAAGGCTGAATGTTTTGGAGAATTTCTGCATGTCATTTTCTCTGCACTGTTTTATTTATGTTGATATTCCTATCAGTAACAAACCTGTCATAATACTTTTTTCTTTTCAGTTTACAACAGTTTAATTGAGACTGACTCCAACCCAGAAGTAAGGCGTGCTGTGTTGTCCTGCATTAGTCCATCAGTTAAAACTCTGCCCAAAATTATTGGTCGTACCATGGATGTAAAAGAGGCAGTCAGGAAATTAGCATATCAGGTGAATAAATATCTGGTAATATCACTTGCTATTTATTCTCTGTGTTAAAATTATATAAACTGTTGGAGAATTTAGCTGGTAGAAGAACATGTCTTTATGTATGGATCACACTCTGTAAGAAAATCCTTTAAATTTAACAGAAATGTTTGCTTTTATCTATCAGTATCTGCAAGAACTGCTCAGGTGAGCTGTGCTGAAGTGCTGAAAATCTCCTTTGGTTTTATTTGGAGATCTTTCTTTGAAATGGCCCCAAATAGATGGGGGCCAACCCCATTTTTGTACTGTTTTCTGTGGATGTAAATGCATTAATATTATCATTGGCTATTAAGTTAATTTCATATTGCTGAGAACTTATGAGTTGAAGTTGAGTACTGGCTATGTCACATGCCATGCTTCATCCACTGTGATTTTATATGACATTCTGGATTCTAGGTTCATCAGAAACATAAATGTTGGAGTGTTATTTTATTACCTGTTTAATACGATTGCCCGCTACCATACCATTCAGACAGTTATAGGTAGGAACTAGCAGAACACTCACATCAAAATATATGCCCAGTCTGTTCAAAAGAACAATCCTATCAACCAAATCGGCTAAAGAGGTACAGCTCACAAATTTTCATTCCTGGACTTGAATGTATGCACTGGTTAAAAAGATTCTCTATGAATAGCAAGTGAGATCACCTTTTGAAGATCTTAGGGGTTCACTTTGAAGGCACAAAGTCACCATAAGAATACATGATTTATTTTTAAATGGCAGGATACAATAAAACAGCTATGGTCTTAAGTTGCATTTTAGTTAGTGTATTGGGATATCAGTTGTTGTTTTTTTAAAGACATTTTGCAGAATGTCTTATTCTACAGTTGTGTTAGCTTTATGACTTGTCTGTTTACAGTTTCAGAGGCAATTGCCAGTTGTGTTGAGTATCCTTCAGTGTATTTGTCTTTTTATGCTATTAACCCATATTATTCAAAGGAAAAATTATGTGAAAATATTTTTTTAAAGGTACTGGCAGAAAAAGTTCATGTCAAAGCTTTGACAATAGCCCAGAGAGTAAAACTTTTGCAGCAAGGACTTAATGATAGATCAGGTAAAATGTTTTCATTTTAATTTAAATGTTTTAAAGCAGTTTTCATTTTTCCAATACATGCTTAATATATGTCTAGATACAGATGGGAGACAGGATTCTAATTTAAAACAACTTGGGATGTTCTTACCGTGTTTCCCTGGAAATAAGATCCTGTCTTATATTTTATTTGAACCCTGAAATAAGTGCTTGGCCTTATTGCCATGTGCTCAAAAGCCCGATTGGGCTTATTATCAGGGGATGTGTTATTTTGGGGAAAACAGGGTACACATACAGTGTGTCCCCGAAAATAAGACCCGGTGTTATATTTGCCACCAAAAAAGGCACCAGGTCTTATTTTGGGGGGATGTCTTCCACTGACTCACCTCATGGCGGTGGCATCGACAGCCCAGGCCAGCAGTAGCCTGCTGCCGGCTCACTTCTTCTGCGGCCGCTTGCCGCAGCTTGCAGAAGTTGCCCCCAACCTCCATTTTGCCTTCAGGAAAGGCCTTGGTAGCTGAGAAACGGGTTCCGGATTGGTGCGTTCGGGCTTGTTTCGCCATCAGAAGCCTTCAAGGAAAGGCCTCTGGATCAATCGGTTCACCTCTGCCAGCGAAATGAGGCCGGGAGGATACTGCGCGTCAATCCGGAGCCTGTTCCGCCTGCAGAAACCTTTCCTGAAGGCCTCTGATGGTGAAACAAGGACAGGGGGCACCACATGTGTCAATCCGGAGCCCCTTTCTTGGCTGCAGAGGCCTTTCCTGAAAGCCTCTGATGGCAAAACGGAGGCTGGGGGCAATGCGCGAGCGATGGCAAGCGGCTGCAGAAGAAGTGGGCCGGCAAGGCGAGGCAGGTGTTGGGGTATGCGAAGCCTAGCTGCAGCTGTCTGAAGGTAAGCAGCTCAACCCGCCCTTCCCCATCCTTGCTTGATTTTTACTCGTGCGCCTTGCCCCACCCCATGCAACCAGGTGCAGGGGAGTGGGCGGGGTCTTAACTTTGGCTTATTTTGGGGGGTATGACTTATATTGGGCGCACATGTAAAAATCAAGCTAGGGCTTATTTTTGAGATAGGTCTTCTTTTCAGGGAAACATAGTAGTCAATTCAGAACTTACCATGTTTTCCCTGCAAATAAGACATCCTGAAAATAAACCCTAGCCTGATTTGTGAGTGTGCCCCTAATATAAGCCCTACCCCAAAATTGAGCCCTAGGGAAGATTGTCATCAGTTATGTATGTGTGTGTTAGTCATGGCCAGTACAGGAGGTGGCGAGTGTGCAGGGGCCGACGGTGTCCGGCAGTAGCCACGGGCAAGCAGAGAGACAGTGGGAGGGAGTGGGCGGGCATGACAGATGTGTAAATCTCCCAAACACTTAGACCTACGGGCAGAAAATAAAACAGTGAAAAAAAAAGTAACTAATAGGAGGATGTTCTACCTTGCTTCTGGGTATACCAATTCAGAAGCTCACATAAATTGAACGCCTGAATCAAAACTGTAAACCCCCATCAGCTGAGAAGGGGCAATGAAGCTAGAGGAGAAAACCTATCCTCCTCCCTTCTCATGCCCTAAGGGCTGGGAACAGCCAACGACCACTTACCCAACCACTTCTCCCCTCACAAACAAGGGTAGCGATCCATGAGGTGATGTTTAGCACGGCGGCTCCTTCCCTTCCCACCAATGTGACTCCAGTGGCCAGGTCTTGGTTCCTGTGCGTGAGAGGGTGCAACTCAGTGTAGTGGCGGGATCGACAATGTGGGTAAAGTGCCACCCTGAGCTCAGCCTGGAGCTGATTCAGCCCCTTAATCGCTGCCTCTTGTTCCATCTCTCTGGGTACCTGGAGGTGTTTCTGGCACACTCTTCCCAGTCCCGGCCCTCCTGTGGCACCAAGCAACCTTACCACCGAGGCCCCTCTCCCCAGCCCGTCCTGGGCTGCCTGGTGGGCTGCTCCTGCTCTCAGCTGCCCTGTTGGGCTGCTCCGGCCTGGCACGGGGCCAGTCACCCAGATCTATGACCTCCGGAGTGCCTCCCCCTGCTGCTGGCCTGCCAGGGTCCATTCACCAGTGGTCGCTGGTGGAGCCATGCCACTCATGCCACTTCGCCCACTGTCGCCTTCAGGCTGCGCCCCTTCGCTGCCCTACGATGGATTCGGTGGGTGGGTGTCTGGCAGGTGGAGGGAGGCAATTCCACCTCCTCCCACCAGCCTTAGCCTCATCTCGTGGTGGCACTGCCCTGCCAGCCAGGCTGGGCTGGATGAAAGACAAGACAGTGGCAGCAGAGCAGCTGCAGGTAAGGTACAGGCCGAAGGGAGCCATGGGCAGCCCTATGCACAGCCAGCACAAGAGCATGGCTGTGGGCTGGACAGAGACAGCCAAAGGGCTAGATAGTACCTATTTCTGGTGTAGATGAATGTAGGAGCCTTTAAGGCAGGAGAAACATGAATTTAGCCTTGGAAGAGAAAAAGGCATCAGACTCAAAAGGACCCCACCTTGATTCTGTTGGGTATAAAAGGGGACAAAGAGAAACATATTCAGGCTTTAAAGATTCATTAACATCATCAAATGAACCACCATGGTAATTAAGAGAATCACATGGTTGTTAAGTTTATGTGGGCTCCCACCCCGTTAATTTTGTTGGAAGCTGCCTGAGAATGCTGCAAATCGTGATCATGTGACCACAGGACACTAACTGCTGTAAATTCGAGCCAGTTGCCAAGCATCCAAATTGCAATCATGTGGGAGTGGTGTGACAGTCGTAACCTCCAGGATGGTCTGTAAATCACTTTTTTTAGCACCATCATAACTCTCTCCCTCTCTCTCTCTCACTTATGTATATATGTGCATCTGATGTGGAATTCATTACTGTCTCTAATAGAAAGCGTGAAAGAAATGGTACAGAAACAGCTTCTCCAAGCTTGGTTACATCTAGTTGAAGGAAATGTCTTAGAATTGCTCCATCATCTGGATGTGGAGAGTTGCCCTGAAGTGGGTGTTCTAGCCCTTAATGCTATGTTCCTGCTGTCTCCCCACCAGGATCTGATTAAAAATTTTTCCGAACTTGATGACAGGTAGGGATAATACAGCTGTGGCTGTCTTTTTACCTGGGTCAGAGTAATATATATTCTCTAGTAGGAACATAAGGTAGTCTTCTACCTCTAAAATTGTATCCCATGATGCTTCAGTTGGATTTAGTAGCTCTTTGTTTTCAATGCACCCATAATTTCCTGCCCATATTCTTTATGAAACTTGTGCAACCATGTGTTTTGAGTATTCCTATGCCAAAGTTTCTGAACCGTAGCAACTGTAATATGTGTAGATTTCAACTCCCAGAATTCCCAGCCCAGGAATCCCACTTCCCAGGAAGTGGACTGGAAAATGAGTTATAATTGGAGAATATGTTTCTAAATCTATACAGTGTCATATTTTACTTTTATTTGTTTTTATTAGTTCTTAGTTCAGCTCTTGTAGTGGGACTAAGTTTGTTTATTTATATAGCAATCAAACATAGGCTTATAGGCTCATTTTGTTGATTTTTTAATTTTGCTATATTATAGATTATATAAACCACTAAATATTGCTAGATTATGATGGATATAAAAGAAACACAAAAATAAACAGGCAAATATTAGAGAACAGAAATTTTTTTCCTTTAATTTTTCATCAACAGTATATTCACATGACATTATTTCTTAAAGATAAATATCAAAACATATAGTAGTATGTTTCAGAAACTT
Organism: Ptyas mucosa; assembly: GCA_012654045.1. NCBI lineage: Eukaryota > Metazoa > Chordata > Lepidosauria > Squamata > Colubridae > Ptyas > Ptyas mucosa. The sequence continues at coordinate 3,082,998 of WNWU01000042.1, read as the reverse complement.
ATTTTAATGTAAATGTTTGATTTTCATAGGTATATTAGCTTGCGGTAATTGCTTTCTGAAATTTCCTGGTTTATATAACTAATACAAGAAAAGAATTGGGGTTTTCTTTTTATGGAAACTTGATAGCGCTCCATGTGCTTCATTTGAAGGAAAACCATTCCAATAGAAAAACTGACTGCAGAGAGTGCCTTATATTGGAAAGCTCTTTGTGAGCACTTGAAATCCAAAGGAGAAGAATTCTTAGAAGAAGTCTTGCCAGAGCCTGCTATCTATGTGGATTATCTGTTGAGGTAAATTAACATAATTAATTCAAAAATTGCAATGTCAGTTCAATATGCTTTAATATTAAAGTTATTCTTACTAGTATTGGTATTAAGGTTCTCTGATGACATTTTAGAATAAGCATTTTGGAATAACTGATTTTTAGAAGATATGTTAATAATGAAGGAATCTGATGGGCAGGAGATGCTGCAGAAATAATAAGGGAATTAAAGCAGATAAGTTGAGTTGTGTAATCAGATTCACAGTACCATGCTGTATAAAGGAGAAATTCTTTCAGATGTCTTGCAATTTTGCGTTGTCCATCTAAAAATTTCTAAATATTCAGCCATTGACAAAGTTCAGAGAAAATCCAACACCACATTGCTGTCTGTGGGAAGTGTGTTGAGCTGTAGTTTGAAAGGGCCATGAATTAATATGACTGTCTGGGATTGCAAGGAGATAAATCTTAATCCCTTTTGACAGAATAATCATTTTCTTATCCTTAAGCTACTTTCGAAGCATTCCAGTACTCAATCAGGAAGAAAAGGAAGATCTGGCCTGCATTGAGCAATTGATGACCAAGGAATTTATAGGTCAGCAGTTAATTCTAATGATTGGTTGCATGGATATCACCGAAGAAGGAGGCAGGTAAGACTTTGTAAAAAAACAACAACCCATGCAATTGTTTTATGCAATTGTGAGGGATAATTTTTTTTACAAGATATATTTTAAAATGCGTACAGAAAGGAACAGGTTGACTTGGAGGGATATAATCTAATGATATCCATTTGAACAAACCAAGTTAACATATTGACATCAATTCAAATGGTTTGTAAATTTTCCACTCATAATTGTTTTGAGCCAAAGGGGTATAGTACTTCTTACAATCACATGATATAAATGTTTTATAGTAAAAAATAAAGTAATGGTTGCATTAATTTTAAAAATGGGGGAGAATCTGGGAGACAGCAGGAATGAGGAGCATCTGGTCTGAGATGTCTAAAGGTCAGTGGTGGGTTGCTACCACTTCGCACCAGATTGGGTGAACCGGGAGCAGCTGTGGCGGGAAGTGTGTGCACATGCACAAGCAAACCGGTAGCGATGGGATTTGGAATCCGCCCCTGCTATAGGTGGTCTAAAAACAGGTCTTCAGAACCTCAATTGCATACCTCATCCACAGTGAAGAGGGTGATGTTGCTTTTTCCATGTAGAGAAAACATGTCTTAGGTCGTCAACAATACAATCTCCCAATACATCCCATGACTTCTCTGCTTGTGTTCCTTGTCAGGACCCAGGGGTTCATATAATGACATTAACAATTCATGCTTGACATTTTTTTTTATTGGGATTCATATTTTTGAGGCCCATTCCTAGTGTTATCCAGTCCTTTGGAAGGACAACAGGGAAAATTGCTGTTCAATTTAGATCCTTCTCTCTCAGAGAATCATCAGATGTTGAGGCAAAGGATCACCCAGAAAAAATGGATTCAAAAATATAAATGGAGCAGAGAGTAGGAGAACATCAAGAGAAATAGTTGAGATTTAAGAATAATCAGTTGACCATCTAGTCTGGGCATTTGTAGTCCATCTGCAGAATATTTTGACTAAAATGTTTCCCTTTTCCCAGAATTTCCCAGATTGAGAGTTGGAGTGTGTAGTAGAAGCAGATAGCACTGTAGCCAAATACTGTAAGCTTTCTTCTCTGTTTCAGTCTGAGCTTGTCTCTTAAGTCTTGCAGGGGAAGGGTTTTTCCATGTTTTACAATATTCTTAAACAGAGAAGAAACCACAATTGTAACATTTGGGATTTGAAAGTTTGTTCATTAGCAGGAAATAGTGATGTCCATATATCAGAAATACATGCACCAACCCACCCCCAAATAATTCCTTGGATTTTAAACTAAAAAAAAAGTATATTTTTTTTAAAGGAAGAAAATGCTGAGTGTCCTACAAAAAATTCTTATGATTCCAACCACGTCAGCATCCCTTGTATCCCATCTTATGGAAAAGTTGCTCTGCCTTTTGAAGGATGATGAGCGAAGAATCCAGATGGTATGTTCTTGTGGTGTATATGTAACTGTACGAAAGTTCTTTCGTATGGTATTCAACTTTTAAAGTTTAATCCTTTAAGGAAGTCTTCAGAGCAATTGTGTTAACCAAAGTACCTGTTTTGAATCCATTTCTCCTTTGTAAATAGTTTGCTTTCTTTGGATGTTAAAAAAAGTCAGTTGAATAGAATTGTCCCTGACAGGTTTTGAGTGTAAATATTCATATATTTAGAAAAATTACAGAATACAGAATAACTGAGTTGGAAGGGACCTTGGATGTCTTCTAGACCAGCAGTCATCAACTGGTGGTCTGTGGACTACTGGTGATCCACAAGAAAATTTTGGTGGTCCGCAGAAAAATTATTTGCATTTTTTTATATTGCACTAAATCAGAGGTCCTCAAACTACGCCCCCTGGGACGGATATGTGCAAAGAACGTTTGTGTCGCTGCAGAGAGCCTCCCCCTTGGGGTCTTCTTCTGTGAGTCGGAGGGGGGCAGAAATTCCGACTTGGGGTCTGCTTTAGCCTCCTGGTGAGGGGCTTTGGGTGAAGGCTGGAGAGAAGTGCTGCTGGTGGTGAAGAATCGGAGGGCCTTGTTCCAGTGGGACTCCATCAACGCCTGGAACTGGCTGACCATCTCAGTCTGCTGAGTCTCCAGGTGCCGGTACCTGGCCTTGCACTCCTGCAGGTCTTCCCTCTGCTTGGAAAGCCTATGCTCCTAGTCTTCAGTGAGGTGCTTCTGCTGAGCCTCCTTCTCAGTCAGATCCACTTTGAACTGAGCCAGCTGTTTTGCCAGCTCTTTCTCGTGGTGGTTGCTTAGCCCCAACAACTGCTTCCTGTTGGGGCCCTAAGGAGCCCAGGCGGGCAGGCGAGGCATGGCTGGGAGGGGAGGAGCAAGTAGAGGCCAGCGAGGTGCCCCTTGATGTGAGTGACATCAAGTTGGCCACACGCACCCAGTCACATGACTACCTATCCACACCCACTCAGCCCGTCATTAGGCCGATCATATTAGTGGTCTGTGGGATTTAAAATTATGAATTTAGTGGTCCCTGAGGTCTGAAAGGCTGGGGACCCCTGTTCTAGACCAGTGGTTCCCAAAGTGGGCGGTACTGCCCCTGGGGGGCAGTGGGATGATTTAGGGGGGCGCTAAGAAGCAAGGGGGGCAGCAGGGGGCGCTAAGAGGCAAGGGGGTGGCGGCAGAGAAGTGCTGGAGATGGGCTCATGCGGCGTTGGCCATTCCTCTTCCGGATTTGCAACCTGAAGCTCAGATCATCAGACTAGCTGGCCAGTGTGCATGCGTGCACCAGAAACTGAAAAATTGTTTCCTGGCGTGTGCATGCCCACTGGGCAGCTCCTTTTACCACATGTGCGAGGCTGAACTGTTGTCTCAGCTACTGCTAGGCTGCCGGAGCAAACACACAGGGAATACACATGCAGTCAAGCTTGGTGGATCAATCCTGGTTCATTTGTTCATCTCCAACAGCTCCTACTCAATGCCGGCGTGCTAATCACACACTAAGTCGGCGCTGTGAGCAGCTGCTACGCTGCGCCTTTTAAGCAGCCGTAATCGAATTGTATCCAGCTGGAAGAATGTTCGTAATTGCTGCCGCTGGAGCTGGCTGGGTTGCTGGATGATGACGTCATCGGGTCTCCGCCTGACAGCCCTGATCCCCACGCGATCCCTCTGTACCCATCACCAGTGCACAACAGCCCTAGCCGTTGTCCCTATCCCCCTCACCATCACCCGTGCCCATGCCCATCCTCCCGCCCCTCCATTTCCATTCGAGAGCTTGTCATGTCGTTGGTTGGCGAGGTGTCAAGGGTTGCTTGACGCTCGACATGCAGCCCCCCCCCACACACACACCAGGCATCCGCCTATGAGGGAAAGAAAAGATACGTTAGTGATTTGGCAACGGACCGCCGGGTTTTTGTGGATACTCTGTGGAATCTCCGTAACATTTTAGGGGCATTGATACCCTCTGCTGGCACCCAAGACGCCTCGGTGTCTGGATATCCTTTCCATCGGATTAAATACTTAATTTTTCCTCTGTAATAATGAGAATCAATAATTTTTTCAATCTCGTAATGGTCGCCTACGATGGGTCCGGGCCTCGTATTAAGGTCCCTGTTTGTATTCTTTGGATGCTTTCTCTAATGCTTGTTTTACGTGCAGCCAGACCTTCTGAATGTTGTCCATTCAGGTAGATGGTGGGATAACCTCTGGTTTTCGGACATCTAGGTCTGGGATGGCTGGGAAGTCCTTCCCAGTAACAACTCTGAAAGGTGTATAGCCCATACTGCGGTGAACGGTGTTATTATATGCCGTCTCCACGAACGGTAAAAGATCGCACCAATTATCCTGTTGGTATGAAACATAAGCTCGTAAGTAACGTTCCACCATAGCATTAGCTTGTTCGGCAGCCCCATTTGTGCTAGAGTGGAAAGCCAAACTCAAACCTTGTGTGAACCCAATGTAACAAAGGAACGCCCTCCAGAATTTGGCAGTCAGTTGTACCCCTCTATCTGATACAATGCGTTTCGGCACCCCATGTAACCTATATACATGGTGCACAAACAGTTTTGCCAGGCGTTGTGCTGAGGGTAGGCCTTTGCACAAAATAAAGTGTGCCTGCTTAGAAAATAAATCTATCACAGTCCATATGACTGTGTATCCTCTACTGTTTGGCAGGTCCACAACAAAATCCATGCCTATTTCCTCCCAGGGTCCACTGTGTTTGGCCACCATCTGTAGTAAGCCGAGGGGTTTTCCGGGCCTGGGTTTAGTCGTTGCACAAACAGGGCACCCTCTGACATAAGTTTTGACGTTGGTGCGCATCTTCGCCACCAGAATTGCCTTCTGGTAAGGTGCAGGGTTTTCAAGAATCCGAAATGTCCTGCTGTCTTCACGTCATGGCATTGTGTTAATATTCTGGTCCGTAAGGATGCGGGTATGTAAAGACGATCACCCCGCCACGCCAACCCGTCATGTTGGGACACCTCTGACCGATTAGATCCTAACCAAGCATCTACCTCCAGTTCTTTCTTTAACACTCAGATCCACTCTTGTGTTGGGAGTTTGTCTACAACATGAGTTCCGGTTTGCATGGGTGGTAGTAAGGCTTGCATTACTCAGACACATTTACTGTTGTACTGGGGCATACAGGATAGAGCATCTGCTAGGAAGTTTCGTCCTGCTGGGACATACTTAAGGATAAACCCAAAGCTCTGGAAATATTGGGCCCACCTGACTTGTTTTGGAGATAACTTACGTGGCGTCTGGAGTGCTTCTAAATTCTTACAGTCTGTCCAGACCTCAAACGGTTGGTCACTGCCCTCCAATAGGTGTCTCCATGTTTGTAAAGCCCATTTCACTGCATAAGCCTCTTTCTCCCATATGGCCCAGTTATGCTCGGTTGTGGAGAAATTCCGTGACGTATAGGCACACGTCTGCAGAGAGTCCTTTTCGTTCTTTTGCAGGAGAATCGCTCCAATCGCCATGTCGCTAGCATCTGCCTGTATAACAAAAGGCTTTGACATGTCGGGTTGTTTGAGAACCGGCTCTCTGGCAAACAACCGTTTTAGGTGGTCAAATGCCTTTTGGCATGCCAGGGACCAATTCAATACTTGTCCTGGTTTGGGTTTGGTATTGGCCAGGGTTTTGGTGCGTAATAGATCAGTCAGAGGCAATGTGATTTGGGCGAAGGAGGGAATAAATTGGCGATAAAAGTTAGCAAAAACCAAGAAAACTTTGCAACTGTTTTCTGGTTTTTGGCGCTTGCAATTCCACGACTGCCTTAACTTTCTTGGGATCCATTTCTATTCCCTCACTAGTTATCCTGAATCCTAAGTAATCAATGTCCGTGCGATGAAACTCGCATTTTGAGAGTTTCACATATAGTTGGGCTTTCAATAATTTTGTTAACACTTGTCTGACTAATTGGACATGTTCAAGCGAGTGTGTTGGTGTAAATCAAAATATCGTCTAAGTACACTAGAACTCCGCGATATAAGTGTTCATGCAGGACGTTGTTGATTAGTTGCATGAATATAGCAGGAGCGCCTTGCAGTCCAAAGGGCATCACCTGGAACTGGTAACTCCCCAGAGGACAATTGAAGGTCGTCTTCCATTCATCTCCTGGCCGTACACGAACTCGGTAATACGCTTCACGAAGATCGAGTTTTGTGAACACTTTGCCAGTCGCCAGGATGGTTAAGAAATCCGTCATCAGTGGTAGCAGTGGGTGTGGCTCCGGCCCCACGGGTAACCGTAGCTTTCTGAAACCATCCTTCCACCAGATGGTTGGTTCCCATTTGTCGAGCCAGGCGAGACCAAGGATAACTGGCTCAATCATGTGGGTTACCACCACAAACCTAATCTGTTCCTGATGTTCCCCTATGTTCAATTGAAGTGGTTCGGTCATGTGTATAGCTGGTTGGCCTCCCAATATTGACCCATCTATCTGTTTGAAATTGATGGGTTTACGCAATTTCACTGTTCGTGCCCCCAAAGCCTTGACTATAGAACCATGATGGCGAACCTATGGCACGGGTGCCACAGGTGGCACGCGGAGCCATATTGGTGGGTACGCGAGTGTTGCCCTATCTCAGCTCCATGCGTGCACCAGCCAATTGATTTTCATGCCTTCCGGTCCCATTGGAAGTCGGGAATCTGGCTGTTTCTGGCCTCCGGGGGGATGGGGAAGGCTGTTTTTGCCCTCCCCAGACTCCTAGAAAGCCTCTGGAGCCTGGAGAGGGGGAAAAACGGGCCTACCGGGCTCACTGGGCCATCACATGCCAAAAGCAGGGGGAAGTATGGGGGGGGTCACGTGCGCATGCGCGGAAGGGCGGGGCGCATTGAATTATGGATGTGGGCACCCACACCCGTGACCCCCCACGGTGCCCCCCGGTTTTGGCACCCAACGGCAAAAAGGTTAGCCATCACTGCTATAGAACAACTAATAAGGCACCGGGTGCAACCGGAGTCTATCAATGCTCCATGCTTGCTTTCCTTTCCCGTGTCTATATGTTTGAGTGTTATTGGGATTATAAAAGAATGAATTGGGCAGTTTACCATCGGGTCTTGGATGTCTTCCTCATCATCACTCGCTCCCGAGGTGTCAGGGACCTGAGCTGTTCCAGGAGTGCTTCCAACATCTGTCCGTGTTGTGGTATCGAGCAGGGAAGTCTGAGCTGCCACCATGGACTGTTCCGGTGTTCTTGAACTTCTGTCCTTTTGCACGGTTCCGGACCCCAGGACCCACGGAGGACCCACGGAGTGGATACCCAAAGGGGTGGGATAGAACAATCGGCCGCCCTGTGTCTTCCTGATTACACCTGAAACAATGGAATGGCCTCCTGGTTTGGTAGTTGGGCTCGGGCTCAGAGGATAGGAAAGGCCTGGCCATTGTCCGGTCTGCAGCTCGCCGTAGTCCTCCTCACCGTCCTTGGTCCAAACCCCCAGCCCATGTTCAGAATTCCCGCAGGCCCATGTCCAGTTCAACTGCCGCTTTGTACCATTCTGCTAAGCGGGGTGCTAATCCTCTATACACACAGGCTTGTCTAATCTATCTAGACCCATATGGAATTGATGCATTAAGAGCCTCTCGGGCCATGATCGTAATTTCCTGGCCAACTTCTGGAACTCCTTTACGTACTCTTTCGTAGGTCTGCCCCGCTGCTTGAGGGCTACTAACTCCCCTTCTGTTATTTGGGTCCGGGTTTCATCCTCGAACCTATTACACAAGGCTTCCAGAAACAAGCCCAGATCCGTCAGCTCATGGGCATGGTCACTGTAAATCAGCAGTCCAGTCTGTTGCTTCGCCCGTGAGAACCGCCATCACTGCAACGACCATGAACCATTGCGACGGATACAAACGTCCGTAGAGATCCATGTGGCTAATCACCTGACTCAGAAACAGGGCCACTCAGAAACGGCCACCTTCTCTGGGGCCCCATCGAAGGTGGCCTGTACCGGAGGGAGGCCCCATTGAGTATGCGGGTTCCACGGACCTGAGCCCCACATAGGAAAGGAGTCCATAGGGCGACTGATAGCAGGGCCATCACTGCTAGCTGGCCTTTGATGTCACCTGGAACCCCCTGTGTCCCTGTCCCTCACTTGCCTAAGTGGGGGCTGCCTGACTCACGGATAACGTCCCCCAAGGATGATGCAGAGGCTACAGGAACTGGGTGCTCATCCCCCCTCTGCTTGCCCTGCAACGTTTCTGGCTTTGGTCTGAATTTGGGGCTCGCAAGCCGCAGTTTGCTATTGAGCCCAGAACCAGCCACGCCCTGCCAGGAACCCCATGGCTCTACACTTGGTGCCCATGGCTGCCATGAGGGGGTGTCCCTGAAACTCGCCTCCCCAAACCTCTCTCGCAATACGTCCATGGTTGTGGAGCCAGGACCCGTTGAGTAGCTCCACTTTCCTTTGTCGTCTTCAGCCCATTGATGTTCCCTCCAACCCTGGAACTGGGCTCCCGCTGGAGGTGGGGTTCGCACTCCGGCGCTCACCTTCCCTGTCAACGCCGAACTGTGCCACCAATGTCCAGATGTGCCATGGGAAACCCCGACCTCTTGAGCTTCCTGGTCCTCCATGCCCTCCTATCACCGTTTGTTCCTTTGCTTAGGGCGAACGACGTGCTGCTCAGCTTTGGGTGGCACCTCCGCAGCTTTGTCCTCCCCTCTACCACTTCTACTACCGTCAGTTCCAATACCTCCGTCTCGGGTGACGTGCCTTCAGCCATGGCCCGTTCCGTTGCCAATACAGAAGAAAAGGGGTGGAAGGAGCGCCAACTTTCTCTCGGCTATTGCTAGGCTGCCGGAGCAAACATTCAGGGAATACACACGCAGTCAAGCTTGGTGGATCAATCCTGGTTTATTTGTTCGTCTCCAACAGCTCCTACTCAATGCCGGCGTGCTAATCACACACTAAGTCGGCGCTGCGAGCAGCCGCTATACAGTGCCTTTTAAGCAGCCGTAATCGAATTGTATCCAGCTGGAAGAATGTTCATAATTGCCACTGCTGGAGCTGGCCGGGTCGCTGGATGATGACGTCATCGGGTCTCTGCCTGACAGCCCCGATCCCCACGCGATCCCTCTGTACCCATCACCAGTGCACAACAGCCCTAGCTGTTGTTCCTATCCCCCTCACCATCACCCGTGTCCATGCCCATCCTCCCGCCCCTCCGTTTCCATTCGAGAGCTTGTCATGCCGCTGGTTGGCGAGGTGTCGAGGGTTGCTTGACGCTCGACATGTTGGATGCTTTCTTATTGCTCTCCTTGCTTGCTATTGGTCGCTGTTTGCCTGAACCAACTGGCCCAGGCCCAGCTGCTCTGCTCCTCGCCCGATTGACTGCCGTCGCCTTCCTAATTTTTGGTAAATTACAGGTGGGCTGCAATGGGGGGAAGGGCCTGGGGGGGGCGGCATGCCTGGCTTGCTGTTGCCGTGCCATGCCGCCCAGAAAGGGCTGGGGGGGGGGGGAAGGCCTGGGGGTGTGTGGCATGCCTGATTGGCTGCTGCCAGTGCTGTGCTATGCCGCCCAGGATCAAGGTAGGCTCCTGGGGTGGGGGGGCGAGCAGGCCTGGCTGGCTGGCTAGACACATACTAGCCATCCCAGGAAGGCCTCTGGTGACATCAGGGTCAGTGGCAAAGCTACCGATTTCACCTAATGCCTCTTTCTTACCGTAGTAAGGGGATGGGCTGGGGTGCAAAACGTCAACAGCTGTTGCGTTGCCGCCTGCATCACTTGCTTGGAGCTGGTTTGGAAAGGGAAAAAACACACTCAAATTAGGTGGGACACGCCCCACCCAGATCCCTCCAAATGGGTCTCCCTACGGTAGCCCCCCTGCTGAAAAGTGCTTCTCGCTTTTCCTCTACCTGCATGCTGTTACAGGCTTTGCACCCAGTTAGTGGCCGGTGGCCCCAGGTAGCAGCGTCTTGTTGGTCTTGGGGGTGTGCAACAACATGCTGGTATAGAAGCGGGAAGCGCTTTTTGCGCCCCCAGCTCATTTGCTGCAAGAAAGGGCGGGCGCTCGGAAGAGTGGGCTCCATTTGGGTGGGCAGTCACTTTTGGGTCATGTAGTTCAGCAAGGAGGCTATCGAAGGGAGACCCGTTTGGAGGGATCTGGGTGGGGCGTGTCCCGCCTAATTCGGCTGCGTTTTTTTTCCTTTCCAAACCAGCTCCAAGCAAGCAGTGCAGGCAGCGGCGCAAGAGCTGTTAAAGTTTGTACATCGCTTGCTTGGAGCTGGTCTGGAAAGGAAAAAAACTGCAGTTGAATTAGGCGGGATACGCCCCACGCAGATCCCTCTAAACGGGTCTCCCTTCAGTAGCCTCCCCGCTGAACTACACAACCCAACAGTGATCGCCCACCCAAACGGAGCCCACTCTTCCAAGCGCCTGCTCTTTCTTGCAGCGAATGAGCTGGGGGCGTGAAAAGCACTTCCTGCTTCTCTACTGCATGCTGTTACTGGCTCTGCAGCCCCCCAAGACCAACAAGATGCCACTCCTTGGGGTCACCTGCTGCTACCTGGGTGCAGAGCCAGTAACAGAATGCAGGCAGAGGAGAAGCAGGAAAGCTTTTCAATGGGGAGGCTACCATAGAGAGACCCGTTTGGAGGGATCTGCGTGGGGCGTGTCTCACCTAATTCTGCTGCATTTTTTCCCTTTCCAAACCAGCTCCAAGCAAGCGGTGCAGGCGGCGGCGCAGGAGCTTTTGAAGTTTGCACACCGCAGCCCGTCCCCTTACAATGGTAAGAAAGAGACATTTGGAGAAATTGGGAGCTTTGCCGCAGGCCCTGATATCACCAGAGGCCTTCCTGGGGTGGCTAGTACACAGCCAGCCAGGCCTGCTGCCCCCCTGCCAAGGATCCAGTGGGTTGCCGTGTGTGTGTGTGGGGGGAGCTGTTGCTGCCACCGTTGCTGCCGCTGCTGTTCCGCCGGGAAAGCCAGGGCCAGTATCAGTAAGAGTTGGAAGGGAATTTGGAGGTCATCTAGCAACTCCCTTCTCATGCAGGAGGACTATACTAGGGATTCGAACCACCTTTTAATTCTAGATACCTGCAGCCCATCCCTGCCTCCTCAGTTGTTGGAGCGTGTGGGGGATGCTTTTCAAGGAGCCACAAGGGGGGCTGAGAGCAGAGTCATTCTGACAGTGTTTTTTAAAATTGCTTGGAAGAGCAATTTTTTCTCTAAAAATAATGGTTTGTATACTGTGGAATAAAACATATGCTTGGAAAAAGTACTTGCAAAACTTGGACAGAAGGAAAAGAAAGGCTGGACTGGACTCATTATCAGTAGCTAGTAGTTCATTGTTATCAGTGACTCCCACTGATTCTAAACTCATTTTAAGACTGGGATTGGTGACTACTGAAATTTAAGTATTCAACATTGGTCTCAGAAATCTTTTGAGAACCTGCAGAGGTGAAGATATTAGGTGGCCATCAGTCATTACTTTAGTGATGAACTCAAAGAGATCAGGCATGACATTGCTTATTTATCAGAACTGTTTGCAAAGTTCAATGAAGTGAATTTGCAGTTGCAAGGAAATGAGGTCAATCTTATTAAGGCCAAATCTGTCATCTCTACATTTATTTCAAAGTTAACTCTATTCAAATGCAATATAGGCCGTCGCGAGCTATACCAATTTCCGAGCTAGAAGAGAAAGGTGGGATACAAGATGATGATCTGCAAGTTTTTTGCGACCATTTGGACATGTTGCATAAAGATATGTCTGAGCAATATCAGGATCTTCTTTTGATGGAAATTCCAAGATTGGGTGATAAATCTATTTTCAGATACTGAGGAAGATGGGGTAGTGGAGGAACAACTAATAGAGCTGTAAAATGCATTTCCAGCATCATAGTTGGTGGAACGTGGTTTCAATGTGGTCATCCAACCACTCTCCAAGCAGAGAAATCGACTCCAGATTACTGAACGTGGTGATTTAAGACTCCTGCTAAGTGACTTAAAACCAGACATTGGGAAACTGGTATCACTTCATCAAGCCCATCCATCACATTAAGAATTTACTGAACAGTGAAGTAGTTACTAAATTTTACTGAGTTTACTAAGTTAGTAGTTACTAAGGCTCTTGATAAATGACTATCAGACTTTGAAAACCTGGTATCACTGGATCATGTTCAACAATTTTGTTGAATTAACAAAAGATTTTTAAATTGGATTTTGAATAAATGTGCAATTAATTGTTACAGTTTTGAATTTTACTGTTACTATCTTCCTTAGTGGGTCGTGCAAACCGCTATTCTGAACAAGGCTATTTATAGGGGTGGGAGTGGGGGGCACTGAGGATGAGTTTGTAGTACCAAGGGGGTGGTGGACTGAAAATGTTTGGGAACCACTGTTCTAAACTAACCCCTTGTTCAAACAGGTGACTCTATACCCTGGGCCATGGATTGGCACTGGTCCACGGCTTGGTAGGAATCAGGCTGTGCAAGTAAGCAAAGTCCCATCTGTGCACGCGTGGGACCTAGTCAGCATATGAAACCCCCACTTCCACCCTAGTCCACAGAAAAACCGCCCTCCACAGAACCAGAACCTAGCACCCAAAAGGTTTAGAGCTGCTGTCTTAGACCATTCCAGACAAGTGGTTGTCTAATTTTTTGAAAACCTCCAACAATGGAGCACCCATGACTTCCGGTGACAAGCTGTTCCACTGATTTATTGTTCTCACTGTCAGGAAATTTCTCTTTATTTCTATTTTGGTTCTCTCTTTGATTAGTTTCCATCCATTGCTTCTTGTTCTGCCTTTAAGTGCTTTGAAGAATAAGTTGATCTCTTCTTTTCTGTAACAACCCCTCAGATATTGGAAAATTGCTATCATGTCACCCCTTTTGAAAAGCTTGGCTAGTTTGCAAGTATGAGTGATGAGCTAGATTTTTCTACAGATAACCTCACCTTATCATATTTGTTTGCTCCCTCAACAGATGAGAGCACTATTAGTTTTCCTCCCAGTACTAAAGGTTTATATTCCTGATTTGGAAATCAAGCTAGATAGGCTCAAGACCACGATGCTTGTTCTTCCTCATTGAAAAGTCAAAATGGGAGAGAATTTGGGGCACAGTGGTCCAACATGGTCTTAGGATGCTCAAAATAAGTTTTACTAAACTTTTACTGATCCTTCTAAGAATCAAGGAATGCTATTTTCCTCAAAAGCACCAGTAATGAGAAGGCTTCACATGAAATTTTGTGGCTGTGTAAAAATTAGGGAGATTTTTTTTAATTATATATGTTTCTCCCAAAGGATCTCCAGAAATGAGTATTTTTTGTTTAGCTTTATGACAGGAATAAAATAAGTTCGCCAGACTTGTTTCAGTTTCAAGTTGGTGCTTATTTACATTTTCAGGTTGCTGAAATAATTTCAGAGGCACGGGAAACCATTATGACAGTAGACAAGCAGCAAGACGCAAGTGAGATAAGAAAACAAGAGCTTAAGGTATGGAGAGATTGTGCCACTTCTTTAGTAATTTAATTTTTTTTAAAAAATTAAAGAACTACAACTGAATTATTGCATTTTTTTCCTGCAGCTTCTGAAAAATCTGAATGTTATTTCCCAGAAATGCAAAGAATTAAATTAATAGAATTGGAGAGGGCAAATTTTCAAATTCATTTTTATAAATCTTGATAAAGATGGCAGTTGATTTTGATTTCCTCTGGTGTATGTAAGTACAAGTTGGAATAGAAGAAAATAAAATAGAAGGATGGAGAGGGTGTTCAGGGAACCTCCTTCTTTGAGGACACCTTCTAGCACATTGGGTTTATCTCCCAGCTGCAAGGAGAGCCTTGGCTATTGTTGTGTACATCCTATTAACCTCAGTGTCAGTTTGAGTTCCCTTCCCCAAGCTACCCTTGCACTTGCTTTGAAAAGGGCAGTTGGTCCAGATCATGGTGACCAAGTAGTAGGATGGGTCACCTGGCTATGGACATGTTCCCTCCATTGAAGCAATATTTGGCTGCTCATTAGCTGAGCCAAATTCAGATTTGCTTTTGCACAGGGAGTGCTCTAAAACTATATTAAATAAGATTTTACCTTTAGTCTTCTTAGTCTTTTCAAAATGGTAAGCTCAACTGTTGTATTGTCCACTGAAATGCTTACTTTCTGTGTTTTTTTAAATTATTATTATTACTTGAAGACTTTTTCATCCAAGTCTTTGCTGAGAAACCGGTGAACAGTTTTTTATCTACTTTAGTTTCTTTTCCTCCCTTTTTAATATTGTTTTAAAACACCTTTATTATATACTTTATTGTGTTTTATTTTATTTTTATGCTACTTTATATATGCTATTGTATGCTACTTTATATCTTACGAAGTATTTCAAAGGACTATTTTCACTGAGAGAAGCACGAAGTCATATGAAATGATGGTATTTTTAATATTCATGTTGCATAGATCTCATACCGGTAGAGGTTGCTGATTCCAGATTCTGATGAGGTAGCAGTATTTATCCAACCTTTGTTGATTTCAGGAATTGAAAGCATCTAGCTCTTTTGATATGAGCATGGGAGACCAGAAAATTCCAAGCTTATGGACTAGATTGGAAAGACAAAAAATACTTTTTGCAAGTAGGCAATGATAGAATTCATTGCCACTGTCAAGAAAATGGGGTGCATGCAGGAATCAGCAGTCAGGGTGATTGAGATGTCTGCTTTTTGTAAAAGCCATAATATAATACCCAGTATCTCCAGGGCATAATTTCTGTTTTCTTTCCAGCTGGCAGAAATAAAAGTGAAACTCATGGAAGCAAAAGATACTCTCGAGAAGTGCATAGCCATGCAAGACTTCAGCCATGCTGCTGTGTTAAAGGAAAAGATTATAGAGCTGGAAGGTATAAAGAGTGGCTTGTTGAAAGAGGCAGAAGAATCCGAAACTAAAGAGATATGCATGGAAAAGGTTCTGTATTTTACACTTCTAGTCTTTTCAGTGTTTTCACATTTACATGTTAAGAACGGTGTATGTGATGAAATGGCTTTTTTCAAACTGTTTGAAATGGCTTTTAGAAGAGGAAGAGAATATTTGTAGTTTGGACTTGAACTGTGAAATCCTTGATGTGGAGTACTTCAGCACTGAAGATATTACTTAGTTGGGTAATGAAATGTCTTGAAGAAAACAATCAAGCTCAGAAAACAGCAAGGACTCCACAGGAAGAGAAACCTGAAAATCCTCCTATGACCTGATGCTAGTGCTCCCTATTAAAAAAGAAATGACCCAGAATATTTCTGAATCTACCTATGTACAATACCTAGTTTTCTACACGTGGGTTATTTCTCATGTACAAGGGCTAGGGAAAAAAATCCAAACTCTACATCATTGCAGAACAAAACTAGATGTGAAATATGGGAATTAGAGTAATTGTTGCGGGAAGGAGGCTGTTGCTTTGGAACAATCTGCAACTAGAAAGGATCTTAAGATGGCCCATCGATTGAGCAGACCATCTTCTTCAGTTGGAGTCAATGATAAATATAGGGTCAAATTTTGCTTGATTTCCTGTAAAAACAAATTGTTAATTCTGTTGAATGCTGCTCACTTTTGTTCTTGGTTACTAGAAAGCATTGTAGATAATTAGGCAGACCGAAATCCTGAACTAATCTATGATGCTTTTATTTTAAAAGAGTGATCCAGAAACACTTCTGAAGTGTTTGATGATGTGCAACCAACTTCTGAAGCAGATCTCACTTTCCAAAGGGTTAGGACCTACATTGGATGGAATAATTGAATCCCTGGTATGTGGCAACCTTATGATATGTATCACAATATAGAAGATCTGTGCTGAGCAGGAGTAGGTATATGTGGTCTCAAATACTTTTTTCTATCTCAGGTAGTTATTTTTGTTCTGCATTCTATTGTGCATGTATATCCACAAGAGACAGCTAAGGACCAAAAACGAATTAGTTTGAACTGGATAGAATTTCACCTTGCAGGCACCTCACACAGTTTTTCTACTTCAGCCCTGCATTGGATTACACATGGAATCAGTTTCAGTTTCTGAGCAGTTCCAGGTTTTATATCAGACATTCACTATTTTTCCATTTATGGAGTTAGATCGTGTCCTTTTCTTATATAGTTCTTTCAAACAAATCTGAGCAAACCATCTGTCTACTTGACCACCAGTGTGAGCGTTTGTTAAAATCAGTTCATGCTTTTTTGTTTGCAAAAGCATCCTCAAGGGGAGGTTAAAGAAGTTTGCCCCTCCATCCTGGCTTTTTAAACATCCCCTGTGGTTATCCTGGTCTCTTCAGTTACCAATATATCTTAGCCAGCAAGCAGCTACAAGGTTCTCTTTTAATCAATATGTCTTACTATGTTTGTTCTTCTAGATAATCCCAGGAATTACTAATATCCATCCTGCTGTGCGAAACATGGCGGTGCTGTGCTTGGGCTGCTGTGGCCTGCAGAGCAAGGAGTTTGCAAGTCAGCGCCTCACTTTGCTGTTGCAAGTAAGTAGGTTTCATTTCTCATGAAATGTCTGATAGACTTTGGGAACCCTGTGGAAAAAGAGTTCCTGTTGCCACAGGTATTCTTGAATCCAAAAGAGTAGTAAAATGTGTGAAGGGGGGCCAGAGAAACTCCACTTTGCTTTCAGTAGGCATAAATTGATTTGGTTGGCTTTCAAGTTCAGTATCAGGTCCTGCAATGCTGGTGAACTAAGCAAAACATTAGTACCTTGGAAAGATCTTTGTTGCTAAGAGAGTCTGATGTACCAGACTCTTTAAAACCTATCAAGTAACACTCCAAATAACTTATCGTAATTAAAGGGAAGTTACTTAGAGTCTCTTTCTCACACTTCTTCCCTCCTGGGATTGAGAGATCTGTCTCGCAAGTAGACAGGAGCCACTACGTTGGCATCCTGGAATTTTAAAAAGGTCCAGTGTTGCTTTATACCGTGCTAAGAGGCAAGTGGATGGGTGGGCTGCAGAGGAATAGTCATTTTGTAGAAAACATTTGCCATTTACAATTGGCCACAAGTTCTATGTAGTGATCTTGCTGGGAATTATAACTGGGAAGTGGAACTTCTAACTAAAAAGAAGGCAAACCTGGACCACCAAAATGCTGCAAATAGCTGTGGTCTTCATTTCCTACCTTCTCACTTTCACATTCTGTTTAAAATAAATCCTATGCAGGAAAATTCATACTTTTCAATTGTAGCATCAGCATCTATTCAAGGCCTGATGTTCTGAATGTTGGAATTGAAACATTGGAAACATTTCTTTCAATTGTCCTACAGCAGGGGTCTCCAAATTTGGCAACTTTAAGACTTGTGGACTTCAGTCCACAAGTCTTAAAAGTTGTCAAGTTTGGAGATACCTGTCCTATATCCATGGTAGAATGTATTCTTCCGGCGGGTGTAATATAGAGTAGAGTAGTTTCCTAGGGTTGGAGCTGTGACTTGTTCCCTCAACCAGTTTGAGGCTGCAGAGGCATTAGCAGAAGGGGTTGATTGGGAAACAACTGAAAAAGATTGGGGGCGGGGGGAAAGTTATTCTGAAATAACTTTCCAGATAGCCAAACTGCTGCCAACATTTCTTGGCAGTATGACCAAATGCTGACTGCCCAGTTCTAGCTACTTTGAGGGTTTGTGGTTGGAGTATTGAAACACATGGAAGCTCCTTGTGTATTGGAAGTCCCCTGCTTCAGTTTCTATCTTCAACTTTTACATTTCACTAGAAATTGGCTGTTTTGCTTCTGTCTTGATTGCATGCTTGAAGGAACATGCAGATTTTGAGAAGGCCATTCGTCAACTTGAGATTTATAGCCTAATTTGGAACTGCTTTAAAGAGTCTGAGAAGCGGGTCAAAGTGGCTTTTTTTATGGCTCAACCAATGAATTATAGTTTAAATTATATGAATTCATAGGTCCTGTTTGGTCTTTCTAATCCTATTCAGGTATTGCAAATTGATGAAATGAAGGTAAAATTGAGTGCTTTAAAGGCACTGTTTGACCAGGTAATGATATTTGGAATAGAACCATTCAAAGACAGAAAAGTTCAAACTGGAAATGAAGAAAATGAGAGTGAGAAAACTAAGGAAACAGAAGAAGAAATAGCTACCACTCACAACCTTCTTCAGCTTCTTTCTGGGTTTCTAGATAGTGAGGTATGATTGAAACTAGCAAATATGGATGTAAATTTTAATTTCATGTGTGGAAGAATATAAAGAGAAAATTAGAGCAAAATATTTCCCTGACTGGTACTAGCAACATAAAAAAATGCATGAAAAAACTAAGAATGCTAACAATGTCATTTATACATCACTCATCTGATGAAAGACATGTTGAAATAGTCATGAGAGCTTTTTTTAATTGCTTCAGATTAACAACTTCTAGTGACTGTTCAGAGGTATAACTGCACTGAAAAAAGTGACTTATGACTGATTTTCATACTTAAATTGCAACATCCCCATGGTCACATGGTCAGAATTTGAGCACTTGGCAATTGGCATGTATTTATGACCGTTGCAATGTCCCGGGTTCATGTGATTGCCATTTGTGACCTTCCCATCCAACTTCCAACAAGCATTGTCAATGGGGGAAGCCAGATTTGCCTAATGACCACATGATTCACTTAACAACTGCAGTGATTTGCTTAATAACTGTGGCAAAAAAGGTTGTAAAATGGAACAAAACTCACTTAACAATTGCCTTGCTTAGCAATGGAAATTTTGGGCTCAGTTGTGATTGTAAGTTGAGAACTATCTTTAAATGCAGTCTTGTAGAATGAAATTTAGGGTAGGTGTTACAGCTCCAATTTCCTGTGGAATAATTACTGGAATACACTTGTGTAAATCTTTTCTCCAGTTTTCAGAACTTAGAACTGAGGCTGCTGAGGGACTGGTGAAGCTCATATTTTCTGGCCGGCTAATCAGTGCTAAGCTTCTTTCTCGACTGGTTTTGTTGTGGTATAATCCAGTGACAGAAGAGGATACACGTCTCCGACATGCCTTGGGAGTTTTTTTTCCTTTATTTGCATATTCAAATAGGTATAGTCTGTGTATTTATATATGTCTGTGTGTAGTTTCTTTTTCTATATAGGTAGTCCTCCACTTACAACAGTTCATTTAGTGACTGTTCGAAGTTACCACGGCACTAAAAAAAAGTAACATGACCATTTTTCACACTTATGACCATTGCAGCATCCCCATAGTCATGTGATCAAAATTTAGACACTTGGTAACTGACTCATATTTATGACAGTTGCAGTGTCCTGGGGTCATGTGATCACCTTTGGCATCTTCTGACAAGCAAAGTCAATAGGAAAACCAGATTCACTTAACAATTGTGTTACTAACTTAACAACTGCAGTGATCTATTTAACTGTGGCAAGAAAGGTCGTAAAATGGGCAAAATTCACTTAACTTGTCTGGCTTAGCAGCAAAAGTTTTGGCCTCAATTGTTGTAAGCAGAGGTGGTATTCAGCAGGTTCTGATCAGTTCTGCAGAACTGGTAGCAGAAATTTTGAATAGTTCGGAGAAATGGTAAATACTCTGACTAGCCCCGCCTCCATCTATTCTCTGCCTCCCGAGTCCCAACTGATCGGGAGGAAATGGGGATTTTGCAGTAACCTTCCCCTGGAGTGGGGTGGGAATGGAGATTTTACAGTATCCTTCCCCTGCCATGCCCACCAAGCCATACCATGCCCACAGAACCGGTAGTAAACATTTTTGAATCCCACCATTGGTTGTAAGGTGAGGACTACCTATATTTTAAATAGCTCAAAGTGAATTTAATTGAAAAGAAAAAAATGCCATGAGGTTTTTTAATTTGAATAATAATAACTGCTTAACTATGTGATTTGCTATATGTTTTCTTAAAAACAATCTTTGTTGAATTTTTTACTGGGTGTACACCAATCTTATCGTCCAGATACTTCTAAATATTTTTTTACATGAGCAGCTTACTGTGGTTTAGTTTGTAAGGCTGTTAGGTATCTGTATACCATATGCTATAAAAAAGCAGAAGGACCCACAGTAAGATTTATATTAATTACTGTTCTTAGAATATTAGACTACCTTTTTGCTGTTTGCTGCCATTTGCATCTGATGCCACTGTCACAAGAGGCCTTATTTTTTCATCTGGACATAGAATTGGTTTCTCTTATGTTAGTTGGAAAATTGATGCAGTTGGGTGCATTTGATGTTGTATTGTGTTGTGTTAACCTGTTAATTTTAAAAATGCAGAACCAATCAGGAATGCTTTGAAGAAACTTTTCTTCCAACGTTGCAAATATTATTTAATGCTCCAGCTTCATCACCATTGTCAGAGGTTGATGTAGCTAACGTTGCTGAACTTCTGGTGGATCTAACAAGGCCTAGTGGATTGAATCACTTTCAGAACTGTCAGGTAGGATAAACTGTATGTGAGGAGGCTGTTTCATTTGACCTGAGATTAGAAAGCCCTCAGAATCTGGGTTAAAGCCTCCTACTCCTTGCAGTAATGTTTTTGTTGAAATTGTGGACAATTTATACTTGAACAATTACCATATTGTAATGGCTTTTTCAGGGTTTGACAGTTCATGATAATTTAGCGCTAAAAATATGCAATGAAATTTTGACGGATCCAAGTGCGCCAGATGTCCGGATATATGCAAAAGTTCTCTGTTCCTTAGAATTCAGTAAGGATTTCACAGATGACCTCATGGATTTATTTGAGGATATTTTTGTGGTAAGCCATAGCCTAATGATCCACAAACACAGATTTAGTGGGTTTCTTGTAAAATTTCTGAGACATGTCTTAGAGTGAGTGTGTGAGAAGAAATAATATTTGCCCTCTAAAATTTAATGTCTCCATTCTCCAAAAACCCGAGTTTGCAAAAACTAAGAATTAAGAATTCTTTGGCCACCAGGTTTCCTTATCCTCTAACTTTTTCTGAGGAAAAACCCTGAAGCCAAAGTTTATCAAACATTGTGGTGCCATAATCCTGTAAAATAATAAATTTGCTTGAAGTTCATTTATCAATATGCTAGGTGTCACACTGGAAGTCACCAGCCAGAACACCCTGGAAAATTTAAAATTATCTCTCCCTCCCCTTAAAAATATGTTGATTTTTTAAAAAATCCAAAACAAATATCTTGTTTTCATTCCACATTTTATCAGCCTAGATAGCCAGTTTCCCAAAACTGCGGGTGTCACACTTAGAGAATCCATAGCACACTCTAGAAAAAAATAAAAGTTCTCCCTGCCCTCAGAAACTTGAATAAGTGACAAAATGGAAAGTTTCAGAAACTGGAAAGGAAGTCAGCTTCGTGGTTCATAAAACAAGGGCAGGGAGGAAGCAAGCAGTCAGCAGGAAATGTACATAAGTGTTTCCTCAATACAAAAATGCACAATACTTTTATCCAGAGCAAGCCGGGAGATACAGATATAATGCTAGGAGCCACAGAAATAAGAGGAAGACAAGTATAAAGTCAAATAATGTATCAATGTGAATAAATGATAAAATGGGAATGATAGGGGAAGAAAAAGTGCAGATTAATTTAGTCATTTTCTATAGGATGCATCCTCAATCTTTATGCAGCCTTAGGTAGACATTACCCTCCCCTCTTCCATGGTTCTAAATGAAGAAATAGGGGCACTCACTCCAGTGTCAGATCTCAGGTTTTTTGGCCTGATTCTTAAGAGCTCGGTGTTTTGCAGCAGGGTCTACCTTGACTCTTTTTGAGCCCTTCCCCAATCCGTATGAACACTGGTGTAGTCTTATTAGCCTTCTATGTTGTTATCTTCTCATCCTCTTCCTCATCCTGCTATCTCTTGGGGAATTTGTCAGAATGAGCGGAGGAGAACTTGAGTGAGCCTAAGTGCCAGGCACTCTATTGAAAACTTCTCCTATGCCTATCCTTTGGAGGCAATGGGGAGTGGTCCTTGGACTTAATAGTGTTGAGATCCCTGCCAAACTTTTGGGGGGCAAAGTTGAGAAAGAAACAGAAGCCATAGTTGCTGGATTCTTGACTCCATCTCTATGGGCCAAAGGGGTTGCTGTTGGCCAAGAGCCGCTTCAACCCATTCCATTCAAATTTGCTTGCAACCCTCTCCCCCACAGTTCCTACTCTCAATTTGAGAAGGCCATAAGTCAGGGAATCACATGAAAAAGCTAAAAATCTTCAATGGGGAATCCTATTTATTTTTTAACAACCTCTGACTGTATTTCACAGATTCACAGTTTCCAAATATTAATAAAATTATTCCATGTTATTTGCAGTAATATATTATTCATAGAGAGAGAATATTTGCATGTCTATTTGTTAATGAACTTCTTAGCCCAGCATTCAATTCCAGCACCAACACATGTATAGGATCAACAAATGCCCATTATGTACACTTCTAAATAAACTGTTCTTGACTTCTCTATTACAGACAGTAAAAGATAAAATGTCTTTAAAAATGGTTGAAAAAGTGAAGAACAACTTAAACAAAGGAAACCCTGTAGATGGACATGTTTCAAAAGAAAAGGACACTGCAGAAGTAACTGAAAACAATTTGGACTGCAATAAATCATGTATGTCCACTGATCAGAATGAGGAAAGTAACACAGAGAACATACTGTACTATATTTTTTGAATTCTAGAGGATAATCTCTAGATAGAGTGGAAATGGGGTATGGGAGAATTGTGTGTTATGGTTGTATTACAGAGGTGGAAGAATTGCTCAGTTTTTACATAATACCCTAATCATGTGAATTCATGGCTGACTTTTATGTTGGCATTAATATGTTGCCCTGAATATTGGGACTGGAAGCCCTGGTCCAGGTATGTTTCACTTCTGTCCCTTCTTTAGTGGTTGTCCTGAAGCCCTGCCCTCCAGGATTGCTGAACACAGCACTGTTTATGCGCCTTTTAAGTGTGTGTGTGTGTGTGTGTGTGTGTGTGTGTGTAGGGGTTGGTGGGGGGAGGAGAAATGAGTCTGTCAGATCCCTATTGTGATACTGCCCTTCAAGTAAGGAGGGGACCCTGGATTCTTTTATTCACTTATTGCTCTGATCCTGTTTTCCTGTAATTCTCTAGTTTATAACTTTTACCCTGTAACCTATTCTGCCCTGTGCTTTGATTTACCTTGGGGGATGTACAAGGGGGGGAGGGCCATCTGTTTTCTCTCAGTTTGGAAGCCTCAAGAAGAAACGCATGGGAATCCACAATATCAAACTGAGAGGAGGGGTTTCTAACCACTTTATCCTAACAGAATTGCTGGGGGGGGGGGGGACTCAGACTCTGCTTTGCATTGTCTTGCGTTCACTTCCTTTCAATAAAAGGTTTCTTTTGAAATACTAAAGTTTTGAGAGTCCATGCTTTCTCGAACAGGAGGGAGAGGCAGGACCTTACAGAGTCATTGACTCATATGTTGCTTGGGAAATAGGTTGTTTAGATGGAATGGAATGGAATGGAATGGAATGGAATGGAATGGAATGGAATGGAATAGAATAGAATAGAATAGAATAGAATAGAATAGAATAGAATAGAAT
>WNWU01000042.1:2821331-3059221 GCA_012654045.1 Ptyas mucosa | reverse complement strand
ATAGAATAGAATAGAATAGAATAGAATAGAATAGAATAGAATAGAATTTTTTATTGGCCAAGTGTGATTGGACATACAAGAAATTTTCTTGGTGCATATGCTCTCAGTGTACATAAAAGAAAAGATACGTTCATCAAGAATCATAAGGTACAACACTTAATGATAGTCATAGGGTACAAATTAGCAATTGGGAAACAATATCAATATAAATTGTAAGGATACAAGCAACAAAATTACAGTCATACAGTCATAAATGGAAGGAGATGGGTGGTGGGAACGATGAGAAGATTAATAGTAGTGCAGACTTAGTAAATAGTTTGACAGTGTTGAGGGAATTATTTGTTTAGCAGAGTGATGGCATTCGGAAAAAAACTGTTCTTGTGTCTAGTTGTTCTGGTGTGCAGTGCTCTATATTCTTCTATTCTATATTATACCCCTTCCCATTGTCATCTATTTTTATATCCATCCTCACATTGGTTAATTATGTAATATTACAATTGTTTAATACAAATACAACATTTTAATATAAATCAGTTACCGTATATACTCGCGTATAAGCCGAGTTTTTCAGTCCGTTTTTCAGGCTGAAAAACGCCCCCTAGACTTATACGCGGGTCACGAAAAAAATGACTTTTTCCCTGCAAGCTAGGAAACAGCGGGAGAACGAGGGGTTTGCTTACCCCGCCCACTCCCAATCTATTGGGACTGCCTCCTGAGTTCCAGCTGATGGCTAGAGGAAAAAAAACCTTTAAATTCTTGCCGCGGGGCTTCAAAGGCCCCCCCTACAGCTGATCAGGGTTAAAAGAAAACAAATGAGAAGATCGGTGCTGGCTGCAAAAAGGTGCCTGCTGCAAAGAGCACATTTTTTTTTCTCCTTGTGCTGAAACCAAAAGCGAAACTAAAACAGCTTGTTGGCTTTGCTGTTTGCTAAGGCAGATTTCTTTTCTTTTTCCTCATCAAAAAAGGTTGGTGCAAACAATGGGAAATTTATGGCAAATGGCAAAAGAGGGGAGTTCAAGATTTTAAAACACAAAAGAAAAAAAAGCTCTATTTAAATAGGGAATTGTAATAATTGAGATATTATTAATTGTATATTGTGTTGAAAACAGAAATGGTTAAGTTGTGATTTGGAAGAATATTGGGGGAAATTATTTGGTTTATTATTATTGGTAAATATAATTAATTGATTTGTAAGAAATTGGATTGCACGGAAATAATTGGAATATTCATGTTCATATTTATTAATATACAAAAAAGTTAGTTATATAACTAATTGATTTATATTAAAATGTTGAATTTGTATTAAACAACTGTAATATTACATAATTAAGCAATGTGAGGATTGATATAAAAATAGATGACAATGGGAAGGGGTATAATATAGAATAGAAGTGAAAAATTGAATTTGATTAAGATTAGAGATGAAGATGAAGGGTAATATTGGTTTTTTAAAAAATAGATGAGGAATAAATATGGCAAAAAGGAAATATAGAAATTGTAAATTTAAGTGAAGTGACTAAACACTGTTTAAATTTGTGAACCAGCCAAATATTCTGTTCAAAGAAAATACATTGTATGTTTGTATGTGTGTTTCTAATTATTGCTATTTATTCATATTTGTTCTCTTTTATTCTTTAAAATTTAACAATTCATTCTTTATCTTAATATCGTTATATGTTTTGGGGTTGGTTTTCTTCCCTTTCATCTTTCTTATTGTACAGCAATCTTTCTCCTCAAACCTACCACCTCTTTTCTTTCCTTCTTACTTTCTCTTCCCCCCCCCTTCTCTCCTCCCTACTTCCTCTTCCTTTCTTCTTCTCCTCCTCTCTTCCTCCCTCTCCTTTTATGCATATGGACTCCTTTTATGCACATGGACTACTCGGAGGGCTGAAAAAGTTATTTTTGACTGGTCCTCGCACTTGTGACCAGTCCTTGAACTTACGACTGTCCTCACATTTTATGTTTTGGCCCTATCTTGTCACCATGGTGAAGAGAAGCAGTTGTGAAATGAGTGACACCATTTTTAAGAATGCTACAATGGACATAAATGATGACCAGTCATAAGTGCGAAGACCGGTCAAAAGTGCGAGGACCTGTCAGAAATCACTTTTTTCAGCCCTTTGAGTAGTCCTTTTGTGCACATGGACTACTCAGAGGGCTGAAAAAGTTATTTTTGACTGGTCCTCACACTTGTGACCAGTCCTCGCACTTCTGACAGGTCCTCACACTTATGACCATCCTCACATTTATGCCCGTGCAGCATTCTTAAAACCATGTCATTCATTTCACAACTGCTTCTCTTCACCATGGTGACAAGATAGGGCAAAAACGTAAAATGTGAGGACAGTCGTAAGTTTGAGGACTGGTCACAAGTGCGAGGACCAGTCAAAAATTACTTTTTCAGCCCTCTGAGTAGTCCATGTGCACAAAAGGACTACCCAGAGGGCTGAAAAAAGTGATTTCTGACAGGTCCTTGCACTTTTGACCAGTCTTTTTTTATTTTGAAATTTACCAGTAGCCGCTGCATTTTCCACCCCTGGCTTATACGCAAGTCAACAAGTTTTCCCAGTTTTGGGGGGTAAAATTGGGGGGGTCGGCTTATATGCGGGTCGGCTTATACACGAGTATATACGGTAGTTATATAACTATTTTTTTTTGTATATTAATCAATATGAACATGAATATTCCAATTATTTCAATGCAATCCAATTTCTTACAAATCAATTAACTATATTTACCAATAATAATAAACCAAAGGAGCCTGAGTGGCTTATGAGGCTAATGCCTCCTACTAAGGCAACCTTTAACATCCAGCTGCCTGCAATTACTACGAGTTCAATTCTCACCAGGCTCTAGATTGACTCAGCCTTCCATTCTTTCTGAGGTGGGTAAAATGAGGACACGGTTGTGGGGGCAATAAGCTGACTTTGTATAAAATATACAAAAGTATGAAGGCTATTGCTTAACGCATTGTAAGCCGCCCTGAGTCTCTGGAGAAGGGCGGCATATAAATAAAATTAAAAATAATAATAATTCCCCCATATTTTCCTCCAAACCGCAACTTAATCATTTCTGCTTTCAACACAATATACAATTAAAAATATTTCAATTGTTAGTATTTCCCTAATTAAAATTTAAAAATGTTCTGGCTGTTATCCAAGCTACAACTTAATCATTTTTACTTTCACTACCATATACCATTAAAGGTATTCCAATTGTTACAGTTTATACTTATTCATATTTCTAAAAAAAAAAAGAAAAAACTTGTCTTTGTCTAGATTTCAAAAATACAAAAACAAATATTCCAATTATTATTCATTTCATTTTTACAATCATATAATTTCCATTTATTTCTTACTACTATTCATATTTCAATTCTAAATATGTATAACATCTTTCTTTTTCTTTTTTTAATTGAAAAAGCTTTAAAAGTTTTACATACATTCCCCCCCTCCCCAACCACCCCCCCAACTTCCCAGAGCAAATACAAAATATAAAATACAGCTTAAATCTCCTAAATTCAACTCCATCTCTCACTTATCATAATCATTAAACAAATAGATAAAAGGAAAGCAAGTCTTCTTTCTTCTTATTCCATCTAATTTAACAGAATTAATATCCATTTATAGTTGCAGCAGTTAATAAAACAGTTAAATATTACCTAATCAAACCTATCATTACTCAATTTAACTAATACACACTTAGCAAATTATTAGATCTGTAGAGTTTAACAAGATATTTTATAACTTCTTTCATTGAAAACAAAAAAAAACTCATTCAAAAACCCCAAATTTAAAATAAAATATTATATAAACTCTTCCATCCTCCACTTTTAAACCTTGAAGGTCCAATTATAATTAAAACACTTAAAAAAAACATTTTCTAACTAAAAAATAATAATCAAACCTCTTATTAATTTATCAGTACATATTAACAAATCAACTAAAAACATAATTTAATAGCTATATCAAACATTTAAATTCTTCATACTAGATTAAACCAGTTGTTAATCTTCTTATCTTCACATCTCCCAACAGCATGTAGAATGTCTTCATTTGCGTCTACCCACCTAAATAAAAAATGCTTCTTTATATAAACCCCCCCGCGAGTGAATTTGTAATTGTATTTCAAATAATATCCATCAAATCCAGCCAAAAATTAGATTAATAAGTTCATCAGACGTATTAAGGAAACCACCAGATCAACTGCAATTGCCCTAGGCCCATAGTCCTTTTGCCTTATATTTATTACCTTCAAACAGAAAACTCCAATTTACTATATTCAATAAAACTTCTGCAATTACAATTAGGTCCAAATTTATTACAGTCCTTAATAAAATATTCCAAATCACTCAGGTCAACGCTTATTTCACAACCGAACACACCAGCATTGCAGTGATCTGTTTATTCTTCTCAAAATATTCCAATACACCTGTAAGCTACCTCCTCATCGTCACTCATCGCTTAGTTAACTGGCATTAAGCTGTTGGATGTTTTCTTCCAAAAGTTCAAAATCTTTAAACACTTAAACAATACTTTTTAAGGACCATCGTCTCATCAAGTAGGGTTATTTTCCTTGTCTCCAGTCTTTCTTCTTCTCCTTTTTACGAACTCTTTTCTTAACTTTGATTCCTCTGCCTTTTTTAACTCCAATATAATCTTGCATTTTTTGGGATTGCATATTATAAAATTTTTTGCAAAAGTATAACTTCTTCTGAGAACAGCTCTTTAAGTGCAGGTTGGACTTTGTAACAAAAAATTCGTATAGCCAAGATCTCATCAGCTCCCAAAATTTCTTGCTCCTTATTCTGCAAAGCGTCCATCTTACTCTCAAAAAAACCTGTAGGCTGTTGTTGTTCTTTTCCTTCTTCCAGCTCTTCAATCAATCCCCCACTGCTAGATTGCAACTCAGTATTTCCATGTATTTCATTGTTTCCAGCTTGAGAAGCTTGAAATATAGTATCAATTTTTTCCAATAAAGCAGAGGTAATTGAGCTCCAAGCTTCCTCAAAATCAGACCATATATGAGGGTTAATTAACCCTTCTTCACTTTCTTTGCTTTCAAAAACACCAGCCATCTTGCCCCCCTTCTTCTTTCCCTTCCAAAAGGACAGGGGGAAAAAAAAGTATCAAAAAGAAAAAAAAGACCCTTTGCAATTTGTAATTTATATTACTGCTTCAATTATTATAATTACTTCCTTTCTTGGTTAATCCACTTTTCAGAAAAAAGTTTAACGTTTCAAACAGGGGCTTGTCAATAATTACTTTTAACTTTCACTTCTTCACGCCCCGTTGAAACTCAAACACCATCTTGCTTTCACTTTTTCTGCTTAAAGAAAATCTTTTAAAGAAGGTAATTCTTTGGAGTTAAAAAAAAGAAAATATTTGCTGTTTTATTCTTGCTGCTTATGCTCCGCCAGCTCGATTCAAAAAGTATTTATTTAAAGTTGGTTGCTGGGATGGTCACGACATCTAGCTCTGCAAAGCAGAGACATCCAGGGTCCGCAGTACTGACAGGCTTAGCGGGGAGCTCTCATCTTCGAGCGCCAGATTATAGGTAAAATCTGGCACTCTTAGGGAGCTCTACCCCACCCGTCTACTCACTTTCCCCCCTCTTACCAGGAGGAAAGTTTCCAAACCGCAAGACAGCTGATAGTCGCTGTTCTTGCGGTTCTACGGAGCCCTGGGTTGGCACTTCAAAAAGAAGCATCCGGCGATGTCGCGATCCCACCGGAAGTCTCATCTTTCTCTTTTTCTTTTTCTCCCTTTCCATTTTTATTTTTGCCTTTTTCTTTCTCCTTTTTTTTCTTTTGTGTTTTAAAATCTTGAACTCTCCTCTTTTGCCCTAAATTTCCCAGTTTCCCATCTCTTTTCTCCTTTTCTTATCTCTCCACTATTTATCCTACTGTTTATCCCAGTGTAATCATTCTGTGTTTCACAGATCTGGACTTTTCTATTATGCCCTGCATTTCCTGTTGTTTTCCATCCTTTACCTCTCTTTTTTTTCTTTTCACTGTTAATCCTAGATTAAAATCATTTAAATTTTTTGAGTTCTTTCTATGCCACCCTTCTTTCCTTCTTTGTCTCTTTCCGCCCTTCCTGTTTTTTCCATTGTTAATCCCAATGTAAAAACCTCTGTTTTATTATTATTATTTACATATTCAATTATTTTTCCAAAATTAATCTCATTGTCTTTGTCTTCTTTATTTTCAGTCTCCGTATCTTGCTTCTCCGTCTTTGTTTCCTTGTTAGCTTGAGCATATTCTATCTCAATTTTTGAATCCTCAAGTTTCGATTCTCTATGTAACATTGTAATTATTCCTTTTATTTCCGCTTTCCACAATGAGTACATCAATTCCATCATTTCTCTAATTTCCTGCACCATTTTGTTGTTTTTGTGTTAATATTGTTCCAGTTTTAAAAGTTTTGTTGTTTTCCTTTTTTTTTTCAAAGTCAAGCCGCTTACAGACAAAGCAATCCTCCCCAAAAGTTCTCACGACTATTATCACTGATGTAGTTCAAAATTTTCCAAAACAAAGATTTCAAATTGCAATGATCTTTTTTCTCCTGAAGATGTCTCTCTACAATCCACAATTCTCTTAATTGTTTAACAAAGTGTCCATTTTGTATCAATCCACGTTAACAATCTAGCTTCTTTTTTCTTTTTTTAAACTTTGAAAATCCCAAGTCAATTTTATAATCCAGTCCAAATTAAACAATACTTTTCCCCTCTCTTTTTTTCCTCCTTTATTTATCTTTAGGTATACAGCACTTCTGTTGCAGGGCTTAATATCCAATTGTCTTTTATTTTTCTTAGCATTCAAAAAGAAAGGATCTAGTTATTTACTTTCCAATCCTTTAGCCAATTTTGGGGTTACTTCTTCTAATTCTTAAAATTTTCCAGATAATTTTGTTCAAAAGTCAATTTTCTTTTCGGATTTTTGTCCCTTTAAATTCCGCTTACTTCCTCTTTTCTTCCCCATCCCCGTTAGCCGCTATTTCTATGCGGGGGGTTTCAGGGTTAAAAATTTTTTTTTTTGTTCCGCCTGTGGGTTGGCTGTCACTCACCCGGCTTCAAAAACTCCGTTACACTCACCATCCTGCTCAATACTTAGTCCGGTTGCCCCAGCTTCTTGACAGCCGGAATTGCTGCTGCCCCTGCTGCCGAGAGAGATTCCTCTGACCTTTGAGGAACTTGCTCCCCTTGGTCTTCCGAAGTGCCTCTCCTTCTTCCCCGTCCCTACAGGATGGTTCCGGTCCGAAGACCCCTCGGCAGCAGTTCGTCAGTCCGGGTTTTCGTGGGGCTCATCAGAGCCTGCTAATTCTTCGACTGTCTCACTGCGACACTTCCGGTCGAATCAGAAAGAACATTCTTTGTTGTGCTTTTTTGATGACGTTTTTGATGTTAGCTGTCCATTTTAGATCTTGTGATATGGAAGAACCTAGAAATTTGAAGGTCTCTACTGTTGATACTGGATTGTCTAGTATTGTGAGAGGTGGAAGTATGGAAGGGTTTCTCCTAAAGTCTACCACCATTTCTACGGTTTTGAGTGTGTTCAGTTCCAGATTGTTCTGGTCACACTACGAGGCTAGTTGTTCAACCTCCTGTCTGTATGCGGATTCATCATTGTCTCGAATGAGACCAATCACTGTTGTGTCATCTGTGAACTTCAGTAGTTTAACAGATGGATCGTTAGAGATGCAGTCATTGGTATACAGAGAGAAGTGGGGAGAGCACACAGCCTTGGGGAGCCCCTGTGCTAATTGTACAGGTATCTGGTGCGATTCTGCTTAGCTTTACCTGCTGCTTCCTGTTTGTTAGGAAGCTTATGATCCACTTGCAAGTGTGTTCAGGTACCTGTAGCTGGTTTATCTTAGTTAGAAGTGTGTCTGGAATGATGGTATTGAATGCTGAACTACAGTCTACAAAAAGGAGACCTTGCGTAGGTCTTCGGAGATTCAAGATGTTGTAGGATGTAGTGCAGAGTCATATTAACAGCATCATCTGTCGATCTATTTGCTCGGTATGCAAATTGCAAGGGGTCTAACAGCAGATCTGTGATGGTTTTCAAGTGGCACAGCACTAACCTTTCAAAGGTTTTCATGACTACAGATGTTAGAGCAACTGGTCTGTAGTCATTCAGTTTTTTGATCTTCGGCACTGGGATGATAGTAGAGCATTTGAAGCAAGAAGAAACATAGCACATCTCTAGTGATTTATTGAAGATATAGGTGAAGATGGGGGCCAATAGGACAGCACAGACTTTTAAGCAAGAAGGAGTTATCTTGTCTGGGCCTGAAGCTTTTCCTGGCTTTTGTCTGAGAAATAGGTCTTGCACTTCCTTTTCTGTGATTACTAGGGGTTGTGAACCCAATGGGATGGGGTCAGTTGTAGTAGGCTTGGCTGTTGTTGGTGTGTCTGAGATGGGGGTTGTGGAGATAGGTGGCTGTAGTTTCCTTTCAAACCTGCAGTAAAACACGTTCAGGTCATCTGCCAATTGCTGATTTCCTTCAGCCTGGGAAGGAGGTTTGCCATAGCCGGTGATATTTTTAAGAGTTTTCCACATGTTTGTTGGTTTATTTGTTGAGAACTGATTCCTTAGCTGTTCAGAGTAGCTTCTTTTTGCTGGAGGTGGAACAAATTCTTTGATTCATTCATATATTTGTGTGCCCCTCCACCAATCACCCTGCGTCAACACATAGTGATGAACTCAGTGGGGTTGTTCTGAAGTTGCTGACTAGGAATATGGTTGCTATTCCTTTAATTAACAGAATAACTTGTGCAGACTGCAAATGTTATGTTTTTCTTGATATTAGAAGAGGTATAGTACTCTGAATAACTTCAAATGACTCACTTAGCCTTGACTGGTACCCTTGTCTCAGAAGCTAGTGGAAGGGAGAAACTTCCTTGTATTTGCATTCCTAAAATCAGGAGCTATGTTCTGCATTATAATTAGCATGAGATGCTCTGATTAGAATAGCAACATAGGCATTAACTTTGTCCAAGTTGTTTGATGATATGTTGTCCTAAATAGGTGATAAAGTAATCACTCCTACTGAAGACACAGAGAACACACCTCTAAAGCCAAGATCTACAAGAAAGAGAGCAACAAAAGGTAATAATCCTCTGAAACAAATATACTTTTGCTTTGTAAAGCTTTCTCACAAGTGTTTTTCAGGCTAAAGAAAGGGCATATGTGACTGTATGCATACGCTGAACTAAAAAACATGGACACTCAGTTTTGGGACTACTTTGACTTTACTGAAGTGACTTGTGTTATGTTGGCTTTCTCAAGTGCAGTGCCTTGCATTTTGTTGCAATAAGGGCTCCTTGACTAAGAGTACCAACTTACAACAATAATTCCAGTACCAATTGTCTTTATAAATTGAGGACTACCTGCATTTTCAGGACATACATCCAATAACACTGGACACTTAGGAGATTCATTGGCGGTAGAGGGAACTGTAATCAGAATCAGAATCAAGTTGGAAGGGATCTTGCAGGTCTTCTAGTCCAACCCCCTACTCAAGCAGGAGACCCTATACAATTTCAGACAAGTGACTGTCCAGTGTTTCCTTAAAACCTCCAGTAATGAAGCACCCACAACTTCTGACGGCAAGCTGTTCCACTGGTTAATTGTCCTCACTGTTAGTAACCTTCTCCTTAATTCCAGGTTGCTTCTCTCCTTGATTAGTTTCCATCCATTTCCATCCATTGTTTCTTGTCCTGCCCGCTGGTGCTTTGGAAAATAAATTGACTGCATCCTCTTTGTGGCAGCCTCTCAAATACTGGAATACTGCTATCATGTCTCCCCTAGTCCTTCTTTTCTCTAGATTAGCCAAACTCAAATCCTGCAACCGTTCTTCATATGTTTTAATCTCCAGGCCTTTAACTATCTTAGTGCTTTTCTTTGCACTTTTTCCAAATTCTCAAATCAGTTTTGTAATGTGACCAAAACTGGATGCAGTATTCCAGGTGTGGCCTTACTAAGGCTTTATAAAGTGGTACTAATACTTTATGTGATTTTGATTCTATGTCTGTTTATACAACCAAGGATTGTATTAGCTTTTTTTTTGCTGCTGCCGCACATTGCTGATTCATGTTTAACTGATCGTTCACTAGGACTCCAAGGTCCCTCACAGTTACTGTTTTGGAGCCATGTTTTGCCTAATCTGTACTTGTAACTTCGGTTTTTCCTGCCCAGGTGTAAAACCCTGCTTTTCTTCACATTAAATTCCATTTTGTTGGATAGGGCCCATTGTTCAAGTTTGTCAAGATCTTTTTGGATCCTGAGCTTGTCTTCTGGGGTGTTGGCTATTCCTGTCAGCTTGGTGTCATCTGCAAAGTTAATAAGTTCTCCTTCTATTCCCTTATCTAAGTAATTTATGAAGATATTGAAGAATACCAGGCCTAAGATGGAGCCTTGTGGTACCCCACTGCTTACTTCCATGTAGATGTAGTAACATTAAGGACTACTTGTTGAGTATGGTTTGTCATCCAGTTACAAACTCATCAGGTGGTAATGCTGTCTAAGCAGTGGGATACCACAGGGTTCCGTCTTAGGCCCAGAACTCTTCAATATCTTCATAAATGACTTAGATGAGGGAATAGAGGGGGAACTTACCAAATTTGTGGATGATACTAAGCTGGCAGGAATAGCTAACACCCTAGATGATAGGCTCAAGATCCAGATGGATCTTGACAGACTTGAACACTGGGCCCTATCTAATAAAATGAAATTCTATATAGAGAAAAATAAAGTCTTACTAGGGACACGGTGGCTAAGACGCTGAGGTTGTCGATCGGAAGGTCAGCGATTTGGCAGTTCAAATCCCTAGTGCTGTGTAACAGAGTGAGCCCCCGTTACTTGTCCCAGCTTCTGCCAACCTAGCAGTTCGAAAGCACATTAAAAATGCCAGTAGAAAAATAGGGACCACCTTTGGTGGGAAGGTAACAGCGTTCTGTACACCTTTGGCGTTTAGTCATGCCGGCCACATGACCACGGAGACATCTTCGGACAGCGCTGGCTTTTCAGCTTTGAAACGGAGATGAGCACTGCCCCCTAGAATCGGGAATGACTAGCACATATGTGCAAGGGGAACCTTTACCTTTAAAGTCTTACACTTAGGCAAGAAAAACCAAAAGTACACATATAGACTGGGTGAAACCAGGCATAATAGCAGTAACTGTGAAAGGGATCTTGGAGTCTTAGTGGACAACCAATTAAATATGAGCCAACAGTGTGCAGCAGCAGCCAAAAAAGCAATCCTAAATTGCATTAAAAAGGGATACAATTAAGACCAAGTGAGGTACTAATACTTTATAAAACCTTAGTAAGACCATACCTAGCATACTGCATTCAGTTTTGGTCACCACACTATAAATAAGATGTTGAGATTCTAGAAAGAGTGCAGAGAAGAGCAACCAATATGATTAGGGGACTGGAGGCTAAAACATATGATGAATGGTTGCAGGAACTGGGCGATGGTTAGTCTAGTGAAGAGAAAGCCCAGGGGAGACATGATAGCAGACTTCCAATATTTGAGGGGCTGCCACAGAGAGGAGGGGGGTCAAGCTATTTTCCAAGGCACCTGAAGGCCAGAGAAGGAGTAATGGATGGAAACTGAACAAGAAGAGATTCAACCTAGAAACAAAGAGAAATTTTATGACAGTGAGAGCAATCAACCAATGGAACAACTTGCCTTCAGAAGTTGTGGGAGCTTCATCACTAGAAGCTTTCAAGAAGAGACTGGACTGCCATCTGTCAGAAATGATGTAGGGTCTTGGGGAGGGGGGGTTGGACTGGATGACATACAAAGTCCCTTCCAACTCTGTTAATCTGTTAATAAAGTAGCTTGTGGTCTACTTTGTCAAATGTCTTGCTGAAGTCTAAATATACTATGTGCACAGAATTTTGCTGGTCTAATTGAGTCACTTTGTCAAAGAATGAACTAAGATTGGTCTGGCATGATAATGCTAGGGTGCACCTTTCTGTGGAACACCTCTGAAGAAATTACAGGTTCATGGTTTTAAACATTGACATCTATGTTTTGTGTATCCTTTTTAGGTCTGAGAAAAATAGAAATGCAGACTGAGCACCAAAGTGGGTGCTCTAGAACTAAAGGATCTGAAAGTGACAGGTAATTTCCTTGAGTTATCTGATAATTCCTGCTGTTAGGACTAGACATATGCTTTCAATTTTCTTCTTTCTTTGTGATTAAAAATTATGTTGGGTTATTCAGTGTAGATTACCAGACTGAACCCGAGGGTGGGGGTCAAACACATCAGCCTGAGTCCCCACGACCCCAAAAGAGACCTAAGTTTCTTGAAGACCTTGAAGTCCATTGACTCTTACCTGGCACCAATTTCTCATGTTCATTAGTAGATTAGATTTTTGTGTATAGGTTGTATGGAATAAACACAGTGCTTTCTGAACTCTAAACTGGGTCCTGGTTTCTTGCGCCTGACATCAAGTACTATTCTGTAGTAAACTGGATGATCATTTGCACATAAGTATACATATTTATATCTATACATTTTTTTCTGTAGAATGATGGCAAAGTGCAATTGGCTAATTTATTGACGAATGTTAGGTAGTATCAAATAAGACTATTTAATTGGGTATTGTTTCTTCCCCTCAGTATCATCTGGATGCAGGACTAAATTTGGCTGCCTGTGGCTGCTCCTTTGGCTGATCAGCCATGATAAAAATCTTGGGCAGGGGACAACATAAGACTAGTTCATCCACGGTGAAGGAGGATTTTGGAAGAGACTCACTGTCAATATTGCCAGTTCAGGACTAGTGTAGTCTTATTTCCATCCTTCCTATAGTGACATGGACTTCCTGGAGACTAATGTCCAAAGCAGCTGAAGGAGAGGGGGCAGGAGTGGGAACTGTGTTGATGGGAAGAATGGGGGAGAAGGTGGTCGTGGTGGCAACTTCTCATGGAGGAAAAGTAAAAGAAAGTATGCTCAGGTGAAAATTTAAATAGTGGAAAGATCTGGAGATGGTTTCTTTCCATTCTATCTATTTTGATATTCCTTTTTTTTTTTTTTTTTTTGAGAAGGAACTAGCTCCCACAAAATCCAATCTGGTAACGATCAAACACATTCTCTTACGGTTTTAAAGGTTTGTCAGAAAATGTCAATCTATTAATGAGACTTGACAGAAATGTAGTTATAAAAATGTATGTATAATTTTGAGTAAATTGGGGAAAAGAAAGGTTTGAATGTTGCTTGAACAGACTGGTTTATTTACCGGGTTGCACTTTAATCTTAAAACAAATTCTAAGAATTACATCCAGGCAGGTGATTATCAATATACTTAAACTGCCTTTAGATCTGTATGTACCTTCCTCAGCTACAGAATTTATGGAGTAAGCTGTATATCTGTCAAGTCACTTGAGAGCCAAGTTTCTTGCAGAAAGATGACACTGAATGTAACTAATTAGACTTCATGCATCCTCCTCTTGCAGCTCTAGATATGGGGTTCTCCTCAGAGTTATAGAGAGGATTGGCATTAAGTCTACCAGAATAAAGCTACTCTAATTAATTGGAAGATGAGTAGTTCATTCTCAAAATGCAGAGATAACCACTTTGTAGGTTTCATAACTATATTTATGTCATCTTGCTGTAAGAAACCTAAGAGAAATCCAATATAAGATGGTCCTTCATTAGAATTGGATACCAACATAATTAAAGTAACTACTTTTAGATTTGGTCCTTAAGCAATCAATAAATTTCCAAAAGCATCTACATAAATTGTCTGTTATTACTTACTGGAAAAACAATGAAAAGCATGTCCACCTAGACAGTATTTACTGCTATAAATCAATTTAGGACTTGATTTCCTGTGTATACACACACACACACACACACACACACACACACACACAAATAAACTCAGGAACTGATGGAGGGTGGC
The DNA here is from genome assembly GCA_012654045.1 of Ptyas mucosa. Lineage (NCBI taxonomy): Eukaryota > Metazoa > Chordata > Lepidosauria > Squamata > Colubridae > Ptyas > Ptyas mucosa. Next base: position 3,045,297 of record WNWU01000042.1, on the reverse strand, counting down.
TTCTAATTAAAAAAAACCTGCTTGTGTCCTATTGAAACCATTACATCTCAAACATCTTTCTTTCCTGGCAGAGAAATTCAGCAACCTGTTTCCATAGCATATTCGAAATCATCCCGCCGAATCAAAACAACAGCTCTTGCAAAAACGAAAATGGATCTCTCCAAGCTTCTAGATAAAGAATAGGTTAACCAAATCTGATGGTCACTAAAATTTGCTTTATGTGCTGCATAAAACCTTTTTAATGTGGTATATTTCATACAAAGATGTCTCTATTTTTTTAAAATAGTGCCCTTAAGTGTGCTTGAGAATTATACTTAATTACAACCAATTTTTATTGCAAATACAGTTCAAGCTATTACTCTAAAAGCTGTCTTGGATGGTTAAATCAGTTTTGTTTTTCAAAATGTAAATGTATTTTGAAATTTGTCCTTTGAAATATAATAAAATATTATAGATTATCCATAGTTATTTATTAATATGGCAGATAAATTATTTTTACTTCAACAAAAGAGTGACTGCTATACAAATTCCTTCCTCCAACTTCTCAATTAAAAGTTTGGAAGCTTTTAGCCTTAAGAATTTAAAAATGAAAATCATTCTAATGCAGAACTGCATCAATAAAACAGCCATATGTATTATTATGAATTATCAGAAGTACATTGCAAAGTGCATGCTAACTTTTTGAACTATAAAAGTAAGCATTTAAGTGTCTTCCCACCAAAGACTAGTAGTGTTAGTAATGCGAGGAGGGTTTAGAAGGATGCAGACTGTTCAAAGCTGAATGTATTTAAGCATAAAAATAATGATTTTTTGCGCTGAGCAAATGAATATTCATTATAGCTCTTCAAAATTGATAGGGGTTTCTTCTCTTAATAGCACCTCAGAACCAAAACCATAGGTCCTAACATGTCTTGCAGTGCCAGTAGTTTTACAAATATGCAGCATTCATGTATGGAAATGTAAAGGGGGTTGAATTAGAAGACCTTCAAGATCCCTTCAACTCTTATTCTATGTACTAAACTACCGTATTTTCGCTCCATAAGACACGTACCCGCTCCCAAAGTGGGTGGAAATGTCTGTGCGTTTTATGTAGCAAAAAATATGGGCCGTGGCGATGGAGTCCTTTTACAGTCCTGAACCCCGCCTCTTCTGTCTTTGTCATTGCCTGTTTTCCTCCTCTAAACCTAGGTGTGTCTTATGGTCAGGTGCGTCTTATAGTGTGAAAAATATGGTACGTTCATTGATAGAATATATCTACCTGCTATGAGATATTCTTGGGTATCTCTTGCATATGAGTCACATTCATATAGTATGCACCAGGAGAAATTGTGTTACCCATTGCACTTGATTAGTCACTTGCAGCATCCCACGGTCACATGACCAATTTCTGAAATTTATCTGATTTCCAGCAAAAAACACCAAGTATAATGCATTCGTTAAGGACCATGGTGTTTACGTAATAACCACTGCATTTGCTTAATGACTGTGGTGTTCATTGAACCACCACCACAAAAATGATAAAATTGGTCATGGTCAAATCATGACTGCCTTAATGACTGCCACGGCTAATTCTGGGCTTGATTACAGTTATAAGTCAAGGACTACCTGTATTCTGCATTAGCTGACTATCATGAATCAAATACATCCACATCTTTCTTCAGTTGGAAATTTAATCTATCAAAAGTGATCAAAGCGGAACTTAAGTCACTACACAAGTTTCTTCCTAACAAGAAGTGCAAATTAGGATGAATCCAATTAGTGTTCAACTGAACTTTTTTCTCCATTGCCATTCTGATGTCTTTCAGAGCATTTTGATTAAGTGATATATAGGATTAGATGCAGATGGCTTATTTTTAAAGCAAACTGGACAACTGGAATAGTAAACAAATTCAGAAAAGAAAGCAGGAGATAGGTTGCAACCATTTTAATCTGAGTAGTGTAACTTCCCACAAAATGTCACCCCGCTTCCCAATATTTAATAAAATGTTGATAAAGTGAAAGTTGGTTAAGTGACTCAAAGGGTCTCCTTTACAATCAGTGGCCTTTCAGCATTTTTTTTTAAAAAAAAGACATTTCATACAATAAATGAAAATTATGATTTAGAAAGCATAGCATACATTCTGATCATTATCATCTGAAAGATTTTACAAACCCTTTGCATTTTTATACAGCTCTGCACCAAGATAAACTTCAATTTCTGAATAACTTTTACACATTACGTTACATAAATATATTAACATCTGTGCACAAAATTAAACTAGAATGTATAATTAGCGGCAAAAAGATGGGAAAATACAACATACTGTTAAAAAGATAGCTTCTGCTTCATACAGGTCTTAGAATGAAGATATTTTTTCGTATTTACATGCAAAGAATACAGCAAGTGATCAGTATTCGCAATTATGGAACTATAGTATAGTTCATGATCAAAATGCTTATTTAGCAGGGAAAAAAATCCACATAATGTACAAAACAATAGTGCAAGAAGAGCTTCAAACAACTGTTCTCTTCGTTTTTGAATTTTTGGTTAAAAACTATACATCTGACCAAAAATGCTGCTGTGAAACTTAGCTTTTACTCCACAGGTAGATTTAAGGCACATAATCATTTTCAAAGGTTGGTTGGTTCTTTATGTCAAATATGTTCCAGTTTTCACATTTTCATTTTTAGGGCCAGGAATACTATTTTAATAAATTATTTTGTAAAGATATAGATGCATCTTCAGACTGCTAGAGTGCTGTTAATAATAAAAATGCTGTTGGCTTATGTTAGCCTTGTTGGAACATAGTTCTATTGGAGTAAACCATATCTAGTACACAGATGCCATTTAATTATATTATAAATATTTTCTGATTGAAAAAAGTGTAGCCTCTTTCTATACCTATTTAAGCAGCAGTCATGATTTTGCTTAAATTTTTAATTTTGAAGCAGAAAAAGCTAAAGCTTGATATGTCTAGAGATAATGTTACAGTCAATCCCTGATACAGGAATGCTCTTTATTAGCCAAAAGTTGATTCCTTTATTTTCAGTAAACTTGGATGCTCACCTCTAAAGTGATGTCTAAATTTTGGGATTCTTATTACATGTTCCAATAATTTTCATGCCTACACATTGCTTTTCTTGCATGATGGTATTCAGGCTGGGACATGCTGGATGCCCCCAAGTCTTTTAGTTTCAACAAGATAAATGCACCATGTACCTTCTAATCAAGGTTTTGGCCTTATGTATATATCCTGACAGTAATGGGTGTGAATTTCTTCACAAGTTCAAATTCTCAAACCTCTTTTAAGGTATAGAAGAAAAGGGCAACGTTTATAGCAAGGGACAGGTTTGTGTGTTTATACGGTATATCATCTCCCAGAAAACTGGACAATTCACTGGAGCTAGAGAATCACAAATGATAGTGCTTGTGATAACTTTCCCAACCTCTCCTTCCCTGCTCTCCAAATGCTCCAAAATATACCATGTTCACAGGGATGAAATAAGTTGGACAAAACCAGTCTAAGATCTGCATTTTACTTCCTCAAGGGAGTCTTTCTAACCCAGCTTTATAGGTAAAGGGGAAAGAAATTTGTCAACTTAATAGGAGCTAAACAATCTGCTTTGTTAAGCATAAATACTAAATATATTTTGTTCTCAGCTTAATTCTAAAATCTGACTAAATTGCTGAACAGATGACCAGGCTGAGCCTTTCGTGCCCACAAGAGATCCAAGTCCAGCCCACCTTGGACTCCTGCGACTCTTATCAACCACCAATTTGTATGGGCAAATCTGTAGTTCAGATTCTTGTAGAGATGTTCAGGCTTGTAATAAATCTTTATACCCATTTGAACTGCCTAGATCTCCTGATTTTACTGGTACTTGACAATTGTTCAATTTGCAATTCTATTAATTATATCTCAATAATAACTAGCCTCATATCTGAACTTTTGTAGGAGAGAATAAGTGAGCAGTAAGTTGGTTTTTGCTCATTTGTTTAGGTGCCTCATCTATAAATAAATCAACTATATATAGACAGTTATTCAAGTGCTAATTCAGGGATATCAGATAGTATGCCTATACAACTGTACAGCTGAAGCCCATGATAGAACCTAAGAAATAGAAAAAGTAATGTATTACATTGATTGCCATGGAATGAGTTTCCTTTTTATTAGAAAACATTAGACAAAGCCAGAACTTACTCAATAGAGCAGGGGTCCCCAACCTGTGAGCTGCAGCCCACTACTGAGCTGTGGCTTATTTGCAACTGGGCTGTGTGAGTGGTGGGCTGGTGCACATACGCACAGCCCAACTTGTGTGAATGACAGGCACTGGCACTTGCAGTCCAACTTATGAGAGCAGTGGACGCTAGCATTCGCAGCCACACTCGTGTGCACCAGGCACCAGTGCTCACAGCTCTACTTGCACAAGCAGCGCCCACACCCACCCGCTGCTCACATAAATGAAGCTGTGCATGGACACATGTGCAAACCTGCCCCTCACAAACCCTTCCCCTCTTCACCCCCTCCCCATGCCAGGCTGCCAACCCGGAAAGGTTGGGGAATGCTGCAGTAGAGTTCAAACCTTTTACAGGTAATTGAACTCAATGACTTTTGCACTTTAGATGATTGCATATAATCCATCAGTTTGGAATTAGAACATAGAATTTAGGATAACAGTTGGAAGAGACCTTGGAGGTATTCTAGTCCAACTCCCTGTTCTAGCAGGAAAACCCATCCCATTCCAGACAAATGGCTGTCTAGTTTCTTCCTGAAAACCTCCAGTGATGAAGCATCCACAACTTCTGGAAGTAAGCCACTCCACTGATTAACTGTTTCCATTGTTAGGAATTTTTTCCTTAGTTCTAGGTTGGATTTCAATTTTTTTTAAAAAAATTGATTTATATGCCGCCCTTCTCTGGAGACTCAGGGCGGCTTACAATGCCCTAAGCAATAGCCTTCATACTTTTGTATATTTATACAAAGTCAGCTTATTGCCTCCACAAACTGGGTCCTCAATTTACCTACCTTAGAAAGGATGGAAGGCTGAGTCAACCTTGAGCCTTGGTGAGATTCGAACCTGCAATAATTGCAGGCAGCTGGTGTTAATAACAGGGTGCTTTAGACCACTGTACTACCAAGGCTCTTGATAAATTGCCATCTGTTGTTTCTTGTCCTGCTTTGGAGAATAGGTCAACCCACTTCTATGACAGCCCCTCAAATACTGGAAGACAGCTATCATGGCACCACTAGTACTTCTCTTAGTTAGACTAGTTATACCTAGTTCCCTCAATCATTCATCATATGATTTAGCCTCCAAACCCTTTTATCATCCAGGTTCTGCTGCTTAGCAGTGTGACCAAAAGAGATATATAGATACTATCAAAATGATATATGGTATTTACTATATAATAAAGGTTTGAACCCTATAATAATTGGGCTCCATAGGTGTGATGATTCCCAAGGAGGATGAAAATGGTCATATATCGCTTCCTGGTGGTCAGTGTAACCTAATGAAGCACACAATGTAACCCATAGGATATGGACTGTGTAAACATGGAGAAATGCCTCCTCCCTGCCAAGAGACGGGTGTTGGAAATTAAAGGTAATCATTAACTTTCAACCACAATTGAGCCCAAAATTTCTATTGCTAAATTAGACAGTTATTTTGCCTCATTTTATGACCTTTTTTGTCACAGTTGTTAAGTGAATCACTGCAGTTGGTAAGTTAATAACATGGCTGTTAAGTGAATCTGGCTTTCCCATTGAATTTGCTTGTCAGAAGGTTGCAAAAGATGATCATATAACTCTGGGACACTGCAACAGTCATGAATACATGCCAGTTGTCAAGAGGGTGAATTTTGGTCACATGACCACAGAGCTGCTGCAATGGTTCTAATATATGTGTTAGAACCATATATATATATATTCTGATAGATACAGCTAGTCCTTGACTTACAACAGTTCATTTAGTGACCATTTGAAATTACAACAGCATTGAAAAAAGTGACATGACCATTTTTCTTACTTATGTCTGTTGCAGCATCCCCATGTTCACATGATCAAAATTTGGATGCTTGACAACTGATTGATATTTATGACAGTTGCAGTGTCTCAGGCTTGTGTGATCACTTTTTGTGATCTGAGAAGCAAAGTCAATGGGGAGAACCGGAAGTGTTGCGGCAGGACCGACTGGAAAAATAGCGGGCTCTGATGAGCTCTGTGAAAATCCAGCCGGACAAATCACTGTTGGGGGGGGGGGTGTCTTTGGACCAGAAACGTCCTGCAGGGACAGTGAAGAAGGAGAGGCATCTCGGAAGACCAAGAGGAACAGGCAAGTTCCTCGAAAGGTCAGAGGCAGTTCTTCGGACCAGCGATGGGGGTGGCGGCCATTGTAAAATGACTACTCTGAAACTGGGGCAACCAGACTGTTTTTGTGTAGGAGCGGTGTTTGAATGGAGTGCTGGTACTGGGTGAGTGATCGGCCAACTCACAGGTAAAAGAAAATTTCGAATTGGATTAAAAGGTGTCCTGGAGCTGAAATGAGCGGCTAATTGGCACTTGGGAAATAGGGAGAACAACAAAGAGGAGGCTAAAATACTAAAGCCCAAGAAAGTTTTTGTATCTATAATTGGATTTGGAGAAACTAAAAATAATAAAAGAACCCGAGGAAAAGTATTTTTTATGTGGATTTAAATATTTTTGGCAGCTTTGACATTTAGTTGGTTTGAAAATATTGTGGATTTGAGAGAGACATCTGCTGGCTGAAAGAGAGTACTGCAATATTTACTGGAAGGAAGAAGGGAAAGTACAGCTGTGACCTAAAAGATAATTTGGAAACTGTGAGAACTTTTAAGGAATATCTGTCTTTCTACATTGCTTGGTCTCGATTCTCAATGGCTGTGGAAGATACAAATATTTAACTTGGAGTGGACTGGATAAATACTTAAATTGGACATTATTTGAAAACAAAAAAAGACTATATGGACTTTAAATTTTAATTAAATGTGACATTTAAAAGTTTTAACACTTTTAACACTTTTTTTAAAAAAAGAAGCAAAGTCAATGGGGAAGCCAAATTCACCTACTAACTTAACAACTGCAGTGTTTCACATAACAACTGGGGCAAAAAAGGTTGTAAAATGGAGGAAACTCACTTAACAACTGTCTTGCTTAGCAACAGAAATTTTGGGCTCAATTGTGGTTGTCAGTCGAGAACAACTTGTAAAGCCAAGCAGTTCAAAACAAAATTAACAAATACATCCTTAGAATCATTTAGTGTCTTTCAAGGTCTATTTCTGCATTATGCAAACTAAACCTAATCTCCTCTTGCCTGAAAAGATGCACTGCTAAAACAGAGCAGTGTTCCTCAACCTTTGCAACTTGAAGATGTGTGGACTTCAACTCCCAGAATTCCCCATCCAGCAAAAATTGTCCTCTTCTTGCCAATTTTGGCCTGGCAGGGAAGAGTTGAACTTTTCTGATACACTCAAGTGCAACATTACCAAGGAATTGCTAGTTTAGACAGATAATATAATTGTCTTTTTTCACTGGAATGCACAGTAGGAATAACCTTGAGGACCAGGAAGAAGAGCCACAATCAAGGCAACCGTCAGATAAAAGAAATATGAGCCTAGAGTACAAATGTAACTTGAATAACAAAATAACAGCGTTGGAAGGGACCTTGGAGGTCTTCTAGTCCAACCCCCTGCTCAAACAGGAAACCCTATACTATTTCAAACAAATGATTGTCCAGTCTCTTCTTAAAAACTTCCAGTGTTGGAGCATCCACAACTTCTGGAGGCAAGTCATTCCACTGATTAATTGTTCTGTCAGGAAATTTCTCCTTAGTTCTAGGTTGCTTCTCTTGTTTAGTTTCCATGCAATGCTTCTTGTCCTGTCTTCAGGTGCTTTGGAGAATAGGTTGGCTCCTCTTCTTTGTGGCAGCCTCTTAGATATTGGAACACTGCTGTCATGTCACCCCAGTCCTTCTTTTCATTAAACTAGACATACCAAATTTCATTAAACTAGACATATCCAATTAAACTAGGTATACCGAAATACCACTGGTGAAATCTAATTTTTTTTACTATCAGTTCTGTGGGCGTGGCTTTGTGGGTGTGATAAGGGAAGGATATTGCAAAATCTCCATTCCCACCCCACTCTGGGACTAGCCAGAGGTGGTATTTGCCGGTTCTCTGAACTACTCAAAATTTCTGCTACCGATTCGCTGAACTACTCAAAATTTCCGCTACCAGTTCTCCAGAACCTGTCAGAACCTGCTGGATTTCACCTCTGCGAACTACCCAATTTGGTCTCAGACAAAACCTCTCTACTACTCAAAATAGATGGAGGGAGAGAGAAAATCCATTCGGACTTAAAAGATTCTGTTACTGCAACCTTTTAACAAAAATAGTATTAGTATTCATACAGGGGTGAAATCCAGCAGGTTCTGGAGAACCGGTAGCAGAAATTTTGAGTAGTTCGGAGAATTGGCAAAAACCACCTCTGGCTGGCCCCAGAGTGGGATGGGAATGGAGGTTTTGCAGTATCCTTCCCCTGGAGTGGGGTGGGAATGGAGATTTTGCAGTATCCTTCCTCTGCCGTGCCCACCAAGCCACACCACGCCCACAGAACCAGTAGTAAAAAAAATCGGATTTCACCACTGTATTCATAACTCTGGTTTCCTAGTCTGATTTACCCTGAAGGGCTGATATTGGCATATTTTTATCTTATGGTACAAATATTTTATATCACTCCTGGAATACATATTGTAGAAACAAGTGCAATGAGATTGCTTGCCTTGCAGTTATATTTTTGCCAAATGTAAATCTATACAATCCATCCGGTCCTCTTATATTGAATCTATTCAAAGTCTTTAAAGTCTGGCATTTAAAATGTTCTTTGAAAATGAATTTATAAACATGAAATAATTTGCCTCCTATGGTTACATAATGTAAAATTGACCATGAACTTAAAAAGTCAGTTTCTTAAGCAAAGTTAACACAAAGTAGATTGCATTACTCCTATACTAAAGAAACACTATCCAAGAAATAGGTATGTGCATTAGCCCCTCTTGCTCTAGTCTTTCTGATGTGTCTGTGCAGATATCTCAGGAGAGAAGAGTAAGACATCTGCAAAGTACAACACCAAGGAAGCTCGGTATAATTGACTGGCGTTCTGATGACAGTCTGGCAGGCCTGTCTCTGGAGAGAGGACAAATAGGGTTAGCTTTCATGCTCCACAGTGGTGACACTTTTTCCCTTGTGCCTAAACCATATTTTCCAAAGCTAAGTTCTTTTGAGATTTGTGCAACCCACCAAAGGATACCATTTAACCAAGAGAAAGTTGAAAATATGACTAGGAATTGGATGTTGAGGCAGATTTCTTACTAGAAATATCATTGATAAACCCTACAAGTTTCAAGTGGTACACATCAGCCTCCATACACCTGGGACAAAATAATTTAAAAAACATCTAGTGCCTTCCGATTGTATCTTATACTTTCTAGAACTCTGATGTAACAAGAGAAATCTGGAAATAGAAACAGGCTGCCACTGCCTGTTGCAGAAACAGGCTGCAACATACCAAGAGAAAGTTATCATAATGTTCATTTGAACTCACTGAATCTCTTGGCTTGAATTTTAGGATGGAGAAACTTCATCCATAACTGTGCTAAATGTTTCTCTAGACTTTAGGTCTTATATTAGCTTTCTTTTTCTTTTTTTCCCCAGAACGCTAATGCCTGTCTTGCTTTTGGTAACTCATTATTCCTGTAAGCCTATTCAGATAAAATACAGAGCCTCAAGGACAAATTATCATTTGTGCTGTTTACCAGAGGGGCAGTTTTTAGGATACTCTGCAAATTAAAAGGCCATTTAAACACATAATGGAAAAATAAGGTGATGCCAAGGTTTCTGAATTTGCTTTGATATATTCTGCAAGGTGGATTCCCTTTTAGTCTTCTTTGTTGAATCTTAAGATGGATATCTTAACATGCATGCAACTTGTCACAAATAAAGAGAAAGTTCCATTGTACTATTACTCACTGGGGGTGGGGATAACATTTGGAAGTCAATATGCAACCATATGATTGGAATGGCTAGCATTCTTGAGATATTTTGATAGGCACGTCCCAAGGAACCAGTCCTTAGATCCTTCACATCAACACGGACACCATCCTATATGCAAGCTTGTCACTAATTTGTGCATCAACAGAAATAACTCTTAGCCCATCTTGCAACAATTTCAATTAAATGCAGCCTCCAGAAAGGAGTTTGAGAGTTTAGCTCTTCAAAGCAATTTTGTTTAGTTAGTACAGCAATGACTTGCTCAGTTTGACAATCATTCACAGTACTGCATGCTTCTCTGGGATGATGACAGATGAATTCATTTTAACAATTCATGGGATTTACTTGAGAGCTTCCATGTAGAGGCAATTGGAATGGGATCATGGAGAATTCAACAGCTCTGCTAGCAAGTCCACCCAGCAAAGGCAGCCCAACAGGTTTAAGAGGACCTAAAAGAAAGGAAGATAACCTAATTTGCAATCTCTTTACATTACAAATCTGGCAGGAAAAAGTTGAGATGATACAAATTGAGAATAATGTATTTATAACTTTAATTGAGAATAATGTTTAATTGAGAATAATGTATTTATAACTTGTGTTCAATGCTGGTTTTTTCTTAAAGAAATGTAGGTTGCAATATAGCACAGTCCCAACCTTTTCAAATCCAGAGATTTTAATCAGAAATTTAAGCATGTTTTTATTTCTCCTACTGACATCAATGGCAAAACCTGTCTAGATGGCCAAAACTCACTTTTTTCATTGGGAATATTTATAAAACTATAAGATGATGCCAAGAGTAATTGTCACCTGTTTATTAACTAAGGTGCATGAATATATAGTACAATTCATCTTAAATCACAATGATTTTAAATAAAAAATCTAAATAGTTTGTTCTATGTTCTGAGTGAACAATGTTGTGTGGGGAGGAATGTAAAAAAAAAAAAGTAAACTGTAGAGGGTACCTAATGAAAACACCTAGAAGCAAGCAAAGTTATAACCAGAAGCCAATACAGGTTTGTCAAAAACAGATTATGTCAAACAAATCTTATTTAATTCTTTGACTAAATTTGTGGACCAGTGAAATGCAGTGGACATTACATACTTGGATTTCAGTAAGGCATTTGACAAAATAGACCACAAACTATTTGTTGGTAAACTAGAAAAATGTGGGATAGATAGCATCACCATTAGATGGATTTGTAACTGGCTGACAAACTTCACTCAACATGTATGCACGTTGCAACTACATCTACATGGAGGGAAGTAAGCAGTGAGGTACCCCAAGGTTCTGTTTTAGGCCCAGTACCCTTCAACATTTTCATAAATGATTTAGATGAGGGAATAGAAGGGGAGCTCATCAAATTTGCAGACAACACTAAACTGGCAGGAATAGACAATACCCCGGAAGATAGACTAAAGATAAATCCAGATGGATTTCGACAGACTTGAACACTGGGCCATAATAATACCTATAAATACCTACAAAATACCTACTTCTTGGTAAGCTAAAAAAAAGTGGGATAGATAGCATTACCATCAGATGGATTTTATAACCGTACTCAATGAGTAGTCCTTAACTGCACTACATTTACATGGAGGGAAGTATGCAGTGGGGTACCACAAGGTTCCGTCTTAGGTCCAATACTCTTCAATATCTTCATAAATTATTTAGATGAGGGAATAGAAGGGGAACTTATCAAGTTTGGAAATGATACTAGATTGGGAAAAACCAGGCTTAAAAGCAGTAGCTGTGAGATGGATCTTGGAGTCTTAGTGGACAACCAATTAAATATGAGCCAACAATGTGCACCGGCAGCCAAAAAAGTAATGAAATCCTAAATTGCATTAACAGAGGGATTCAATCAAAATCAAGTGAGCTGCTAATACCACTCTATAAAGCCTTAGTAAGACCACACCTAGAATACTGCATCCAGTTTTGGTCACCATACTATAAAAAAGATGTTGAGACTTTAGAAAGAGTGCAGAGAAGAGCAGCAAAGATGATTAGGGGACTGGAGGCTAAAACATATGAAGAAGGGTTACAGGAACTGGGCATGGCTAGTCTAGTGAAGAGAAGGATCATGATAGCAGTGTTCCAATATTTGAGGGGCTATTACAGAGAGGAGGGGTCAAACTATTTTTCAAAGCACCTGAAGGCCAGACAAGGAATAATGGATGGAAACTGATCAAGGAGAGATTCAACTTAGAAATAAGGAGAAATTTTGTGTGAGAATAATCAACCAATGGAACAGCTTGCCTTCAGAAGTTGTGGGAGGTTCATCACTGGAAGCTTTCAAGAAGAGGCTGGATTGCCATCTGTCAGAAATGATGTAGGGTCTCCTGGTTGGGCGGGGGATTGGACTAGATGACCTACAAGGTCCCTTCTTCTGTTAAAATGAAATTCAACATAGAGAAAAGTAAGGTTTTACACTTAGGCAAGAAAAACCAAGTGTACAAGTGCAGATTAAGTGAAACCTGGTTCAATAGCAGTAACTGTGAGAGGTATCTTGGAATCCTAGTGGACAATCACTTAAATATGAACCAACAGGTCATATTTACCTAATCCTAGGTTGCATTAACAGAGAGATAGAATCAAAATTACATGAAATATTAGTACCACTTTATAAAGCCTTAGAATATTGCATCCAGTTTTGGTCACCATATTATATAAAAAAATGTTGAGCCTGGAAAGAGTGCAGAAAAGAGCATCAAAGATGATTAGGGGGATGGAGGCTAAAACATATGAAGACCAGGTTGCAGGAATTGGGTATGTCCAGTGAAAAGAAGGACTAGGGGTAACATGATATCAGTGTTCCAATATATGATGGGCTGCCACAAAGAAAATGGGATCAATCTACTTTCCAAAGCACCAGAAGACAAGACAAGAAGAAATGGAAACTAATCAGCAAGTCAGTTTTCTTTGTATAAATGAAAAAGATATCTTTGAAAAAGTAATTAGATGGGAAAGAGAACTCCATAGGTACCAGTCAATTTACACTGCTTACACAGTGATATAATGCATATTATTATCAGGTAACTTTTGAAAGTGTATCATGAGGCATGATTTCTTTTTTAAAAAAGAAATTACATTAACAGAGAGAAAAGTGTTACAATAAGGGGGGCAGACATGCTCTGAGTAGTAAGAGATTATATACAATCAATGATAAACGGAATTGAATATGGGTCAAATTGACAGATATCTCTAGTTTTTTCTATTCAACCTCCTCCTGACTGCAATTACCAAATATGAATTCGGGTATACTGATCAGTATCAGATTTTAACTTCGCTTTTTCAGTGGAACATCTGAAACATCAAATAGTTTACACTAATGTCCAGAAAATGAACATTTAGAACCCTCAAATACTGAAAAGCTTCAGTCCTAAATACAGTTATGTAGAATAAATCCCTCTGAATTCAGTGATATATATATTTATTTTGTATTTCTAAACCACCCATCTCCCTGGATTAAATTCAATACTGAAACAATTTCCTTAATATTTATGTAGTCAGTACAATTATATCTATGCCCCCTTTATATAAAGTATAGATACTTGAAGCTGAGGCTGTTTTATTGTCATGGAATGCAGCATGAGAAGAAAACAGGGAAAGAAAATGAGATGTATCCAACAGGGAGACTCATTTTTGGTGAAAGGAAGCAACACAAGGAGGAATGAGTGTCTTCAAACCTTTTTAACCAAACATAATAAGGAGCTATATGGATGGATCTCTTGCTATAATCTTGGTACAACTGTTGTCAAACTGAACTTTTATCTTGATCTAAATTAGTTTCTCTCTGCATCTTCATTCACTACCTCCATACAAAAGGGTATTGACTTGACTCTATTGCAAAAATGAGTATTGCCAGTCAAAATAAAGATTTGAGTTCATTTATAATCAATTCCATGTTAATCTGGATTAGAAGTTTTGAAAGCCAAACTAGAACAAATGGATGCAATCAACTAAAAGAATCAAGATATTATATTTTCCTCAATGTGTCAGATCCCTAAAAGTGATACTGCCATTCAATTGGGAGAAGGGGGAGACTTGGATTCGATTTACTAGCATTGCCTATGTCAACAGATATTTTACAATTTATATCCTGGCGCCAAAGAGCCCTGAGATCCCCTTAACATGGAGGAATGTTTATGACAGCCATGTGGGCTGTTTCACTTTAAAGAATAACGATGTGAATACATGTTTATTCGGGTTCTCAGGGCAGCTAGTAAAGAAAACATCTTCACACTTGTGTATTGGCTAAAATCTGCATTCTGGCTTAAGGGAGGGGTCACTACTGCTTTAATCCTACTTGTCTTGCCTAAGGGTATTCAGACCTTGCTTTGACTTCATTGCTGTCCCTTCTGCTTAATAAAAAGGTTCCTTTTGAAATACTATATTTCAAGAGTTTTTACTTTCTTAAGTTGGAAGGAGAGGCAATCCTTACATTTACTACATTTACATTTACATTTACTAGGAACAATTATTCGGGCCAGGTTCACTGATCTGAATATGGCAGTACCATTTACAGAAATGAAGATATATTTGAGACTGTCTCAGCCATGGCTAAATAAATGGGTATAAATTGCTAGTGTAGAAATGGGGAGACCCTCCCCAATGGAATCTTCATGTGAAGGTCAGAAGGAGCTCTAAAAAGAACTCTGGAATTTATTTATGCCATTAGGTCTTGGGAGGAAATCCAAAGAAATGATTTGCAATTTGTGTTTACTTTTTTCTTGAAAATATAGCCCTGCCTGGCAGAAAAAACCAGCAAAGACTGCATTAAATCAACATGTCTACTTCCTCTTAGCAGACTGCATCATTTCATAAGCTTTATTAACAGCAAATGAAGGACAATTCAAATGTCATTTGTATTGCCAGCTTCGACTGTCCTCATTGGTATAGAATAGTGTTCTCCACCTTGGCAGTCTTAAGGTATGTGGACTCCATCATGGTTGGCTGGAAAATTCTGGGATTTGAAGTCCACATATCTTTAACATTGCCAAGGTAGAGAAACACTGGTGGAGAAGGTTGCGGAAAGCTGAAGTTCTTACCTGCCACTGAGATTCTTCTAGTGGGCTCTGAGTCTTCCCTAGTTCATCAGAAACTTCCAAGGTTTTGAATTTTTTTAGCAAAAGTTTGGTCCCTTGTGCATATTTGCATATACACCTAGGTGTGACACATCAGTATCCTTAATGTTTCACACCTCTTACATGTGTGGAATTTGACACGAGCCACTGGACCATGGAAGAGCAATGTGAGTATAAGAATGGGTTCCTTGAATTGCACTTAAAGAAGCTCAATGACATAGAAGTAACCAGTTCCTTACTGCCAACTCAGTCATTAACAAATATGATCAATTTGCTGCTTACCTGGAAAATATCAGCTCTCATAAAGTTAGAGGAAATGGTTGCTCTCACAAAGGAAGCCTGTGAATAAAGCCTACTGTGGCAGATTAAAAAAAACCCCTAAAACAACCTTGGACTAAAAGAATACATCAGGGCACAAAATCAACCTGCCTCTATACATAGTTAAGGAGAGGCAAGGGGCTGCTTGCAATGCACAAAACTCCCCCATTCACCTGTAAGGTCATATTTTATGATACCCATGGAAGAGAAGTTGGTGAATGTTTAAAGTCAAGCAGCTCAGAAGCTCAAATGGGGAAGTCATCAACTCAGAAGAATGACCAAGAATATGGAGGGTACTAATGCAATCGTTAAATTTTTATCTCTGTGTTTGGAGATACCTGCAATCAGCAGGAAGATGCACAAGTTGTCAAACAGACTGAGAGCTAGGACAAGGTTAGTTTCCATTATTTCAGTGTAGGAGAAAGATTAAAATGTATTCAATTAGAGGATTGAGTCTGCAGGATCAAGCCCAATACAGCCTATCACAACTCAGAAAATAATCTGAAAAGAAGGGCCATATGAAGACGGCTGTGTAGCATCTGATCACTCTTGCTGGAACTCCTCAGACTAAATTTAGATTATATTGGACACAAATATGGTAGATGGTGCCTGTAGATGCCCACTGGACCTCCCACACATGTCCTAAAATATTTTTGATAAACACTGACTTCAGTTCCATGGTTGAAGAATTAATTGCAGTACTGAGGCCAACTTTGTACTACCCTGTTTGTTAATGGAGTGATACAGTTTGGAAGTAATGTATGCCATCTTGAAAACCTCAAGGAGTTTGTATGTGTTGATATGACTGTTACAAGAACTATCCAGAATGAGTAGCAGAGGATATTTTGCCCAATATGAAGGCATCAGTAGTCAGAACCTCCATAGGCAATGGTGTGTAAAGGCCAAACCTTTTGGAAGTTTGTATAAATGAGACCACTATAGCAGTGACCACTTGATCCTAGGATAGAGAGAAAGCAGGGGCCTTTCCATGCTTGAGTTCAGTTAGATATAGTATAGGTATATTAGGAACATCTGAAATTGAGCCTAAAGTGTTGCAGTGCTGGGTTTGATTGTGATGGTACGATTCTGCTGTTAATGTTCTGCTGAGTGTCTGAAGATAGGGAGCTTGTGGTAAAGAGGAAGGCTTTGACTTGGCTGGTCTTGTTTTACTAGAGAAGATGGTGAGGATTTTTCAATGTTAATGTCAAGGGGGTAGATACATTCAATTGTTGACAAATGGACCAGGCAGATGGGCCTGATCAAAATGGGTCAGGACTGATGTAATGTAGCAAATTAGATGGGCAGGGATACAACTGCCAAGATAGAGCAGCTTTTAAACAACTGCATGAGCCTGCAGAAAGCTATGGCTGGTTTGAAATGTTTTAAAAATGTTTTTCATATATGCTGTTCCATTTTGAAGCACTTCTTTTAATCAATTCAGACAACCAACTCTACTTCTGTTAGTAGGACATACTCTTGGCACTATATCCCAGTGATGTTTGAAAGGGTCCTTGCGAAGTAGCCAACAGTGATTCTCTGGGAGTTTGGAATAGCAGCAAATGGAATGGGAAGACGAAAGCCATAGATACGTATATGATCTAAACCAGGGGTCTCCAACCTTGGCAACTCTAAGCCTGGCGGACTTCAACTCCCAGAATTCTGGGAGTTGAAGTCTGCCAGGCTTAAAGTTGTCAAGATTGGAGACCCTGATCTAAACCACGGGTGTCAAACTTGCGGCATCACGTTGCTGTCACATGACATTTTGCAATGTTTTTTCCCTTTGCAGAGCTGGGAGTTGGCGTGGCCTGTGTGTGATGCATCTAGCTAGCCCATGGGCCGCCAGTTTGACACCCCTGAAAAGCACTCAATACCTCAGAAGCTTTTAAGATTGCTTCCAAAATCTGATGTTTAGGTTTACGCCAGAAACTCGGTAAGGTGACTCAATACTGCTTTAGAACTCATTACTTTGGACAACACCAAAAAACACAGCATTGGATGAAGAAAAATGGAGCGTATTGAGAGATATAATGTATATAGATCAATGCTCCCACCAAGTCTCAAAGCCCTGGAAGGTTCTGACTGGAACTCCGTGTGAGGACCAAACCTTTGATTCAGAAACTCTCAATGAAGAAAGCTGGTCTAGTTCCAGTCTGTACTCAAAAAGGATTTCACTGAGCAACAGTTTAATGCTTCATTCATATTTTTCTTGGCATAAAAAAACAAGCTCACAACAAGTATATACCTACTATAGGTGTCTGGGGTAAAAAAAAAAGTCAAAATGGGAAATCACATCCAACGATTAAAGGGCAAGACTTCAATTGCAGAGTTAGGACTCCTATTTTTATTTATTTTTTATTCCTTTTTGGGTTCCCCTAAGTATCCTGATTTCATGTTGATTTCCAGCAGAACATAACTATTGTTTTACTTCTTAAAAAGCAAGAATTAGTTGAGAAACAAAAGGTATTATATAGCTGTTTCCCCATGCATGTTTGCCTTTTATAAATTCTCATAGTTTTAAAATAACTTACATAACAAATTGTCAGTGAATATTACAATAAGTATTCTCCATTTCATTTCATATTCAGGAATATGTTTAGAACATTTTTCATCTTCTCTTACAGTGGCAGAATATTAATCGACATTTAATTTTAGATATCTGAAGGTTTTTGAAAAATCTTTCAATTCTACAAAATACCAAAATCTAACTATTTTAGATTTAGATTTTGTCCAAGACCATCTGAAAATTCCTGCTATCTCTTTTCAAATGATGAAACAGAATGAGAGAGAAAAAAAATAACAACCAATATGAATGGTGTGCATTTGTGTACATATATGTGTAAGGGATGCTATGTTGCTGGTGCAAGCAAAGAGGCAGATATTAGGTATATGTGTTTGCCTAATGTAAGAGTGTGCCTGAGTACACAAGGGTGTAAATTCTGCCACAGGTCTGTTCTCACAAAGAGGAATTGTTTTCAGTATTAAGTGAACTATATCCTAACTCTTTATTTTCATACTTGATTCTTAAGTTCTAGCCTTTTTCTTTCAAAGATTTACTACGGCACTGTGTTGTCTGGATAATCTATAATCTCAGGTTTTCAAAGAAACTTCACAATCACAAGAGAGGACAACTGCTGGGTAATAGTAGCAAGAAGAAAGGAAAAGCACAGTTGGATAGTTATTCATAATGGAGAGATTGAAGAAACAAAATTATCTCAAGCTCTGCTTTTGGTTTTATGATTTTTAAATGAATTTGGGATGTGTAATAAGTTTGTCACATTTGGACAGTAATCCAAAGTGATAAAATAAAAATGGATGAAGAATTCTAGAAAATCACTTCAAAGTGGATGAATAAGCAGTGAAATAGAAATAGTATATATTATGACCTTTCTTGCCTTCTCCTGAGATGTTTTTTTGGATTTCTCCTGGATTTTTCCCATACTTTTTTCCCAAGAGCTAATCAAGTCAGCAAGCCATGGATTACTGATCACACACTATCTTTAGAATAACCACTAATAGGTATACAGACAGTCCTTAATTTATAACCAGTCACTTAGCAACCATTCTACAAAGGATCTATCTGGAGGCTACTTATGACCTGGATTTAAAGTTCTGACAGTCAGCCTCCTCCAGGGTCACATGACCAAACTTTGGGCACTCAGCAACCAGGCTGCAGTTATGGCTGTTGCTTGCTGCTATGTGGCCTGGGTTTTATGAAAGCTGGCATTTACTTCTGTTTTCTGGCAAAAACACACAGTGTTCGCTTAACCATAGTGATTTGTTTAACAAGAACCACAATAAAATTCATGATGGACAGGTTCCATTCCATTGTAAATCAAGAACTACCTGTATTTCTAAATAACATTTGCTGCAGAACAGAAGGGGGCTACTGCTCTCAAGCAGACATCTGGGCTGGAAAACTGGAGCACGACAGTGGTGTAAATGGGTCTAAAATAGCAGTGGAGTATTAAGTAAGCTCCCAAGGCAGTAAAATAAATATTGACAGAAAAGCTTGATGTCAGATGACCTAATATAAATTCAGTAGGAGAAACTAGGTAAAAAGAAATGATTATTGTACCTTATAGAACTATTTAGTTGTATGTCCATAACTACAGGTCATTCTTTTTCAGAAACACAAAGGTTGCAATCAGTACTGTACATTGTAAATTCATTTCATTTATTTTCCAATGAAAACCCCATCCCAGAAGGAATACTGGTGAATCATACCCTGATCATAGTGTTAAATTTTATACTTTTCCACTAAACACTGAGTGGAGAGCAGCAGCAAGCCCTCAAGATTGGGCAGCTGTAAGAACTTGGAAATACAAATAATGTCATAAATTGCTGAAATTGCTCATGAAGCTGAGAACTAGCTGGAAGACAGGAAATCTAAAGGGACTTGCCACCAGCAATTTAGGGCCACTTAAGTTACCATTTTTAATTTATAAGAAAATTTGGAAAAACAGTTTTGGTGGGGAGAAGACTATAAAACTCCTAGAAGATAAGCACTGCAGTGCCTCATGGAATGAAGAATTGGTTTGCAAAAGTTATGGGGACTTTCTTAAAAAGAATGCTATAGGAGCAATGTCATTTTGTCCTTCATTGGAAGCTCTAACTGCAACTATAGTGATGCTCTTCAATTACAAGTTATATAGATGTTTAGAGAGAGAAAGAGATGTAGAACCCAGGACTCAATGCTGAAAGTCAGCACTGATACACTTGGTTCAAGACCCACTTTCCTTCTGCAGGGCAGGAGAGGCTGTTCCCACTGACAGCACATTCAAGTTGGCATCTCTCCTTTTACGATTTTTCCCAGTATGCAATGTTCAAGGATGCTGGATAGGAAGCCAGCTGAAATCCAGAGATTCCTTCTTATTACACATAGTTAACTGTTTTATTGAACTCAGTGGAACTTTCTTATGATCTGCCATGTACAAGGTCCATCTTATTTATTTAAGATGCAATGACATTCTAGGTTGCTAATAATAATAAAAAGGGCTTATGCCTGTGGTTGTTAATCCCTGGAAGCAAAAATGTGTGAAAAACAGAAGTATTCCTGAGAAATAATCTACCAGTGTTTTGAAATACTACATGGAAGAATGAACTCTCTTGCTTGAAATACTGTACAAATGGAAAATTTGGTAGGAGGATTCCATATGGTAATGCCTGAAGTGTTTTATTTGGACCACATTCTTATGTGCTACATTCATGCAATTACTTACACTTGTGATTGAAGAATCCATTGTACAGACTGCCCTGAAGTGTGGACATTTCCTCGTGATTTGTTGGAAGAGGAAAATGAACTCTTAATAATGCAACTATAACAGCTTTGAAAGAAAATGAATGCAGGGTTATCATGGTTTTGGAATTGTCCACTGAGTGTTGGTATATTTTCTGTAAATGCTTATGTACTGGAAACTTTGAACAACAGAGAAAACAACATAACAAAAAACTGAAATAAACAATGAAAAGCTATGAAAAAGTTATCAGGGTTTGTTTGTTTGAAAGATGCATGACTATTAGAGGTTTGTGCACTGCCTAGCACTCAGTCTCCCAAAGTTGCAAGATCTAAACCTCTGGGAGAGCAAATCTGAAGCACTGCCAAGCCGTATTGTCTTAAACTACTTTTTAATCAGTTTTTAAGAGGTGCTGTCTTTGTCTGACAGCTGTGAAGGCTAAATTGGCCAGGTCATTCTTGTCTCTCCTTTCATTTTAAAGTATATAGGCAGCAGAGTAGCAGTTACATGGGCTTCTGCTAGTCTCTTGTCCTCCCACATCCTTTTGCTGAATTGGGGGAACAGGTTATACAATGGGGCCCAGATGCAGCTGGAATCCTGTTGAAATTTCAGGGATATCAATGAAAGAGGCATCATCTTTGGGTGGCAATCTTAACAATCCTAGCCTTGAAAAAAGTAAGACGGTCATGAGAGAGCTCTTTGTACACATTAGAAATAAATCCATGGGCATTCCATGTTCTGACAGGGGATCCTGAGTTGGATTTGAATTTAAGGTATTTGAAGGATAGAGTCCTAATTGAAATATCCCTCTCCTCTAATAACCCTGCATGCTTAAGCAATACTGCTGCTCTTCTGAAAAAAAGAAAAGGCAATCAACTCCATACAGCAGTGATTCCCAACCTTTGCAGCTTGGCAGACCAGCGGGGGGGGGGGGGGGAGGGGGGAGGGGAACGGAACTGGGCCATGTAAATGACAGTCCGGCGTGTATGCAAACACATGCACTATTGCATGAGTGGCAGGCTGGCGTGCACATGCACAAGTGCCCGCCGCTTGTGCAAGTTGAGCTATGCGTGCGCATGCACACATGCGCTCCAGCCAGCCAGTCGCCGAGTCCTATTCCCAACAGGCCACAGCCCGGTAGTGGGTCACAGCCAGGGGTTGGGGACCCCAGCCATACAGCATTTCTTTTCTTCTATTTCTGGAGGGCAAAAGCAACCTGATGTTTTGCACTGCTGTTTTAAATTGTTTTATTTAACAGCATCATTAAGCGAAACACAGGACAGAACATTCTACTTTCTATTTAATCACTACTAGATGCAAATTTTATTGCAAAACAACTAGTCCTTTCCCCAGTTGGGCATAATGTAGTGTTTTTAAAGTTTGCTTTCCATATTTTTTAATGAACTTCTATCCCATCTACACATATAACCAAGTCAGTCAATATGGCACTTAGCCTACTGTACTTCTTTCCCTCTTTTTAAATTATAGGCCAAAAATATAAGGAATATGCAATTCAATAAGGAGTATGTTTCAGCCTTGTGGTATAATCTTTCCCTGATCAGCAGAATGGAGAACTTAGTAATACATTAACAATTATTATGAATTAAATAACAAAATATATAATTTTTGCATAATACTGGCTATTGGAATACTCAATTATCTCATCCCCCCTCCCAGACAATTGAGGCAGAAAGGAAGCCTACTCTATCCCCTCAAATAATCCTTTGGGATGAATGACACCCATTCAGATGTATTAAACTTTTCTAGACTCTATTCAGAATGCAGTATTCATAAAAATGAATAGAAAATCTTTTGAAAACACTATTTAAATTGCGTGATCAGCAATGGGAAGTTTTAGACTATTGCCCTGGTTTTGTTAAATTTATTTTCCTATATTTAGCTTTTTCTTGAATTATTTCATGTGCATGTAAAGTTAATAGAATTTTGTCAAGGGATGAGAGGGAGATGAAAGAAACTTACCCAGGTGGTATTTTGGGTAACAGTTTGATATTTGGCCAGTACTACATAACCGCTTCTTATTCCTTTTCCTTCTGTTCAGCTCAGTGAACTTGCATTGTGTCTTCTTCATTTTTTTAGGGGTCTCCATTGGGCCATCCTGAAAAGCGGCACGTTTGCTTGACTTCTTGACTTTAGTGAGCAAGCTGGAATGCCTGCTTCTGTTAGAAGCTCCTCTGTTCCTTTCACCATTATCAGCCATGCTCTGCTGAACAGAGGGGGACCTCAAAGGACAACCATTGTTTTCTGGGCAGTAGATGTGGCTGCTGCAATGTTCCATAGATTCTGAAGTACAGATGGCAAAGTTCTTATTAAACACATGCTGTTTATCTACTGGATTAATTTTCTTCAAAAATATTCGACAATCCTTAAAAGTTTGCCCTCTCCATGCACTTTCATTACATTCATTAGGGGCATGTGCTTGTCCAATACTTTGCTGATTGCTGTACATGGATTTACTACTTGGCCTACAGTTTGAGACTGAGTCACACTTTGTGCTGAGGTCAGACAATTGTGCATCTTGTTGAATAAATGCATTTCTGATTTCATTTCCAGTTGCTGAAGTGATTCTGTAAGATTCCAATGAAGTTGTTGGTTGAGTTTCTACTGGGTCATTCTCAAGGCTTGTACATATTTTGTTATGTTTCCTACTTGCATTAGTCAAACACTGACTTTGGCAGAAGAATCGCAAGTTTTTCTTTTTTGACTTCCAGTCAGATGTTCCATGATTATACAGTTTTTTCACTTGTCGCCATCGATCGTGTTGCAAGTTCTCAAATTTAGTTCTCAATTTAGCTAAGGTGAAGCTATGCTCCTTACTTAAGACTTGAGATCTGACAATTTTATGTAGAAGCTGCAACTTTCCTGTTGATTTTGAAGGTGTGGACAGTGCAAATTTTTTAAAGTGCTTTCTCAAAGGACTAGTATTACAATCATATTGTCTTGTTCCCATTTTGAACTGCCTTGTACTAATTACTTCAAAAGGATCACGAGCATTTGCTTTTCTGACTAGTGATAGTGATTGTGTTTCTGTTGTTTGCATAAACCATGCACATAGGTCATCTATACTGCATTTTTTCTGGAAAAGCATTCTTATAGGTGAATTTTCCAGTTCCAAAATGCAGGAGTCCAAAGGATTTGATACTTCAATGCTACTATCTTGTTCAATATGACATGTTCCATTATATGGCCATTTTTCATATCCCTCTCCATTCACATGCAACCAAGTCTTAGTTATCTGGTCATATCTACTGTTTAGTTCTTTTAACAAAGAATCATTAGAAATAGAAGGATCCCACCATCTAAGGGAATTGGATGAAATTATGGGATCCAAAGTGATTTCACCGACGGATCTGGATTTACTATTCTCAGAACTACTTTTTGCATTGTCTGCCCTTGTACTTATTGAGGTATGTTTGGGTGGCATTTTTGAATGCTTTACTTTGTGATCTTTACCATTTTTCAAGCAGGGTTTACATGGTTTATGCAAAAAGGCACGTTTACAAGAAAATGAGCTAGAAGATGCTAATGAATGTACAAAAGGCAATGATGGTCTTCTAAGAGAGTGTCTCAAATGAGTTTCAGATCTTTTTGAAGCAATGATAATCTTGGGTGAAAAATTCCCTGCTTCATCATTGCGAAGGCTTTTAAAATCATATCTTTTATTGCATTGCTTAGCATCCTTCTTAGATGGTTCATTTCTTTCTGACACAGCTTCTTGCTCTAAGGGAGGCAGGCAGCTGTTGACACACACTTTTCTTTCCTGAGATGAAATCTGATTAACAGTCACTGATATGCCAGATATTTTTACTTTTGCTGGCCTACCAGGTTTTCTAATTATATTTAAAGGCTTTTGGTTTGGTCTGATATTGCTGCAATGGGATGGTAGAACAGGGCTGCTTTCTAGTGGTCTAACATCCTCATAGCCACATCTAGAGGTCTTTTCTGTTGTAGAATATTGCATAGTTTTAGTTTTTGGCAAGTTGTTCCTGGCATCTGAGCTCAGTGTTATTTGATCAGGGTCACATACAACACTGCAGTAGCTGCGAGATTCTGGTGCAGTTTTAACTATATTTAAGTTACCTTCTGAAACACACCTCTTAATCCTTCGAGACCTTCCAAAAACAACAGTCACTGTAATATTTTTGTAAATGTTCTCTTCTTCTAGGCATTCCATGTTACAGTTGGCATTTTTTGCAACACCAATGGAGTCCTTCCTATGACTACCATTATTACTCACATCAGTTTTTGGCTTGGGAGGTCGTCCAATCGGACGCTTAATTTGTTTTACAACCTGAGGACCAATTTTTTTGGGTCTCCCAGGTTTTCTTTTCAGGGAGGATCCAGTGTTGCCTTGTTCCACAGGTTCTTCCTTAGATTTAGGATTGGTTACAGTGGCAACTGTTGTAGGAAAACTGGTTCTTATTTTATTTTTATCTATATTTTCATTATAGCTGCATTTATCAACAGATGCTTTTTCATCAGAATCCTTTGCCTCCAACTGTTTCCCCAACAACTTATTTGTTTTCTCCTGAAGAGAATAAAGATCTATGTTTAATTTGGATGAATCATTTACAGAGGTTAGTGTGTACTTGACTCCTTCACTGCTATTAATCTTGGAAAGGAACATAAGTTTTATAGGGCTAGTGTAATTCAATGTTGATGAATTATCCCCCAAATGAGAATTTCCTTGGGAAATTGAGGGTTTCAAAAGACTTTCATCTTCTTCACAAGATACATTTTCTTTTTGGGGCACAAAATCATTTTTGTTGCTATTTCTACCTGGTAAATGTCTCTGTGGTAACATATGTTGCCCCTTACTTCCAGTTTCACTCATGCTAATAAGGCCACTTTTAGATTTACTGTTGGCATCAGAATTTTGAAGGTCTTTCATTTTGCCCAATATTTTATAACCATTACACATGGACTGTGTGGCCTTTTGAGCCATATTTATTGTATCTTCCAAACGCTTTACAACAACATGTAGATTGGTTTTCTGCATAATCTTATTTATATTTTCATTGCTACATGACTTAGCTTGAAAATCTTTGAGAATTTTATCCCCTTCTATGCTATCAGCAGATTTTGATTTTATGTTTTTCCTTAATAAAAAATTGTTTGCTACATACAAAGAGCACCATCTAGGAGAGAAAATATTATGTCTGGTTCTTTCCAGGCCTCTAACATAATCTCCTTTCACACCAGCTGGATCCACATGTAGTTCAATTCCACACTGTGTTTTAGCCAAAATCGTTTGAGAGGTTGTAGAGCTGTTTGCTGCAAATGTTACAAAATCAGAATTGGTTTCTGAGCTGATGAGAGGTAGTTCTATAGTTTCTTCTTGATCTAGTGGCAAAAGCTTCGACTTAGAAGAATATGTCCCATCTTTATTTTTGTAGCCTTGTAAATCAAGCTGTTTTAATGTATTGTATTTGTCATTTTTTGTATATTTTTTAACTTTTCTCTGTGAATTTGCCTTCTTTCTTAAGAAAGTTTCATCAAAGCTAGCCAACTCTCTTTTGATTTGCAAAGACTTTCGTCTAAATAGACATGAATTGGGAGAACTATGCATTGCAAACAAAGTTTCTTGTCGTTTACGAAATCTTGTTTGGATAATTTTATTTTCCACTTGCTTATCATGTTGATTCAGTAATTCTGTAAAATTATAATCATTGGCCTTAGCATCATGTAAGAGAAATGTAATGAAGTTCCGTAATTTAGAATCGGCTTCTGTTCTCCCATCACTCTTAGGTAATTTTGCCAATATTTCTGTATCAGTAGTTTCTATTGATTTCAACTTCTCATTGATTTGATCCATTAAATCCTGAAACACATCAGCATTTTCAATCTTTTCAAGCTTATCAGAAATTGTAAGGCTATTTTCTTGATTCACACTTACAATGCCTTCCTGCAGGTTATTGGGCACTTCTGCAAGATATATTTGATCTTTCTCAAGTTCAGCGGGAAACAGTGAAGGAGGCAGGTTACAGTTTTTTTCAGGTCTGTTATCTTCAGCCAATTCCTTCAGAGAATTGTACCCATCAGCTTCTACAGGAGACAATGGAGGTGGTGAAGGGCTGCGCCCTTGGCTACCCCTATTAATTTTTTGCCCTCTTGAAAAGAGGTATGTATACAAATCTGCCCGGGTAGAATAGATCTTACACAGTTGTAGCTGTTTGGGACAACACCCGTGAGGATGGCAAAGCAAAAAATTTTCTTTGTTCATCACTGTGTTAACAAAGTCTGGGGCCATTGAGTGGCATGTCAAACAATCCTTATTTGGTCTTACATTTTGTGAACGGCACCTTTTCATCAGTATGTTGTCATCACAACTGAAGCCTGGAATATGAACCTCATCTTCCTCTCTCTCAGAATATTTAGGGTAAGGCAGTTGACTACTGCAACCTGAATAACATGATTCTTGGATGAAAAATTTCAACATGGCTAAAGTCTGATGCCAATGATATGAACATAAGGAAGCCAACACCTTGTTTAGAGTAGAGTTTCCTCTTTCCAATTTAGTTGTTTCCTCTAGTTTTGCACCAGCAGCTGTACTTGAACTGAAAACATAAAGCAGATCGAAACAAAAAGTAAATTACAATTAAATATGGAACATATGATAAAACCTAATGAAAATATGGTAGCATTCAAAGCTTATAAAAATGTTCTATTTATAAAAATGTTACACTTCCACTCAATGCATTTTGTAAACACATTGGAAAAGAAAAGAGAAAAGGGTTTAGCAAGATGTGTTTTTCCATATAATGCATTCAGTAGCATCCTGTTTACTATTTCAAGAGCAATTAAAGAATTTTTTTTAATTCAACATTTAAATAAAGAAATTATGGTTGTGATCCTAACTATATTTTAATCATACACAAATTATATAGAAATCAACAAGGACTCAGATGTCTTCTGTATAAATTCCACTTTAAAATAAGAAGTCCCATGTATCTTAAAAATACATTTTGGACTACACATATACCCAGCACGGAGATGACATCATATGTACAAGGCACAATTTTTGTACTTAAGTGTCATATTTATGGAGGAAACTGACAGTTTGTTGAGCAGCCCCTTATTTTTAATAATGATATTTAGGATTAGGGAGGAGTACATATGTAATTTTGAAGCTTTTCTATGAAAGGTCCAATGGAATAAAAACCAATTCTTTTTTATGAATTTATTTTAGAGGGCAGGTATACAATTAAGCAAATTAGTATATTTAATTCTCTTATTACATTAATGAAAATAAAAATGTGCTTAACTTGATCTACCTACGTGCTTAACTTGATCAATTTCTTTTTAATTGAAAGTAAGCTATCTTCTTAGAGAATCATTTCTTTTTAAGTCTTTGCCACAAATTTATTTCCCTGTCTTTCTCTTGTGTATAATTAGAATTTAACCCAAGTGGACTTCCTAGGATCTTGAGGGACAAGGTTAACAAACTGCAATATATAATGGATACTTTTCTTATAAACTAAACTATATACAGAGCTCTATTTTATTAATTATTATAGTGGCTTTCAGATGGCAGATATATATATTTATCTGTATATATTTTAGTTTATAAAAAACTATATACACACAGTGATTACACACACACACACACACACACACACACACACACCACTATGTGTATAAATATGTGTCTTCCTCTAGAATTATTCAGTGAAGTTAGATATAACTAAGAATTCACCTACAACACCTAATGCTTGAAATATTCCATCTACAAAATATTAAAACTTTTTACTACTTACCAAGTCATTAATTCAAACCGAAAAGTTAATTGTTCACAACAAAAAGTAAATAGTGATTTAAGAGGGGAAATTGCATAATGCAGCCTCAAATATTAATGTCTATCAATACTTTTAAATGTAGCAATATACAATTCTGTTTCAGAAAAGTAATGTATTTCAAACAGATCACCAAACTCTGAACATGACACACTATCCAGCAATAAAGTGAAATCTACTCCAAACTTACAACCATATGATAGTAATATATCAGGTTTCCTGTTTAATCAGTTTAAGAAATGACTGTTTTAATTCCTGCCTTTCTGAAGAAACCAATTTAATATGATGCAACATCAATAACATGTCTTTGGAAATCAATGTAAAATCATATTAAATATCCATTATCTCCAGTTAAATTATCTCAGGCTTCTACCCATTAGGTTGACAAGTCACTGGTAATCTGAGAATTAATAGGCATTTAGATGGCTGAATGATGTGATCCTTCAGAGGGCAACGCCATCTACAAAGTATGGAAGTTTCTTTGCAATGGAAGTACTGACCATAAAGAGTTCTGCAAAGCAGGGGTGATGAAACTATTTGGTAACTATACTGTAAGCAAAAATGATAAATCTTGCTCTTAACTCTGCATGTATAACCAACTATATGTATGTTTAGCCCTGTTCACACAGTATGCAAGCATTTAGTATGGAAAGTGATATCTCTTCAGTAATCTGTCCCTTCACAATCTTTATTAAGGTTTACTTGCTGATCCTCAGTGCACACATTTAGTAGACATGCATATACTATGGTATATATGTACCAACAATTCAAACTTTGTAATCTTTTCCTCTCATATATGATAATAGAAAATTGTAACATGATTAAATAGAACGTGTTTATTAACATATTTTGTACCATAAAAATCACATAATTCTGAAGTCCTGGAAACTGAGGCTCAATTGAACTATGCAATCTGCAAATGAAAATTTATGAACATAATTTAGCATTAATTTTAGCATTAGTTATAATGCTACAATTCAATTCCTTAAACTTAATAAACCAAGGGGACAATCATGAGGTCTTACTGCACAAAGAAATATGTGGCTGTGCAAAAAAGCAGCACTTTATCTATTAAGTATCTTTCCTGGTATCTAATGTGTCTTACTTTATGGTTCAATCTGCACTGCCATTTTACCAATAAAATTAGGCTCATAGAGTAAATCAAGTAAGCCAGCATGAAGAATTT
This sequence comes from Ptyas mucosa, assembly GCA_012654045.1. Lineage (NCBI taxonomy): Eukaryota > Metazoa > Chordata > Lepidosauria > Squamata > Colubridae > Ptyas > Ptyas mucosa. Next base: position 3,015,615 of record WNWU01000042.1, on the reverse strand, counting down.
TCCTTTTACTGAATGACAAATCAATCACACATCAGTGTTGTAAATTTATGTGCAAAAGCATTGAAGTGCTTTACTAAAAATTACAACATAGAAACACATTAACAAATTCATACAATCAGATCTGGAAATACAACAACACAAGGAGGAAACAGAATTACAGTACATGTACAACACAAGACAAATACATGGAATTCATTAGAAAATATTGTAATAAATAATTCATGAATTATAGTGCAATTGATTTATGCATAAATAGAACTAATTGCCTAGATATCAGTTATTAACAAAATCTGTCAAAAATCAAGGCAGCCACAGAGTTTTACTAAATTACTGCAACAATGAAAATACTGCAATTTAAAACAAAAACAAAACACAAATACAAGTATTTGTACTGTAAACAACTAAAAAAATCAGTCTCACTAAAGTTATTATACAATTTAATTTAATATAAAATAGTCATTAGCTACCAGAAATGGTTTAATTTACTGAGCAGTAGTTCTAAAAACAGAGGCACTGTTTTTTTCTTTTTAATATAAAATACTTGAGAAACATTCAAATAAGTAGAAAGCAAGAAGGCCTGCTTTCATCTTCATTTAAAAGTCTATTGAAATATGAATTTTCAGAAACTTGTCAATTTCTAAGTAGTGACTGGTAACTGAATTTGAAAAGTAGTTTAAAATTAAAATTTAAATAGCCTTTTGAATGGATATAATGGGGCGGATGAGGGGGGAGTTTATGTATTTCCCTGCCTTTCCACAGTTGTATAATCAAAGGTTCAGCCTATTCATTACAAATAATTAACATTTCTTTTTAAAACTTACAGGTTGAACATTATCTACAAACTATCAAAAAATATTTTAATATACTATTTTTGGCCAAAAATAAATACAAGTACGAAAATGCTGAAAATTAATTATAACATTACATACAAAACTACCACAGTTAAAGTCAATAGCAAAATGATCCCTGATTTTATGAATCCTGTTACTTTTTGGTCAGGCCACCATTTAAATGATATTAAAAGAGTACTGCAATTTGTCTTTGATATAGACATGAATTTAATATTGTCTAAAACATTTAAAAAACAGGCTGGAGACGAACAAGTCCCAGTCTTGAATGGATGTATTCTTCTTCCTTCCCTGCTCATCCTATCCTTATCTCATAACCTTCAGGAATAAGCCAGGGGAAGTAAGGAGTTGTAACAGGAGGTTGGATGTAAAAGCTTTGTATCCCAAGTCCACATATCAAGCAATGAACTATAGGTCCCAGCAGTCCTCCAAATAAACCTGAAATCTTGTTTTCTATTGGGGAAATATATTATTAATGAATAATCTTAATCCTGATGAACATATGGCTTAGTTCTTTAAAATTAAGGATGACTTTGACAAATGTTAATTTCATCTGTGGTATGACTTTTAATTTTTTAGCTTGTTTCCCATGCAGTTGAGCTGAAGAAAATTCAGCACAGATCATATAAATTCTCAATGAACTGATTACATGGTTGTGTTGTAAGTAACCCCAATTTATTAGGAGTCAAATCTCTTCCTAGTCTACTCTGAAATTACCAAATTGAATGACATCTTCAAAAAGTATCAAATGTGAATATACTATAGACAGCACAATTCACAGAATTTAAATAATGAACTCTTATATTAAGTGTAAGTGAAATATATTCAGTCATCCATATACGGGAAAAAGAACAATTTTGGAAATATTAATTTTCCCCATAAAAATTTAGTTTTTTCAATGAAAAATTGATGTCTTAATTCATATGCAGAAATGGTAGGAAACTATAAAGTTATGTAATATATAAAATTAAATGAGTATGGTCCTTCTCGTAGGCAATTGCTTACCCACAGTGAAACTGCTATAGAACTCCGGAGAAATTTACTCCTCCCTTTGCTCCCTAACTAAAGATGCATTGAGGCATATGATCAATCAATCAATCAATCAATCAGTAAGTAACTGCAAGTTTTTGAATTCCCACCCTGATAGATATTTGATAAAGATAACACAAATGCCAGAGCTTATATAATTTTAGTAAGTAGTGCAATTGCCTAGGAATACAAGAAAAGCATGCAAACTTTTTAATCCCCTTGAAGCTCAGAGGTCTGTTAGCACATTTGTAAGGTGAGCACATTTCTTCCTGAACCCTACTGGATTTTCTCTGTGAGAAGGATCATTTCCAATTATGAGTTATCTGAAGATCATTCAAAAACTGTAATATAAAGAACTGTCCTCTGAGATATATTATATTATATTATATTATATTATATTATATTATATTATATTATATTATATTATATTATATTATTATGTATATATATCTCCTCAAAAGACAGTTCTTATATTATAAAATAAATAAAATGAAATGTCCAGCTTCCAAATAGTAAATATACAAAGAATTTCTAGTACTGAAAGTTCAAAACAGTTTTTACTGTTTTTAAAATCGGTAGTTCTATCAAGACCCTGAACTGCAAGATTTGGTTATTAGCAAAATGATGATGTGTCGGCCCACCAAAATGAAAACCTGATATTCATTTTGATAAACTGAAAAAGGTTTGAAATGTCACAGCAGCGAAAACGTTACTGTTATTGTGAGGTTTTTCAATAGGAGTGTTAAACAATCCTTAAATAAATGTAAGTAGTCATAAAACCAACTAACTACCAGTACACTTAAATCAATATAACCATTTTCAAGCTCATTCTGTGCACATTATGAAACATGCTCCAATATGCATTCCAATTTTTCTCTTCAACCCTTATGTTAGCTTATTTTCCATACTAAAGGAAAACCATTTTATGTATGCCTTTAGTATTCCATCTCATTTCATAGTTATTCTATAGCTACAACTAAATTTGTCAGTTTTTACAAGCATATATTTTGTAAACACCAATTTCTTGCTAAACCAACAATAACATTTTAATAATCCAGTTTTGTTACTAACACGCTTTTAAAAATGAAATATTTACTTTATATCCAATGTTACGCTCTAATGTACTTTCTTTTCCAATGTCTGGTTTTAACGAATACTTCATATCAGTTTCCACAGTAAGAAACTAGAACTGTCCTCTTCCCTTAATTTGCTTATTTTCAGTTGCGAGCAACTTCTGAAAATATTTTGAGAGGATAAATGCCCTAAAAGCACAAATCATGTATTTCCTTAATAGGATGGATTAGTTAGCTAGGGTCAATCTTCACCAGTAAAAAGTAATATTTCACATGACAAATAGAAGTTCCCAACATTTTATGCTGACAACTGAATAAAACCTGAATCCTTTTCACTTATTTGTACAAGGATTATATTAAATACAAACTATCACAATTGTGATCAATTCTATCATATTGTCCACAGTGAAAACCCTGAATAAAATTATTCTTCAAAAAGGCATGTATGTGGTTTCTGAACTGCAAAATTTCATTTCTTCTAAGTGAACATGTTTCTCCCGCATATATGCTTACACCTGCACATGCGCACACACATGTAGACTCTCTCTCTCTCTCTCTCTCTCTCTCTCACACACACACACACACACACACAGTGTTTCTAACAAATTAACTACATAGGCTTGCTGCTGTTTTTGCAGGTGCCAGTCCCTGAATCAGTGATATTAAACATCCCAGTGTCTGGTAATCGGAGCTTCTTCTTCGGAGGTGTCTTCAGAGTTCCAGATCTCTCTTTAACTTTGTATTCTAAAGTGCTGTGAGGTACCCCATAGATCCCTTGTGCTTTGGAAACGCTCATTTTCCCGCTCATTACCATTGCAATAGCTTCCTCCATTATTTCATGATCATATTGCCGGTAGCGACCACGTTTTTTTCTTGGTTGTTTATTATCCTTACGGTCTAAGCCGTCTTCTGTGGATTCGGAGGTGCCATCAACAATGCCGTTCTTAGTATTAAGACACAAAGGAGAGAGGTCCCCATGCAGAAAATAGGTGTCCAGACTTGAAGGAGTTATAGATGCAGAACATTCCACTTTGCTCTGTTTGGGGAATATAGTTTTCAGTTTTTGAAGAGCTGATCCTTCTAAGACTGATGAGGTTTTAGAAACATGGTACATGACATCCAGAAGTCCAGCATTCTCATGCTGTTTGGGAACAGCACTCATCCTCAGCTGAGGAATTTTTAATTGCACAGCTGGAGCTGACATTTCATATTGTACACTTTCATTTTTTTCTTTAAACTGAGTGACCATTCTTTGCAAAGTTAACTGGTGGAGGTAATTGGAAGCTGTTGGGAATCTTAATTCTGAGGTTTCAAGTAGACTAAGTTTATTTTTTCCTGTGCACTCTGCTTGAGCTTTTGCCCACAAGGCTACTTTTTGCAGCACGGCACAGGGCTCTGGACTGTCCTTATAAGAACAGATGTCCTTGAAATCTCGAGTTTTGTTTTTAAAGAGTGCAGGGTTTCCTGCTGGTAAGGCTTCTAAGTGGAGAAGTAAAGTTTTTTGAGGTATGCCATAAAGGATGCCTGCTTTATTAATGTCCAGTGCTCCAAACTGAACGTCTTTCAAGGCTTTTGAGAGCAAACCATCTGCAAACTCAGCACTTCTTTCCACAAAGTCCTCTCTGTTTCTGTGGAGTCTCCTGGATGGATGGAATGAAACGATGGTGAACTGATGCATGAGAGACTCTCACACAGCTATGGAAGGGAAGGGTCCACTCCTTTATTATACTCCTTGCTTAGGTAACATCACTGCTTCTGACACTTTTAAGGCTTTGAGTTGTGGTAGCTATTGATTACCATAGCAAATGTTAGAGTTCTGGTAGGACCATGTGAGAAAATGATAGCCCAGCTTCTAGAGCAGCCCTTCCAAGAACTTTAAATCCTAGCTCAGGATTTGGTAACTTTGTCATCTGTTTTCAATTCCCTTTTGACAAATGCTCGCAGAGTAACACTTAAAACTTCTCTTTTCACAATCTAACATCCACTGAATGTCCCTATCCTAAAGGAGTTTTGTTAGTAGAAACGTGACGTTACCGCTAAACAAGTAATAAAAGAGTCAACCCCCTTATAGAAACGTTGTTTATAACTATTAAAAAGAACCTTAACATATCCAGTTTTTGTAAAAATGCAATTAAAAGTCCTAAAACTGCTTCTAATTTCTAATAAAGTTAGAAATGTGTGTGACTAGTAGGGGGACAGGAAGATAGAAAGAAAGATACGTAATGCAAGCAGTTTTTCTGGGGGTTTTTCCCCAAAGGAATAACTATTACACAAATGATAAGTGACTGTTACGACTGGAAAGATGTCAGAATTATAACATGTTATTTCAATGTAATTTCAGTAATTATTTATTACAGCAGCATATTAACCATTCATAAATGGTATCTCGGTAGCATGACATCACATACCATAGTAAAATAAAAATGCAAGAGCACTCTCTTTTTGGGGTACTAAAATTGTAGTTCCTTTAATTTTCTTCTAACATCCAAAATCTATTAAAATGTAAAATATTTTTCTTTTTCCAATGGTAAAGGTTTAAACTCATATCAAATAGATTTGATTCTATTACTTAGTTTCCTAATTGCATTATGTACATAAGCATTTTATTTTATTTTTAGGAACATGAACTAAAGTTTGGTGATTGTTCTGATAACTTTTCTTTAACAGAAAAAAATGAAAAACACAAAATGAATTATATGAGTTATACACAAACATACAATTATGAGTGAAACCCTGGCATAAGCAAAGAAGAGTGTATCAACATACATTTTATATAAGTCAATTCCAAAATAAATCTTCACATTTGTCTTACTTCCACCTACTCCCTTTAAAATAAAGCAGAGTAATGCTTATTATGCTTACCCAGACAATGAATTTTCAGAACATGACCCATCATACTGTGACTGTTCCAAGTTAGTTTTCTTCGTAGAGAGATCTAGCACTCCATCCCCTATTATAAAAATGGAGCATGAAAGAGTAAAAAACATATACTATTATCAACAACAAAATGAAAAAGGGCAACTACTAAGATACTCTCATGCTACACATCAATTTCTGTAATTAATCTTTATGTCTTGTGCTGTGCAACTCAAGGATGATGAGTACTAAACACCCATTACTTTAAAAAAAAAATCAGTTGGTCTCTGAAACCTGCAGGTGCCTGCGAATGTTGCCCTTTTGATTTTTTTTATTCTTGCTAGTAGCAGGACAGCACTAAGTATATAAACCATATCCAGCAGAATCACATTGTGGAATCTGAATTAGATTAGAACAGTATTGTGCTATTTTTCAACAGTTCCCAATATTAAAAAACGTCTGGACAGTAAAATCAATTCCAGGATTTAAAAATTAAAAAGATTTAAAAATTGTACTTGTGGGAATATTCCAATAGGGAAATATTTCAAAATGCAATGTTCATCTAATGTGGAACAATGTATCATAGAACAGAAGCATTGAGAAATATAACTGTAACTAGCTATCTTTCACAACCACCAGCATTACACACTGGAAACTCAGATTGAACAATAGGCACAAAATAAAAATGGCTCTTTACTACCACAAGACCTATTATCCAATTGCGCAGAGATCCTTACAAAAAAAATCCCATAACTGAGAATTGTATATATTTCTTATTTTTCAAAGTGGCTCTCTGGTGAAGAAGATGATAACTTAATTTCAAGAAGATTTACTTAAGGAGAAAATTTAAAAAATCTCAGTAAAATGTCAGTATTAATAATGAATTAGAATCTTGTATTAAGTCACAGTTTAATAAGTTTCCATCATTGTTAATTCCTGGTATTATCAAAAGAAAACTCAAGGAAAAAGTTCTATTCTATTTTTTACAATAATAATAACAACATATACAAGTAATCCACACGTTACGACACTTCACTTAGCAACTGTTCGAAGTTACGACTTAGCCCCCCCCCAGTACTTACGAACCGAAATTACGAATGTTGCAGCACCATGGCCGTTGTTCACACTTACAAACAACAACAGAGGCGCTGCAACATTCACCCTGCCTATTCCACCCCACCAGGCCGGGTCTTCATAGGAATTCCTCCTCTTGAGACTCACTTACCTTGCAAAGATCTGTCATGTTTTCTTTGCCTGCTTTGTTGCTTCAGGCCTTTGGTGCATTCACAGAGAACAGAGGCCTAACGTACCACAAGATCAGGCAAGATCAGTAGCGCAAGATCTCATGCTATTGATCTTGTGTAATCTCACACTATTTTAGGTTTCCGTTCTCTGCGAATTGAGGCCTGAATGTTTGCAAATAGAGGGAAAACTTAGGTCCTTCAGGCCTTCCCTCCGTTTCCCATTTCCTTGTCAAAGTCTGCAGAGAAATTACATTCCTGTAAGCTTCGGCAACCCTTTGTAAAATGCCTTTGTTGGTACCAGCAGAGCTTGGGAGGGGCGGGTGCATCCCTCCTAAGGTCTGTTCCTACCAACAAAGGCTTTTTACAAAGGGCTGCTGAAGGGATGCAATCTTCAAGCGCTTTGCCGAGAGAAAGGAGGCACAGAGGGGGATGCGTGTATCTCCGAGCTTCCTTTCTCATCGCCGAAGGCTACCTGAAGTGTTGCTGAAGGCCTCCTCAAGCACTTTGGCAACAAGAAAGGCAGCCTGGAGTGGCATATACATCCCTCCAGGCCTTTTTCGCTGCCAAAGGCCTCCTCAGGTATCACCAAAGGCCTCCTCAAGTGCTTTGGCGGCAATAAAGAAGGCCTGGAGGAGCGTGTGCCTCCCTCTGGGCCTCTTTTTTCATCACCAAAGGCCTCCTCAAGCGTCACCAAAGGCCGCCTCAAGTGCTTTGTCAATGAGGAAGGAGGGAGCAGGAAAAGAAACAGAGAGGCTGGAGAGGAGACAGATCTTCATAAGATAAGTGACCTAGCACAGCAGGATGTGGGGGAGCACTTATGGGGACCCCAGGGGAGAGAGAATGAGGTATCTCAGTTGGTCAGGAGAGGTCTAAAGCAGGTGGCCTGTTCTATCGCTAGCCCCCCCCCCCGGCCTTCCCCACCCCGAGATACCTCATGTGCCATTAATGATCCACGCATTCTATTAGCGAGTGCATGGGCGAAAGGAGGGAGTGATTGTGGCCAAGTCATTCTTACGAATCCTTAGGTTACAAATGTAATTGACAGGCTGCATTACATTCGTTACTCAAGGACTATTGTAATTTCTGCAATATAGCAGAAACAAGGATTTTTTCTGCAATAGATTTCACTTCTTCTTTGATGGAAATGAACATTGACTGAAGAGCACTTTGTTTCTATGTTTCCTATTTTTTTCAGACAATTAGAAACAGAATGAAAATTTAATAGTGTGTTCATGTGTGTATATGGCCCAAAACAGTTTAAAATTATAATCATTTAAATCATTCTTGGCATAATTTCAGTTAAATAAGATGTACAATTTAAATAACTCCTAGTCTTATATATCCCATTAAATCACAATAATAATGCTAGCTGACAGTTTTTTACAACTTATTTTACATATGATTAGGCAGTAAAGCCTAATTTGATTATGAATTTTAACTTTGACCACAATTTAAAAAAATAATTAAAATAGGATTCAAACTCAACTAACATAAAAGATGTACACTATGTAAGATGTTTGGATTCAAGGGCAGTTCTGGGTTGTACAATTTGCCTTCTTCCTCAGCTTTATCCTTATATTACCTACTGAACATATTCATCCTTTTCAGCTATATTAAGATGTGAAGTTGATATTTTTTCTGTATGCTTTTCTACAATAAGAGAATGCATGTATTTTTATTTATAATATGTATTTTTACATTTTCTTTCAAATACACTGCAAAGAAAACTTAACAGAAAAAAATTGAAATGCAGCAGGAAATTGCAAACACAAACTGCTAATAGCAGTAACATCTATAAAATGGTTATGATAATTTTAGAATTTGGGCAGGCACAAATGGCAACAATTGAATTAAAAGGTATTCTAGTTAAGTATGAAATTTATTAAAAGGTTGGAACAGTACTAATTTGATCTCAAATACTATTAGTGGTCCAAAAACTCTGCATTAATAAAATGTACAGGATTTTTGAAAGGAAATGGATTAGTAGTCCTCAAAAATCTTGGCTATTTGATGATAACACCAATAGTAGCATATACAGTAGTTCCAAAACAATAAAGGCATACATGCCTTTACTTTTCAGTTAAGGAGGATAAGCAACAGCTTCTTTTGATGACCAGCAGATGAGAAGATGCAGTTTGCTGGAATGTTTGTTCTGCTGATCCTTATTTTAAGTAATTCTCAATAAGATTACAAATAAGGTAAGGTGTTCAGTGTTCAGGTAGGAAATCTTTGCAACAATACAAATCTACTGACATCAGCAAGATGGAGTTGTTTCATTGAAGCACACTTCTTAAAACAAAGCTGACTCATAAGACAAGGTGGAATGGACACTTGGCTGATGGCCAGGGTGCACTAAAAACTGTAGTTTTATTCCAAAGCACTTAAAAGAAAAAAACCCCAAACTAGTTAAAGCTAGATTAATTACATGAAGTTCTATCATAATATTTCATAATTTGAAAGAAAAACCATTAAAGAAAAAAAATCAATTTTAAATATTCTTTTTTGTATATGGAAAGGAAATGTATACATAAAGTGTTTTCTAGCTATCTGTGAGGTGCAAGCCCCATAAGCCTCGTGCCCTCCTTACGTAATGGTGACAGTCACAGCAGGCAATTCCGTCCACAGAACAGCTGCCTTGTGGGTGCCGCTCCGGCCACTGCCTCCAGCAAGCGTGGCCACTTTTGCCATCAATTGTGGCCACAAAAGCAGGAGGCCAAGCAACGTGCCCCACACACCTTGTTCTGGCCTTCTGAATGGTACTATAGCAGCAGCTATCCACATTTCTTTTACTGTTATTTTGTCCTGACCAACGTGGTCCAGTACGGTGTTAAAAGTTAATATTTCAGAAATGTTACCGTAGCTGCAGAGGTTGCTTTGTGCAACACTCTACCACCACAGCTTCGGAGCAAACCTCTGCCTTCCCTGCACAGAATTGCAAGACTGGAAGCTCCAAAGCCATGGAGGGAGTGTTTTTGGATGTGCGTCTGTACAGGGCTCCTCTTTGAAAGAACGATCTGTAGGTGGTGGTGGTGGTGGTGGGGAGGTTTCACTGCACATCGTCTTTCCTGCACAGCTAAGGTAACATTTATGAATGTTAACTTTTAACACCGTATTGGGCCATGTGGGTCGTGATGAAATAACAGTAAAAAAATTGTGGATAGCTGCTGCTACAGCACTCTTCGGAAAGCCAGTGCGAGGGGCGAAGGGTGTGCTCCTGCTACAGAAGTGGCTGCGCCCGAGGAGTGCTTTTAGGAGAGAAGGCAAAGATCAGCTTCATCTTGCCCCTTGCCCTCAGCCCCCCTTCAGCTCTCCAAGGGTCTCTCCTAGAACCAAGCTCTGGAGGAGCTCAACCAAGGAAGTGGCCCACAGGTGTTCAGGAGCAAAGTTGAGGCTGAGAGGAGCAGGGCAGGGGGAAAGTCCAGTGCCACCCCAGTGGTCTTCTTTCCTCGGAAATGGAGTCTTGGGAGGGGGAAACGGCAGCCCCAGGCAGGGTCAGTATGTCGGTATGTGTATAAAAAGCACAAAACGAGGGAGCCAGCAGCCGGGGGTTGAAAGAAAATAAGACCCGGTCTTATTTTCGGGGAAACACAATAGCACCATGGCCACATTTTCTTCCTTTTTCCTTCTCTGGGTGTTTTATCATCTTGCCAAAGGAAGAGTTCCTGAAAAGGGGGATGCTTGCAACCATTTGATGAATCATGAGTGAGAACCCTTATGACAACCCGTTTAGCAGTAGCAAATGACAGCCCATTTAGCAGTAGCATTGTATCTCAGTCTTGTAATCAGCCACTTGCCTCTAAAATTGTTGGCACTGTTCATGAGCAGACATCTAAATGATTCTAACTCCTTGCCAGAAGAGCATCTAGGAAGTCAAGAAGCAAATCAAGACTGGTTGTACAATGGTTCCTTTTTATTGTAAAAGTAATTTGCCATTTTAGGCAGCAATTGCAGAGTCTGATACAATGGGCTATGAGACTTTGCTGAAGTTGTGTATCAAGGGAGTTAGCAACAGGGCAGGATCTAAGGCTTTGTACAGAAACAAAAGCTTAAATATCGAGTCCTCTTAGCATGAGACCCTCAGGTCAGAAAAAAGATCCATGCTATTAACCAGAAGTGCACCTCTATTTAGCAAAGTGCTGTCCTTGATCATGAAAGAAGCAGACTATTTATCACCCCATTTCTGGTGTCAGGGGCAGGATATACACTGTGTACACAATTATTAGGCAAGTGAGTATTTTGACCACATCATCATTGTATGCATATTTTCCACCTCCAAGTTGTATAAACCTGAATGCTTAATGGATATAAGCATATCAGATGACATATATTTGTGTATGGAGGGAGGGTGTGGCCTAAGGAGATCAACACCCTATATCCGTGATGGCGAACCAATGGCATGGGTGCCACAGGTGGCACACAGAGCCATATCTGTGGGCACGTGAACGTTGCCCTAGCTCAGTTCCAGCGCGCATGTGCGCACCAACCAGCTGATTTTTGGGCCTTCCAGGCCCATTGGAAGTTGGGAAATGAGCCATTTCTGGCCTCCAGAGGGCCTCTGTGGGGTTGGGGAAGGCTGTTTTCACCCTCCCCAGGCTCCAAGGAAGCCTTTGGAGTCTGGGGAGGGTGGAAAACGGGCCTACCAGGCCCACCATTAACCTTTTTGCCATCATGTGCCAAAAGCAAGGGTAGCGCCGGGGGGGGTCATGTGCGCATGCACGGGGGTGCTGGGTGGCATTGAATTATGGGTGTGGGCACACGCATGCACAATCCCCCCATGCTCCATATGCTTTTGGCACACGATGGCAAAAAGGTTAGCCATCACTGCCCTATATCAAGGTGTGCATAATTATTAGGCAGCTTCTTTTCCTCAGGCAAAATGGGCCAAAAAAGAGATTTAATTGGCTTTGAAAAGTCAAAAATTGTAAAAGATTTTCCAGAGGGTTGCAGTATTCTTGAAATTGCTAAGATATTGGGGCATGCTCACAGAATCATCAAATGTTTTGCTGCAAATATTCAACAGGATCATAAGAAACGTGTTGAGAAAAAAAGATGCACATTAACTGTCAAAGATTTGAGAAGAATCAAACATGAATCTACATTATCCTCCAGTGCTGTCATATTCCAGAACTACAACTTACCTGGAGTGCCCAGAAGTACAAGGTGTTCAGTGTTGAGAGACAGGTAAGGAAGGCTGACACTCGACCACCACTGAACAAGACTGTATTTTTTGTTCCATAAGACGCACTTTTTTGTCCCCCAAAAGTTGAAATGGCAAGACAGCCCAAGAAATATCTGAAGACAGTCCCAAAGGTACTTTATTTTTATTTTTCTTTCAAGAGGCAACTGGACTTTCTGGTTTTTCTTTGAAGACGTTTCGCTTCTCATCCAAGAAGCGAAATGTCTTCAAAGAAAAACCAGAAAGTGCCTCTTGAAAGGAAAAAAAAACCACATTTGAGACAACCCCTGGATGACTGATAATCTCCATAGATGTCTGAAGACAGATTTTTCAAAGGTTTTATGGACTGATGAGATGAGAGTGACACTTGACAGACCAGATGGATGGGCCAATGGCTGGATCAGTAACGGGTACAGAGCTCCACTTTGACTAAGATGCAAGGGGGGGGGGGGTATTGGTATGGGCTGGTATTATGAAATATGAGCTAGTTGGACCTTTACGGATTGAAGATGGACTCAAAATCAACTCCAAAACCTACTTCCAGTTTTTAGAAGATATTTTCTTCAAGCAGTAGTACAGAAAAAAGTCTGCATCTTTCAAGAAGACTATTTATTTATTTGTTTGTTTGTTTGTTCAATTTATATGCCGCCCTTCTCCGGAGACTCAGGGCAGTTTACAATGCGTTAAGCAATAGTCTTCATACTTTTGTATATACCTGCTTAGTAGGGCTTTTGGCCTCCCCTAAGCAGTGTTCTTTTTTATACAAAGTCAGTTAATTGCCCCCACAATACGGGTCCTCATTTTACCTATCTTGGAAGGATGGAAGGCTGAGTCAACCTTGAGCCTGGTGAGATAATTTTTATGCAGGACAATGCTCCATCACTTGCATCAAAGTATTCCACTATGTGGCTAGCCAGTAAAGGCCTTAAAGATCAAAAAATAATGACATGACCTCTTCCTCACCTGACTTAAATCCTATTGAGAACTTGTGGGTCCTTCTTAAACGGGAGCTTTATGGTGAAGGAAAACAGTACACTCTCTGAACAATGTCTGGGAGGCTATGGTTGCTGCTGCAGTTGATCATCAACAGATCAAGAAACTGATAAGACTCCATGAATGGAAGGCTTATGACTGTTACTGAAGAGAAGGGTGGCTATATTGGTCATCTTTTTGGGGGAAATGTCAGAAATATTTATTGGTACACTTTGAGTAGTTTGTTTATTATCCTCACTTTAACAGATGCAAATAAACAAGTGAGATAAGCAAATTTTCATTTATCATTTAGTTACATAATAATTCTGCACACCAATAGTTGCCCAATAATTGTGCAGATATTTTCCTAAGAAAGCCAAAACCTTACTTTTACCTTCAGGTTTGAGGTTTATTAATATTTTGGATTGACTGAGAGCACTGTAGTTGTTCAATAATAAAATTGATCCTCCAAAATACAATGTGTCTAATAATTGTGCACATAGTGTATAGCTAATGAAAGCACTGAAAACAGTAATCACCTCTGCATCTGGTTCCAAAATGTTAGCAATTGTTTATAACAGAGATTTCATTGCTTCAGCAATTATTTCAAAGTCACAGAAATAATTCACCCCATGACTAAAATCGTCAATCATTTCAACTGCAGATTCAGTAAGCAGAGTGAAAAAATGCTACATTAAATTCATATCCATATGTTCCTGGTTGGCACTAAGTGCAATCTACAGGTATTCAAAATAGATTTTCTAGTCTCAAGTCTAATCTAACAGCAATACCAAAATTTTCAACACTGTTTTCAGATACATTATACATTCATCTTCAACAATATCAAATGAACAACTCAAAAGGATTACCTTGCTGAGTATCCTGTATTCGATTCACAGTGAGGTCTAGAGGGCTATCTTGCTCTTCCTGAAGTGGATTTTCGGTTTGGTTCATTTGGAAATCTTTACATATCAGACTCATTTCATATGATGAACCGTTTCGGTTTTCTTGCAGTTTACTATTTTTTGAAATATATTCAATTGCAAATTGACGGATCATCTTTTTCATTAATTCCTGAGCAACTAGGGGAATGTTAGGATCACAGTTCTGAGGAAGATCTGTGGGAAGAAAAGAGTACCATTCACATACACATTAAAATATATTCCAGCATACCTTTAACAACACAGAATAACAAAAGGGATCTTGGAGGTCTTCTGGTCCAACCCCGTGCTTAAACAGGAGACCCTATACTATTTCAGACAAATGGCTGTCCAGTCTTTTTGTAAATGTCTCCTGTAACGGAGCACCCACAACCTCTGAAGATAAGCCATTCCATTGGTTTATTGTTCTCACTGTCAGGAAATTTCTCCTTAGTTCAAGTTTGCGTCTCTCCTTGGTTAGTTTCATCCATTGCTTCTTGTCTTGCCCTCTGGTGCTTTGGAAAATCAGGTGGTCCCCCTCTTCTTTGTGGTAGCCCCTCAAATATTGGAACACTGCTATCATGTCACCCCTAGTCCTTCTTTTCAATACTAGACATACCTAATCCTGCAACTGTTCTTCATATGTTTTAACAGGTCTAGGACAAATCAGCGCAGACATCTTGGCATGGCCATCTTGCCACCACCAAGTTGCCTCTGCCAATTTACTACTGCCAAGTCGTTGCAGGACAAATCAACACAGCCAATTCGCCATGGGGACAGCTCACCATGGGCAGCTGGAGGGAGAGCCAGGTGAGCAGGCGAGTGCGCAGAGCGATGGCTAGGAGCTTCCCGCAGAGGGAGAGCTAAGCAAGCAGGTGGGCAGTGCAAAGCGCAGCTGGGGGCTGCCTATTTTCACACCCTCTGTCACTACTGCCAAGGGCCGTTTGGCAGCAACAGCAGTGATCGGATCATTCAGGGACGGTGGGCAAGGTGGGCAGCAGGGGGGCAGTGGAGGCTGGACATATCTCATTTTCACACACCCTCATTGCACCAAGTTCAACCGTTTGCTCGAGTTCGATACAGTGGCAGCAGCGAACTGTGTCTCTCCCACCTCCCCTGGTAGCCCTCGTCTCTTAGCCCCAAATGTTTGCCCATTTCAGCTTGGTGATACACCAGCAAGTATTTCATTGCATCTGAATGATAATTTATTCCATATGAAAGAGCCAAATTAACATAGATGTAACTGTTTTACTGCATCAAATTCAGAAGAAGCTTCTTTGGATATTTTATTGTTTAATTTTTCTTTTTACAACTGAAAGAACACAGATAGTTCTTCGTGCAAATCTCCATCAATGCATTCTGAATTATTCCTATAATTCCTTTTGTGCTTTTCAGGACCATTCACAAAAAGCAAAACAAAAATAACACAAGAGCTAATTTCATCAACAATTAAAGCACTGCATGCCAAAAAGAGCTTACTTTTCAGCCTATCAAGCAACTTGTATTATTGCAGAAAACCACAAGGAAAGTGGAGTCCAGCTGAAAAGTTCCTACTGTATTAGAAGTGGCTAATTTTGGAGGGTTATTTTTTCTTGTAAATATACCATAGAGTACAGGTAATTCTTGTTTACCAACTGCCTTGTTTAGAGACAATTTGAAGTCAAAATAGCATTAAATAAATAAAAAAAATTAGTTTTGCAACCAATTTTCCTATTTACAATTGTTGCTTCCCAACGAGTTTGTGACAATTAAGTTAATGGAGAACAATTCTAGACATGAAAGTTGTCTGGGTGACTTTGGGCTAGACATTGTCTCTCAGCCAACCCACCTTACAGGGTTGTTATTGTAGGGAAAATAGGAGGAGGAATGAATATTATCTACGTTCGCCCTCTTGAGTTACTTACAAGGTAATAAAGGTGGGATAAAAATCTAACAAAATAAATGAATAAAGTGAAATTGTAAGTTGCAGTTATGCAATGTTTTGCCTATAACTATAGTGACTCTCTTAATGACTAAATGGGAAGTGAGATTGCAAGCCTATCGTGATATTATTTTTTGTTTGCCAACTGCAAAATTTAGTTCTACAATTACTGGTCCCTCTTACGGTTGCTAAACAAGGACTACCTGTGTATCTTATACATATCATAAAGCAGTGTTTCCCCCACCATTTGGGCACCAGGGACCAGGGCCTTTGCTTGTTTGCACGGACCGGTTTCTGGCACCCAGTCTGCAGCCCAGGGGTTGGAGATCCCTGGCATAGAGTATAAAAATAAAACTTTGGAATTAAGAATTTGACTTCAGTTATGGCAAATAGGATATTACCTGTTTGCCATAAAAATGTAGCTCAAAGTATTTCAACTCAGTTTTAAGTCTTGATATCTTTTCATGATAAAATTGCATTAATTTTAGCTTCTTTTATTTAAAATCGTTTTCCATTTTTCTTCTACCAAAACATTTTGCAAACTATGAAGAAAACAAACCAGCTGACATCGTAACAGAACGTAAAAAATTACATAGAGTTGGTAAATTAACATAAATTAACCATATAACATGACATTTGAAATATAAAATTCCTGGGCAAATACATAGGGTTGTTTTCTGGTGCTAAAAAGAATATAATGTTACACCTTTGAACCTCCAAGGGCAGATTAACTCAATTAGCATTTGAGTTTGAGATACTTGTTATGCAAAAATAAATATGGAAAATATTCTGTATAATCTATGAGTAAAAGCCCTATAAATGTTCTATGTCCTTTTCCTAATGATTTATACAGAGTTGGTTTTATTTTTTTGCCCCATGTTCTATGAAATTAATTCCAAAGGCATTTATATATAAAAAATAAAATCATAAAAAGAACCTAACCAGCCCACTCCTAATAGTGCATGCAGTATGCAAAGAAATTTAAATACTCTTCTGAGTATTTGTGTCCATACATTACCTTTGATTTTTTTAAAAACATGCAAAGAAGGAACTGTTAAGAAGAAACTGTCAACTTTAAAATATAGATTTTCAAGATTCAGCTAATTTAATGTTGCTTGACTTAACAACTCAAGCTCAATAAAGGACATCTCAAAGTTAAAAGAGAAACAAATTTATATGCCAAACCAGGTTTGCAGACAGAATACTCATTTCATATCTCCTCACCTTTAAACACTAATCATTACCCCTCCAAAATTAGTCTTTTTCTTTGTGGGATAATTTAAAACAACTGTCTCTAAAACTGGATGCATGCTTCCTGCAAGTATTCTGTGAGGTAGGGATACAGATTTCTTGCGAAATTTTCCTTCACTGTGCTCCAAAATATTATGTGCAGCACATGAGCATGGAAAGATGTAGAATATTATACTAAACTGGTGCTCAGTTTAAATTACTTGAAATATTACAAGATTTTTAAAAAATAAATCAGTTTTTCCCTCCTTAAAAATTAATTTCCTCATAAACTAAATGCATACGAAGAGCTCAACTAGAGAAAAGCTATTTCAACTGCAAAATACTTTACAGAAATTAAACTAGAGCTAAAGAAGAAATTTTTTTTAAAAAAAGAAAAAAGTTAAATTTTATGTAGAATTTCTGCTGAGCACTACATAGCACAATATGAAGTCAAGTCTTACCTTCCTTACGAAAGAATGCATTTAGATAATTTTCTGCTTGGCACTCAATTTTATCAGTGTTGGACTGGCCCTGAGACGCCTCCTCTGTAGGCGTTGACTGCAAAGAACCAAGAACCACTGTAGGATCCTAAAATGAATAAAGAATCCTCAATTTTCTAAGTAAAAGCAAATCTTAATAGAGGTGAACAAGAAAAAAGTTCCATTATACTATATATTTATCAATGTTTTATATAGCATAATAGTTTAAATAACATTGGAAATTTGGACAAAATGTGTGTCAAGAGTTAAAAGATCATATACTCACGCTGACTATTTCTTTATGCAAATTACAAAAGGAACATTTTTCATCCATAGACCAGTCAGTCGCTTCTTCTGGTTCACAGTCTGGAAAAGAGGAGCAAGGGAAGAGACAGGATGATAAAAATTAAATATCATTCCAACACCTAAACTGTAACCACAACTTCAAATTTGCTTCCTTGCCAAAAATGAGCCAAGCAAGAGATGTTTTAGATCCTCTGACTAAGAAAGTGGATGCTAGATCAGGATAAACATAGTTCTGCTCAAATCATTCTTATTCAAATACAAGGCCAATTTATCTTCATAAGACAGTGAACACCTACAAGTAGACTAGCTCATAAGATAAACTATAACACACTAAAAGAACGTAAGAACTATCATTCAATGTGCTAACACAAATGCAAGGTCCTCTGCACACATCTTACTGTTACAGTAAATTGATTTATTTCACTTTTCTATGCTTAGTAAATAATAGATTATTTTCCTTGTCATTAAGATCTTATTTCCTTCTCCAACCTTAGTAGGAAGGTTTTAGGACTTTTCAATTATCCTAGATTATGTTTTCTATAAATTTGCTTCTTGGTGGATTCTGCCTATATATTGCTTGAAAAATAATTGCCTTGACAGAAGCTATCTAGCAATTCGATTCCTGAGAATGGGTAATGATCTGCTTCACTAACTTTGCCTAATGCTCTGGTCCTCCATCACAAATCTCTCCATATACTACCGTGTTTCCCCAAGAATAAGACCCTCTCTTATATTTTTTTGAACCCTGAAATAAACGCTTGGCCTTATTGCCATGCACTCAAAAGCCCAATTGGGCTTATTACCAGGGGATGTCTTTTTTGGGGGAAACAGGGTAATAACATACATGTTTAGGGCTTTTTTAAAACAACAACACTGTCAGAAATGCAGCTCTAATTTCTGTGAAAAAAGTTCCTGGTGTCCCACATTAACTCTTTCTAGAAAATAAAGAACCTGTATTAAATTGAATTGAACTGAATTGCTGCCCATCATCAAATACATGATTCTGGCTAACAAATCTTACAATTGTATCATACTATGGAGATAGCAACATCCTGAGAATGTTCTATACAAAAAGAGCCTAGCCACATCTAAAGGTATGTCACTGATTCCATCGGGTTTGGGTGTACAATTAAAGTATACAAATTCACTTCTAAACTTATTTTTATGTACAGTGAATATATTACCATGGGATTACAAGTTTAAGTGTCTCCCATCCCAATAAAGTACTGTTGCATCTTGTAACTTAAATTATCTTTTCACTGACAATATTGGCTTAGGTTGCCTTTATTACTTTTTTATATTGCCATCTCCAACGATTCTTGGTAGTTAACAGTGCTAACATCAAAAACACATTTGACTAATACTATTAGAATTATCCACCTCCTCCTTTAATCCAAATGTGCTAGTTCATAAAGGTGCTCCCCTTCCATTCAATTCAATCCTTTAAAACAGGGGTCCCCAACCCCTAGTCTGTGGACCGGTATCAGGCTGTAGCATGCCAGAAACCATCCCGTGCAAACAAGCAAAGCCCCATCTGCAGGATGCAGGCAGCACATGAAACCACATCCCCTCCGGTCCATGAAAAAACCTCTCTCCATGGAACCGGTCCCAGGTGCCCAAAAGTTTATGGGCCGCTGCTTTAAAACATCTAAGCTGAAGAATCATTACTTCAGAGATAACTGCTAAACCATGGTTAATGTTATAGGAATACCCATAATCTCAGATAGGTCAACTGGTATGGCCAAAGAAGTCTCAGCTTCTATAAGAGAACAACTGCAGGTTGAAGGAATATTCAAACATTAAACAGTACTTAATTTTAATTGTAATTGTTGAAACAAGAAGCTCCATAAATTATTACTTGAATTTTGGCTGATCATGTTCTGATGGCAGAATAAGCTGGGGATTTCTAACTCTCTCAGCTCAACCTATTTCACAAAGTTGCTATTATGAGAAAAAAAGGTGGAGGAGTTTTATGTATCCCATCTGGAGCTCCTGAATGAAAGGTAGGATAGAACTGTAACAAAAAAATAATAATAAAAACTGAAGTAGAAATTTCAAAACTCCTATTTGTTGAAGTGAGGGAGCATATGGGCAAAAGGTTATACTTCAATACAAATATCTTTTAACTAACCCAATGGATTTAACTG
The DNA here is from genome assembly GCA_012654045.1 of Ptyas mucosa. Classification (NCBI taxonomy): domain Eukaryota; kingdom Metazoa; phylum Chordata; class Lepidosauria; order Squamata; family Colubridae; genus Ptyas; species Ptyas mucosa. The sequence goes on along the minus strand of WNWU01000042.1, from coordinate 2,995,414 downwards.
GACTTCTGATTGCAGTAATTCTAAGGTACATACTAAAGCCAAAGGAATTCATTAGTCTATCCCAACAACTATTATTTTTTTAAAAAACCAAACAGATACAGTGGTTAAGAAATCTATGGTACAGTGTCACACTAGCAAATCTCAATTAGTATGACGTTAATTATGAAAACATAAATGTCATTGTATTGTAATTAGTTCTGATGGAATATGTATGATACACTTTGCTATTTTAAGTTTTTATGATACTAAGCATTATGCCAAATTTTCAATTGATCATAATCCAGCTAAAATAAAAATCTCAAAATTGTAAGTTAACAAGACATATTTATATCTTTCCAACATAAATCAGCTGAAATATGTACCTGTCTCATTTGGGATTCACACACATGCACATGCATACACACACACACACACACACACACACACACACGTTAAATAAATATGTGTGTACAGTTAAGCAAATTACATCTTTAGAGTTTCATTTTAAATTATGTTACTGCAGGTTAATGACAGGTAAGTAGTAAACAAAATGGTAATTAAGAACAATTTTAAGCATTAATCAGACATAAAATGTTATAATAATGATGAACAGGTTTTGGTGGATATTTAAAAGTCAACAAATTTAGTGCTAAATGTATTTTTATACATAAAGCACTTTATAACCTTGAAGAGTTAGTTGAAAAAGTTCCTATAACAAATATAAACCTCATTTTCAACAAAATATACATAACTGGAAATTAGCCTGCACACATATGAATACTGTCCTTTTTTCCCCTAAGGACCTTTTTAATTCTTTTCTTTTATATTCTTACAATGGAAGCAAACAAAAGGTTAAGATTTCCCAGGTACAGTGGGATTCAAGCTCTGATCTCTTAACACTTGACTCAAAAATAATCTCTATGTTATATCAGCTGTTCTTTGAACTCATCCAAACTGAAAATTTATTTTGCATATTTATGTGGAAGTAAGTACAGGTAGTCCTCCAGTTATGACAGTTCACTTAGCAATGATTCAAATTTACGACACTGCCCCCCAAAGTACTTATGACAGTCCCGAAATTATGAATGTTGCAGCACCATTGTAGCTGTTCACCCTTACAACCAATCGCACAGATGCTGCAACAATCCCCCTGCCTATTCCCTCCCCCACATCCCATCACTGATCACTCACTTACATTTTGAAGATCTGAAGAGTCAGAGCCATGTGGCAGAAAAGTGGCTGTCTTCATACATACCCTTCTGTCCCCTTTGCAAAAGGCTTTTGGTGCAAAGAACCATGGGGGCACGATCTTGTGCTCCTTCAAGCCTCTGTCCTCTGCACCAAAAAAAAGGGGACAAAAACCTTTTGAGATGTAATCTCGTGCTCCTTCAGGCCTCTGACTCATTTGCAAAAGCTTTTGGCATGGAAAACGAAGGTCTGAAGGTGCGCAAGATCGTACTCCTTCAGACTCACTGAGGCTGCCTGGCGCTCCAAAAGCGGATCAAGTGTCTTGCGCAGGCAGCCTCAAGTGAGTCAGCCAAGCTGAGCAGGGTCGGCTGGTCCCACCCAGTAGGGCAGGAAGGAGGGGGTGTAGTATGAGATATCTCAGTGGATCAAGGGCCTTGGGTAGTCAGAAGCACTAGCCCCCACTGTGGTTTTCCCTAGCCTGAGATAACTCATGTGCACTTAACAACCTATGCATTCAATTAACGAATGCATTGGGTAAAGCAGGGAGGAGTCACATTCATTTAATGTGATTCAATTAATGAATCCTCGGTTACAAATGTAATTGACAGGCTCTATTACTTTCTAGGATTATCTGTATTCTGTGAGGGAGATGGGCAGTTTTAAAATTTGATGAATAAATAAGTAAATAAATAAAAGATTAACAGAATTGATTAGATGTAGGGAAGATTACACAGGCCAAAATGAAACCCGAATTAAAAATGCTGCTTATTAACATGTTTGCAAAAGATCCTATTTAAAATAAACAATAAAGTTTGTGATTTAAATTACTCTCCCAAATTTCTAAAAAGTTTGACATCATTTTCTGATGTCGTCTATACAGCCCAGATTGTATAACTTCCATGAGTTTATGGCAAACATGAGATTTAAAAAATTGCATTTCTGGCTTTCTCTCTTAAGCAGAATTTTACATCCTAGTCCCACAATGGCGAACCTTTGGCACATGTGCCACAGGTGGCATGCAGAGCCGTATCTATGGGCACGCAAGCCGTTGCCCTAGCTCAGCTCCAGCGTGTGCTGGCCAGTTAATTTTTGGCTGGTCCCGCCCATACATCCCCTCCCCTCCCACACCTCCCCTCCCCTCCCAGGAGTCTCTACATGGCCCGTTTTGGATGCCAGGTAAGTACAGGGCTCATGCAGAGGCTCCGGGAGGGCGTTTTTGGCCTCTGGAAGGCTACTGAGGGGATGGGGGAGGGCATTTTCGCCCTCCCTAGGTTCCAGGAAATCTTCTGGAGCCTGGGGAGAGCAAAAAACGGGCCTTCCGGGCCCACCGGAAGTCGGGAAATGGGCTGTTTCCGGTTTCCAGAGGGCCTCCTGGAGGGGGTACGGAAGGTCATTTTTGCCCTCCCCAGGCTCCAAGAAAGCCTCTGGAGGTTGGGGAGATTGAAAAATGGGCCTACCGGAAGTCTGAAAACGGGCCATTTCCGGCCTCCAGAGGCTTCAGGGAGGCCTGCTAGGCCCAAAATGGGGTGCGGGGTGGTCGTGCACACATGTGCAGGTGAGGGGGTTATGCACACATGCATGGGGGGGGTGCACGACCCCCCCACTCCCTCCGCTTTTGGCACGCGACGGCAAAAAGGTTAGCCATCTCTACCAAACTGGAGATCACACGTATAAAATGTTCCATGTGAAGTATTCCTTTTCTGCTTGACCTTTTTCCTACTTTAATTTTTAATGTGTTTCTGTTATCAATTCTGCTCAGTGACCACAATAAAAATTCTTTTTTTAAGGATAATTGTATGTTTGTCCTTCCTTTAAGATCCTTCTTTTCTGAATTTATATGAAAATTAAATTACAAACTCATGCAAGAGTCTTTAATTTTAATTGACTATGTCAAATACTGAGTCTCTTTTCAATAGACAGGCCTCCATTTAGTTATTTACTCATCAAATTTCTAGGCCTCCTGATATCTCCTGACAATTCTGGACAGGTTCACAACTAAAAATAGATAGAAAACAGTATCACAGAAGAACAGAACAGGAGTCAACCACAGGAAATAAATTAAAAAGAACATCTGCTCCGTTCTCAAATTGAGATAGGCCAACTATTCACTAACCCAAGGCCTGGGGGACGAGCCAAATTTAAAGGCCATTTAAACATGGTTAGCCATACAAGTATCCAGGGAGACCCTGTTCCAGAAGGCAGGTGCAGCAATAGGGAAGGATTGCTTCCTGGGTCATGGTTGTTTAATTAATACAGTTGTGATCAAAATTATTCAACCCCCAATGCTGTAAAGGGGTTTAGGGACTATAGTGTACATTTGTAATTGTATTCAGAATGAAATCCTACAAGGACGTTTTACAGAACCAAATGCAACTAAAATGACATCAATTGTTTTTGTAATACAGTAGTAAATGTTTCTTTTGTGGTTTCTTCATTGACACAATTATTCAACCCCTTAAAGACTACCACTCTGAAGAACAGAGGTTCATTCAGGTGTTTTCGATCAGGTATTGAAAACACCTGTGGATGTCACTGAGCAGCAATCAAGCATAATAAGCACCAATTAGGCAGCTTTAAAATGACTGTGATACTCAGCTCCTTCTAGACATTTACTGGTGTGGTTACAAACATGGTGAAGGCAAGAGAATGGTCCAGGAAGACAAGAGAAGAGGTGATTTCTCTTCACAGGAAGGGCAATGGCTATAAGAAGATTGCAAAGATGTTAAACATACCAAGAGACACCATAGGAAGCATCATTCGCAAATTCAAAGCAAAGGGCACTGTTGAAAAGCTACCTGGTCGTGGCAGAAAGAAGATGCTGACTTCGACTGCTGTGCGCTACCTGAAGCGTAGAGTGGAGAAAAGTCCCCGTGTGACTGCTGAGGAACTGAGAAAAGATTTGTCAGATGTGGGTACTGAAGTTTCAGCTCAGACAATAAGGCGCACACTGCGTAATGAAGGCCTCCATGCCAGAACTCCCAGGCACACCCCCTTGCTGTCTCCAAAGAATAAGAAGAGTCCACTGCAGTATGCCAAAAGTCATGTGGACAAACCACAAAAGTTGTGGGATAGTGTTCTGTGGACCGATGAAACAAAATTAGAACTGTTTGGGCCCATGGATCAACGCTATGTTTGGAGGAGGAAGAACAAGGCCTATGAAGAAAAGAACACCTTGCCTACTGTGAAGCATGGCGGAGGGTCAATCATGCTTTGGGGCTGTTTTGCTTCTGCAGGTACAGGGAAACTTCAGCGTGTGCAAGGTACCATGAATTCTCTTCAGTACCAGGAGATATTGGATGAAAATGTGATGCATTCCGTCACAAACCTGAGGCTTGGGAGACGTTGGACCTTTCAACAGGACAATGATCCCAAGCATACCTCCAAGTCCACTAGAGCATGGTTGCAGAGGAAAGGCTGGAACATTCTGGAGTGGCCATCGCAGTCACCAGACTTAAATCTGATTGAGAACCTCTGGTGGGACTTAAAGAAAGCAGTTGCAGTGCGCAAGCCTAAGAATGTGACTGAACTGGAGGCTTTTGCCCATGAAGAATGGGCGAAGATACCCGTAGATCGCTGCAAGACACTTGTGTCAAGCTATGCTTCACGTTTAAAAGCTGTTATAACTGTAAAAGGATGTTGTACTAAGTACTAAGATTGAATGTCACTTGGGGGTTGAATAAAACTGATAATGATGTGAGACAGAAACGACATTTGTGGTTATTTCATTATAAATGTTATGTTATATTTGTCTGACCTACAAGTGCCTCTTTGATGTAAATGTAAGCAAGATGACTGAATGATCAAAATCAATGTCAAACTGGCCAAAACACTCAATTTCAGTGGGGGTTGAATAATTTTGATCACAACTGTAGAACCCAAAAGAAGCCAACTCTGTTGGATTGTATGGACTCTATGGGAGACAGATGAGCATTTTGATAATTAGGTCTTCTCCATATATGGTTTTAAACATAATACAAGAACCCTGAATTCCACCTAGAAACTGATTAAAACAGCTAATGCAGCATAGGTATTACACGGGCAGATGTTTGCACCACCTGTAGCTTCTGATTATCTCTTTAAGAATAACCCCATATACAATCTACTGTAACAGTATATCTTCAAGGTGGTGAAAAGTGACTGGAAGGAGGGACTTTCTGTCTAAGAATGGGCACAACTCCCAAATAGGCTGATCCTCTGCCACCTGCTCCTTGAGCTGGAAATGACAGTCGCCCCAGATTACACTAGTTTTGATTGGGGCAATGCAACCCCATTTAGGACTAGAAGATTAATTGAACCAAACCAAGTGATTGAAGGAGAAGGTTGTCACAAGTACCTTGAGTGCTTTTAAGGAAGCTCACCAGACTCCTTTCTCACTGGACCTATTTAGGGGAAATATAGCCAGCGGCCAGTTGAAGACCACACCAAGAATCTACATTCTTTGACTGCTCCTATTCCAAGGCAGGCAATGGCAGATTTTCCTATCTGACTCTGTATTCCAAAGTTTTGATGGCTTGCCATGTTCAATAAATGTCACTGCCATTGGCAAATAACTTTTTCAAATCTTGCATAAATCATACTATTAAGACTCAGTCAGATCATTAATTTATTAGCACTAAAGTATAGTAACTCAAAAAAACAACAACTAAATAAAATATTTCTGCCTGATATAAAAATTTATTCTTCTGCAAATCCTGAGATTGTTCCAAGGCTGCTAAAATTTCTATTTTGAGAATACCAGTGCTGTTTGATTAATTAAGAATTGATGCATAGAGAATTAAAATCTGAGAGATCAGTCAAAATAGAAAGATTGCTTAATTTTTAATAACTAATACCCAAATGGATCAGAAAATTGATAATATAGAACTGGACAATTTCCTTCAACTCAAAGTCTTTGGAATCAAGATGCCACTACATGTTTGACTGCCATGTGTTAGAATGGAACATAGCTAGATTCTGGGATTTGTAATAGTGGAGGTTGAAAGGCTTTTATAAAACATTAATGGAACTGCTCTTCCACTCTTATCTATTTGCTTACTATAAGTAACAAGGAAAAGCAAAACTAAAGTATACAACTGATTAGTCTCATAACTCCAAATATTCTGCCCACATTTTCAGGTAATGCAAATCAGGGAACATTCATTTTATGATATATTTCTCACAGATAATCCAAAATTATTATCAGTGTCATTTCCAATTAACACCATTATATATGTTTAACTGGTCACAGAAAACTATGAAGAATCTTTTATCTCTGTCTGAGGCTCATGATACAGACCCTTGTGATACCAACTATGCTGAAAAACTACATGGCAAATAGTATTCATACACAAAGGGAGAAAATTTGAAACATACCCTAGTTTCTTTCATTCAGAATCATCACAGGTTTTCCTCTAGCATCATTATTATTTCCAGAACATCCGAGTCCCCTGAATTCAGCCTCCAATAAGACTCAGAGATTATCTTGTCAATACCCCAGCCATTTCCTCATTACAGATATCATTAAGAATTTAGTAACATCAACATTTTTTAAATAAGGAATTGGCAATGTTGATCCTTCACGTGTTAGACTGCAGGTTCTAACAGCCTCAGTCAATGTGGTAAGCTATGAAAGATAATGGGAATTACAATCCAACATGTCCACAAGGACTTACATTGCTTATCACTGATATCAGTCTTCAGTTAACTCAAAGATGGGGAACTGTGGCCCCTTTATGACTTGTGGACTTCAACTCCCAGAATTCCTGAGCCAGCATCAATTTCAACTTCAACTTCAGAGTTGAAGTCCAAAAGTTGTCAAGGTTCTAAGTAATAGCCCCATAGAAAGAAGAATTCCGAGGCAGATTCCTCAAAGAACAGTTTTATTGGTGATATCATATTGGCATAAACTGGTGAAAATGACTCTGAAAGTTCCTGTGGTTTTCATCTGATTAAAAAGGTGAAAATTCCCTCTTTCCCCGAACAATCAGTCACATTGTCCAATCAAGGTGCTGGTTGGTTGCCTGGTTACATCATCCCCCCCTCTTCTCCAGCCACCTGTTGGAATGTCCTTGGTTCCCACAGGAAACTATTTTGTTTTGGCTACCAAACCCCCATCTAACTATGTTCCCCCTCCCTATCCCTTCTTTGCATTGTGGCAACCCTGAAGCCTCCAAAATGCCCCCAATCAGGTTCACTTCAGAGTTGACGCGTCATAAAAGAGCCATAGTTCCCTACCCCTGAGTTAAGTAATCTAACTCTGGTAAATAATCCTGGTAAAACTAAAAATATGTTAGATTTTATTTATCACATTTATATATTTGCCTCTCTTTATGCTATTGTGCTCTGATCTGCCTCTGAGCATCATCTTTACCACACACCAGAGGTGGGTTTCAGCAGGTTCTGACCAGTTCTGGAGAACCAGTAGTGGAAATTTTTAGTAGTTCGGAGAACCGGTAAATACCACCTCTGACTAGCCCTGCCCCCATCTATTCTCTGCCTCCCGAGTTCCAGCTGAGGAGGAAATGGGGATTTTGCAGTAATCTTCCCCGGATTGGGGAGGGAATGGAGATTTTACAGTATCCTTCCCCTGGAGTGGGGTGGGAATGGAAAATTTACAGTATCCTTCCCCTGCCACGCCCACCAAACCACGCCCACAGAACCCGCAGTAAAAAAATTTGAAACCCACCACTGCCATACACTAATGATCAAGATGATACTGATGGGCTGTATGCTAAAATAAAGCCAGATCATGATACACACTTGAAAGTAAATCAGGAAGCCTATAATTTCGGAGTTTGTCTGGCAAGAACAAAGAATGCTTATCTACAGGAAATATGCATGTGTAAATCTTGTAACAATTCTGGGTAGTTAGAAAGCTGACAACTTGCAGACCTCAGCTAACAGTTAGGAATAGTGATGGCCTGCAGCCAATTAAATGTGTATTAGATAACTCCTGGGGCATTCATTAGCCAAGGCTTAGGAATAGGGACAGCTAGAGACCAATAGAACAAATTGTAGAATTATTACTAAAATGTTTATTATTATCTCGCCTTGTCCCGCCATTTCTTTTAGTGAAAATGTATAAAGCTTACTTAATCCTTTGTTCTTGACATTTTGGCTTGGAGCCCTTTTCCTTGGAGTACTCCAATAAAAAGCAAACAGAAAAACTGCACCTTGTGTCTGGCATCCATCATCAGGCTTCAGCACCAGGCTCAGACCCAAATTGGGGACAACAATCCTATCTGGGAGACTGTATCCCCCAGGGAAACACTTAAAATGTAAATATCTACTGAGAATTCTAAAGTTTCAGTCACCCTCAAAATGTCTTGTCTGATTCTACTGACTCTGGGTAGCTAAATCAATTCTCATTAAAGAATTGTCCTGTTATGTTCCAAAGAAATGCCATTCTTTTACAAAAACAAAAGGACCAAATTACCATATTTTTCAGAGTATAAGATGCACCTTAGTTTTTGGGGAGGAAAATAAGAAAAAAGCTGATTGGCAGGTGGATCGGCCTCTCGGAATACCCCCAATCAGCTGTTCCCAGAGGTGAATTTTAGCAACAGATTCTTTTGTTGTGAGGTCTGTGCCTTGCTTTTTTTCGGGCTCTGAAACTTCTGAAACTCTGTTTCAGAAAAAACTTTTTTTTTCTGCCTCTGAAAGCCTCTGAAATAGAGCTTCCAAAAAAAAAAAAAGCCTCTGAAACTTTGTTTTTTCCTGAAGGTCTGTTTGGAGGCTTTTTTTCCTGAAGCTTCATTTCTGAGGCTTTTTTCAGCCTCTGAAACCTCTGTTTGAGAGGCTAGTGGGGCTAGATTCGGACACACCCAGATTTTCACCCTCTTTTTTGGGGAGGGAGGGGAAAGGTGCATACTCCGAAAAATACAGTACATTGCAGGACATATTAAACAAGAGAAAATTGATATGAAAGCATTTTACTTTTCAGGTTTAATCAGTTTCTACACAATTCAATGCTATTACTATATTTCATTTTCTAAGATTCCTAATGAAAGGAATAAGAGTTTTAGTACTCCAAATGAGGAAAACTCTAGATTGATTTAATTAATTCAAGGACTTCATAGATTAAAAATCTAACTGCATGTTTGCCATTTTAAGGAATAACTTTGAAAGAAAGTGAACATGAACCAATGTTAAATCGTAAAATTTACATTAAAATGATCCAGTAAGATTTCTCAATGTAAAAAATGTTTTAAACATTTAACCCACAGCTAAGATGTTAGTTTTTTTAATAGTTATTATTTACCTTCAAATAAACTGAGGTCTCTTCGTAGCCTTGGTCCATAAAGCCCTTCTAAAATACTTTCAAAGCCTAACAAAAAACAAAAATTAAACATTTTACTGTACAGTATATCAAATAGTTTCACAAATGTAGCAGCTGAAAATCACTGCATATAAACACATTGTTACAGAAAAGGAAATGTTTCTGGATACAGGTAGTTCTTGGTTTACAATCACAATTTCAATTGCTAAGTGAGACATTGAGTTTTGCCCCATTTTACTACCTTTTTGGAATCACTGCAGTTGTTAAATTAGTAACATGGTTGCTAAGTGAATCTGACTTCCCCATTGTCTTTGCTTGCCAGAAAATAGCAAAAGATGATGAAATGGCCCTACAACATTGCAGCCATCATATACATGTCAGTTGCCAAGCATCTGAATTTTGATCAGGTGACTATGGGGATGCCACGATGATCATAACTAAGAAAACCAGTCATAAGTAACTTTTTTCAGTGATATTGAAAGTTTGAACAGTCACTATATGAGCTGTTGTAAGTTGAGGATTACCTTTACAGAGATTTCAAAGAAAAACTCAATGATCTAAAACAGGAGTGTCAAACTTAATTTCAGACAGGGCCATATCAGCATTATGGTTGCCCTAAAAGGGCAAGGTGCATGTAAGACTATGACTACTCACGCAGCCAAGTGAGCATTGCTGGGTAGATGTGGCTGGTGGTCACAGCCAGGTCACTGCAACTAGATGGGTGTAGCTGGATGGGCCTGGCCAGCTCAATGCTGCTCACTGGGCACGGCTGACTCGGGATGCCTGGGTCGGGGTGGAATAAGTTGTACTGGCTAACTCGACGTGAGTTAATGCGCGCGCACACACATATTGCATTCTAAGTTTTGGGAATTTTATCCATAGAAAAAGGAGAGGGCCTTCTCCCTAAGCCCAGGCATGATTGGTAGTTTGCAAGCTCAGATGTGGATAAAAGTCTCCAACCTTGGAATTGTGTGTTTGTGTGTGTGCATGTGAACACCATGCCAAAGGAGATGTTCTTCTCCCAATCCCAGTCACGGTTGGACATTGTTTCCCTGTCCGGTGCCCCCTCCCAGCAAAGCAGGAGGCGGAGGATGATGTTGCATGTGGAAGTATGGAGGAGAAAGTTTTCAGGAAGCAGTTTCCTCTGAATCCAAGTTCTGCCTTGACAGATCTCTGGAGAGCAAGAGGAGGTGGCAGGTGTTTTGAACTAGGCTCCCTTAAAAAGCAGGAAGCAGGAATTGGTCCCGGCAAAACATCTTTTATATACACGACGGTGAATTTCTTTCATTCACAGTCAGCAAGGTTTGTCCAAACAATTTTTCAAAGGAATATTTATCAACACACCTTATCTTGTTTGGCAAGCTATCACATAACTTGCTTCCAAACGCAGAGTAAGGCAAAACTTGGCAGTCTCTTAGCGTCACGAATAGAACTTTCCACTCTTGAAACTACCAAACGAACGAATTGTTTCCTGCAAAAGCCCCCTCCCCATTCGCTCCTCTTTTGTTTCCTATGGGAGGGGCCAATCATCTCCAAGGTGTGGCTTTACTCCCAGGTCGACCCTGCTTTCTGAGTTGTTCTTGTCTTCTGGCAGCTCTGCACATCAGCACACTTGGAAGGGGTCCAGCTGTACCTCTGCCTCGCTGCTGTCTATCTCCCTCTCTGCCTCCGATGCAGAGCGCTCTTCCGAGCTTTTCCCAGCCCCCAGGACTGGCCCATGTTCCTCCCCAACTGCCTCACTGTCTGAATCTGCTGCCAGTACTGCTGACCGCCGGCGGGCCACAACAGCAGGAGAGCAGTGCTCCACAGGCCAGCATGGAGGCTGGCCCTTCTTGAAAGGAAATACCCATTTCCAATCGTGTGTGGTAAAGATGCTGTCTTTTGGGAGCAGTCTTACCTCACGCAGTTCCCCCGCTACCCACTCCTCCTCTCCAGAGATCTGTCAAGGCAGAAATTGGACTTAAAGGAAACTGTTTAGTGCAAATTTTCTCCTCTGCACTTCCACACACAGCGTCATCCTCTGCTTCCTGTGAGGGGCCAGGCAAGGGTGAGAGGGGGGATCCAGAAGTCTCCATTGGAGAAAGACAAGACTAGGGTGAGTGTCAAAGTCATATCCACCAGAGGAGCCTGCCCATCCCTCTCAAGACATGCAGAGGACCGCTGGGGGGCAGTGCAGGCTATCCAGAGCCCTGGGCAGCGGAGGGCAAGTGTTCAGCTTGGCCCTCAAGCTCCCAGAGCACCAGGACCCTGCAACCTAGCCCTGCTTCCTCGAGGGGGTGCTTGGCCGTGGTTACCTCCTCCTCGAGGCTGCTGCTGCTGTGCTTGGTCTCCTTGGCCAGGATGCTCATGGTGGGTGAGGGAGGGCAAAGATCAGAGGGAGGCCCACTCCCTCTCTATGCAAGGAGACTCAACTTTGTAAGCAAAGCATCCTCAGTGATAGAATGGGAGACCACCAGAAGAGGCCAAGATGGGATGGCGAGAGGGCAGCAGGGCTGCTGGTGGCCAAGTGCCAAGATAGGACTTCCCTCAGACCCTACCTCCCTGTCATTCCAATCTCCCTCCTTCCTTCTTATTCCCATCTCCTTCCTTTCTTCCTCCCTCCCTCCGCGCGTAGGAAGGGATGAAGGGAGGGAGAGGGCAGCAGGTGGCCAGGGAGCCCCCTAGGACAGGAGACCACCAAGAAAGCCCGGAAGGAGGGGACGTGGGGAGGACGAGAAGATGGCAGCAATGCTGTTGGCCGTGGCTTTCCCATATGGGGGTGGGGCGGGAGCCGTCCTGGTGAAAGGGAAGCCCTCATGGGCTGCAGGGCCAGTGGATGAGGTCAGGTCAGCTAATAGGCCATGGAAGTGGCAGAGGCACTGGTGGCAGGTGCAGCATTGCAGTCAGCACTCTACGCGCTGCTCTACAATTTTGTGGTGGCCACCCAGTGCTGGAACATGGTCAGCCTGCAGGATAAGACAGTGCTCATCACAGGTCAGCTGCGCACCAGCCCCCACATGCTCGCTGCCTCCTGTGTGCACACACAGGGAGAATGCCTGGCTGGGATGGGGCCAAACAGTGGGGACCAGCCCCTTGCTGTCACCAGGGCAGCCCTGCAGGCCAGATCTAATCTCATTGCAGTCTGGATATGCCTGAGGGCCTTGAGTTTGATATGCCTGAACTAAAGGCACTGATATACATCTTCTCCCCAACAGAAAGAGCCTGGTGGCGCGGCAGACTAAAGCACTGTAATTCAGCTGCCTGCAATTACTGCAAGTTCAAATCTCACCAGGCTCAAAGTTGAATCAGCCTTCCATCCTTTCTAAGGTAGGTAAAATGGGGACCCAGATTGTGGGGGCAATAAGCTGACTTTGTATAAATATACAAAAGTACGAAAGCTATTGCTTAATGCATTGTAAGCCGCCCTGAGTCTCCGGAGAAGGGCGGCATATAAATCAAATTTAAAACAAAAACAAAACAAAACACACACACACACACATAAAGGTAGTCCTTGAGTTACGAATGTAATGGAGCCTGCCCATTCCATTCATAACCTGAGGATTCGTGGGAGTGAATCTCGTACCTTGAACAGGATCACTCCCTCCTTTTGCCCACCCATTCGCTAATCAAATACAAGGCTCGTTTCATTTCATTTTATTAGATTTATATACTGCCCTACTCCCGAAGGACTCAGGGCGGTGAACAGCCAAAAATAAAACACATAGATTACAAAATTTAAAACACAATATAAAACCACATTAGATAATTTGGCCCAGGACAAATTAAAACACCCCCAATAGTTAAGACAAATTTAAAATTTACATAATCAGACAACTCAGCTCGGATCGTCAGAGAGGCTTTTAAAAAATGCTTTGAAAAGCCTCTCTGATGATCAGGCAACTCAGCTGGGATCATCAGAGAGACTTTTAAAGCATTTTTTTCTGCAACCTCTTCAGAGGAAGAGGTGGTTTAAAAAATGCTTTGAAAAGTTAAAAAAAAAGTTGGCCATGCCCATCCAGTCACATTAACCCCCCCCCACCAAGCCACACCCACAGAACCGGTAGTAACAAATTTTACATTTCACCCCTGCCCTGCTGCCCATCTCTTCCTTGCCATCTTCTCCCATTAGTGACTGATTGTTTCTTTGACTTTTTTCTTGTTTTTTATATGTTGAAAGAAACTATTACTATTATTATTAACATTTGTTGCAAGTCTTACTTTTTTCTTGTTTTTATATGTTGAAATTATTATTATTATTTACTTTATTCATTAAACATGAAGCTCAAGTCAACTGAACATTCAAAAATGCATCACAAATACCATTGACTGGTGCTAATGGTTGATTCGGGTTGCTGCCAGCGTCCTAGGTATCAACCAAGTACCTTCTTAAGATGTACGATGTTCAAAGTAGCGCAGTTTTTTGCAGTTCCGCTGGTGTTATTGCGTGGTACCAAGTGCCCCAATGACAATGGGTATCACTGTTGTTGTTGTTATTATTATTATTATTATTAACATTTGTTGCAAGTCTTACTTCATTCTGAGTCTTAGCTTTCCTGACCATCTTTGCAGATTTGGACTATATGGTGATATTCTATTTTAGCTATGTGTTCCTCTTTCCATTTTTTATACTTATCCTTTTTATCTTTCGTTTTATCAGAGAGTACTTTGTCCATCCATGCTGGTTTCTTCTTGGATTTCTTATTTTTCTTTTTCAGTGGTATTGTGCTGGACCGGGCTTTTATAATAATATTTTTTAGAGTTTCCAAGTTTCTTGAGTTATTTTCCCCTTTAAGATTTTCATCCAAGGAATCCTTCCCAAACTCTATGTTTGTTGAAATCAGTTCTTTTAAAGCCTAAAACACTGGTTTGATTAAGTTCTTGTTTATGTCTGCATTATGTTACATTCCAAGATGACATGATCACTCTCCTCCAAAATTCCTGCAACTTCAACCCCCTTTATCATTTCTTCTCTATTAGTAAGAATTAGGTCCAGTATAGCTTTTCATCTAGTTGCCACCTCTACCTTTTGGATGACAACGTTGTCAGCTAGATTCATCAGGAACCTGTTCATTCTCTCACTTGATGCAGAATTTGTATCCCAGTTGATGTTAGGGTAATTAAAGTTCCCAATTACTACTGTGGTGTGATTCTGATGTGCATTTGTTAAATGATAAGTAAAAAGATAATCTACTTCTGTTTCGTTGAGTAGCCTGTGGTATATACCTATGGCATGGCAATGGCCTTCTTTTTTCCTTTTATATTAACCTGTATACATTCTAGGAGGCTTTCATTCTTGATTTTATCTGTACATTTCTGTACAGATGTAGTGATTTCTTACATATAATGCAACTCTGCCTCCTCTTTTGTTAGATCTGTTTCTTTTATGCAGTTTGTAGCCTTCCAGTTGCGAGTTTCATCCCACCAAATTTCAGTAATGGCAACTATATCATACCTGCCCTTGTGTACTACTATTTCAAGCTCTCCCTGTTTGTTCCCCAAACTTTGAGCATTGTTGTATAGGCATCTGAATCCTTTATGGCTGATCCTGTATATGCTTCCTAGACCTCCTAATTTGTATCTGAGTTTTTCTTCCTTCCCATCACTCTCTACCGTATCCTTATTTGATTGGTTGTCTTGGGGTTTATGCTTGGGATTATGTCTAAAGATTTAAATAAATTGTTATTCCTCAAGTCTGAAGAACGTAAAGGCTATGCTTACTTATTTCTATTTTGAATAGTTTATTTCCAGTAAGCTTTTTTGAATATTGCTTAATTTCAGACAGATAGCACCTGATATCTTAGATTCATCTTTTAACACTACTTCATGTAAATACACATTCCAAGGATATACAATCCATTTGTTAGAGTTCCATCTGGTGGGAATTGCAGTCTAACTACTACCACCACCACCCCCTTTCATCTTTGTAATTATACTGGTTCTATTTCTTCTCCATAAATTTGTAATTGGAGAAGAAGTTAGGAGTTTGTATTTAAAAATTAGTTAAAATTTAATCAGAGCTTTCCAACCAATCAAAATAATTATATTTATTGCAGTTTTCTATTTGTACAGGAAGCAGTGTCATGCTTTAAGATTAGCCTTCTCATGTTCCCCAAGATATTCTGGACTAACAACTCTGATTAGTTTTGCCCTCTATGGCCAAAAGTCAGCAAATGTAGACATTGCAAATGAAAATGCCTGAAGTAACCAATCTGGCACTAAGTGACAATGATGAGAAATGTACTTTGCATCATCCAGTAGTTGTCTGGACTCTGGCAATTCAGATATGATAATTCTAAAATTTATATAAAATTCTTTTCTGTCTTTCTCTCTCTCTCCCCACCTCCCTCTCTCTCAGAGATTAGGTATAACTAAAGTTCGCTCTTAAATGAATTGAGTAAACATTAGGAAAATATTATACAGGGCAAGACAATGATTTAATTGTGTGCAAATTAATGCTTTATTAGATAATTAAAAATTAATTAGCATAGATTTTTTAAATTTACAAAGTGAGCCCAACATGATATCTGGGCAGCTGACTGAAGTAAAAAAAGTCATTTAGTGGAGGTTTATTTCAACTTTGGTTTCATGAAGGAAGAGAAGCAGCTGTTTCATCACTGGTTTTAGATTATTATGTTAATACAGTATGGATAGGATAGTGCTATTTTACTTTGCTCTATGATCTAGTTCCGTTAACTGTTGATTCTGGTTTCCAGACTCAACACTGAAATGAATCATTTAGGCCATCAACTTCAGTTCCTTTGTAAGCGCAATAAACCAAAATAAAGCATCCCTCCCCTTCATGGATTACTGCCTTGTTGTGGCGAAGGGGCTTGCATAGCTCAAGGAAGCTATGAGCTATGCTGTGCAGGGACACCTAAGACGGACAGGTCATAGCAGAGAGATCCAACAAAACGTGTTCCACTGGAAAAGGAAATGACAACCCACTCCAGTATCTTTGCCATGAAAACCCCATGGACAGTACCAAAAGGAAAAAAGATATGATGCTGGAAGATGAGCCCCTCTGGTTGGAAGATGTCCAATATTCTACTGGAGAAGAGCAGAGGGCTAATACTAGTAGTGCCAAAAAAAGTGAAGCAACTGGGCCAAAGCCGAAAGGACATTCAGCTGTGGATGCATCTGGTGATGAAAGGAAAGTCCGATGCTGTAAAGATTTTTTCTCCATAGGAACCTGGAATGTAAGATCCATGAATCAAGGCAAGCTGGACGTGGTCAAACAAGAGATGAAAAGACTTAACATCAACATCTTAGGAATCAGCAAACTAAAATGGACAGGAATGGGTGAATTTAATTCAGATGACCATCAGGTATATTACTGTGGGCAAGAATCCCTCAGAAGAAATGGGGTAGCCTTCACAGTCAATAAGAGTAGGAGAAGCAATACTGAGATACAATCCCCAAAATGATAGAATGACCTCAGTTCGAATCCAAGGCAAACCATTCAATATCAGAATAATCCAAGTCTATGCTCCAACCACTGGTGCTGAAGAGGATGAAATTGACCGGTTCTATGAAGCACCTTATAGAATTAACACTAAAAAATGATGTCCTTATCATTATGGGGGATTGGAATGCTAAAGTAGGAAGCCAAAAGTTAACCAGAATAGTTTGTCCTTGGAGTACAAAATAGTTTGTCCTTGGAGTACAAAATAGTTTGTCCTTGGAGTACAAAAAGAAGCAGGGCACAGGCTGATAGAATTCTGTCAAGATAATATGATGGTCATAGCGAACATTCTTTTCCAACAACCCAAGAGACGACTCTACACATGGACATCACCAGACGGTTAACACAGAAATCAGATTGACTATGTGCTCTGCAGCCAAAGATGGAGAAGCTCTATAAAGTCAGTATATAGTATAACAAGACCAAGAGCTGACTGTGGCTCAGAACATGAGCTTCTTTCTCGTTGTAAAATTTAGACTTAAATTGAAAAAAGTAGGGAAAAGCACTAGGCCATTCAGGTATGAACTAAAACATATCCCGGATGAATATACAGTACAGGTGACAAATAGATTTAAGGAATTAGATCTGATAGACAGAGTGCCTGAAGAACTATGGATGGAGGTTTGCAACATTGTACAAGAGGTAGCAACTAAAACCATCCCAAAGAAAACTCAACACTCAATATGCCAGCAAATTTGGAAAACTCAACAGTGGCCAGGTCGAATGCACATATATCTTTCCCGGGACAGGCCTATTGTTGCTAACATAAGCGGTCGAAATACAGGCCTTAATCCAGCGACCGACGGTAGTCGAGGACACCTTTTTTCCCATGGTGGATGGATGGAACGACATGAGCAGTGCCTCCGTAAGGTGAAATGACTCCGTTCATCTGATGTATCGCTGGAGGGCCCTCCGAACATCTAGTGTGTGCCAGTTTCTCTCGCGAGGGTCCCGCGGGTTCGGGCAAAAGTTGGGGAGGATGAGCTCCTCGGCCCGGTGAAACCAGGAGTTCACTTTCGGTGTAAAGGAAGGGTCCAACCTCATCACCACCCAGTCTGAATAAAATATGCAAAGGTCCTTCCGAACCGACAAGGCCGTGAGCTCTGAAATCCGTCAAGCAGAGGTGATGGCCAGGAGAAAGGTAAGTTTGAACGTCAGGAATTTCAATGGAGCCAAAACCAACAGCTCGAGGGGAGGAGATGTAAGTGAATGAAGCACCAGCGACAAGTCCCAAGATGGCTCTCTTAAATGGGAGAAGAAACCACTGCAGCGGTCTTGTATGTCTGCATGCCCAGGGTATGATAGCGATACAGGACACCATCTTCCCCAAAAGTTGGGATAATTGGAGAAGAGGGACTGTCCGCTGTTGTTATCCGCGCCACCAACATCCTGATGTCTCGGACCCGGTCCGGTGATAGAAAGACCTGGCCTTTGGCTGTATCGATTACCGCACCCAGGTGCAGGAGCCACGTAGTTGGTATAAGGTGGCTCTTCTTCTAATTGATGGTGAAGCCATGACTCTGAAACCCCCGTAACACTGCCTCTATGTTGCTCGACGCCTGAAGCGGAGATGACGACAGGACGAGAATGTCGTCTAAGTAACAGAGAAGATGGATCAGTAGGGACCTCAGAGATGCGGCTACTACTGCGACCAGTTTGTGAAAGTCCTGGGAGCAGGGGAGAGCCCAAACGGCATTGCACAGTACTGGTAATGATGGGAATCGTACTCGAATCTCAGGAACTTGCGATGCGCCAGGTGTATCGGGATGTGCAAGTAAGCCTCCTGAAGATCCACCGATTGCAGGAGATCGTTGCGCCTGATACTTGCCAGAATTGAGGAGAGCGCCTGCATCTTGAACCTGCAATACAGGATGTACTTGTTGAGCTGTTTCAGGTTCAAGATGCCTCTATGTCCCCCCGAAGCCTTGGTCACAAGGAACAGAGTGGAATAGAACCCAGTCCTCTCTTGACCGTTGGGCACCGGCTCTATTGCCCTGATGGTCAATAGATGAGCAATTTCCACCTCCATTAACTGGCACTGGTAGAGAGATGCGAACCGGACAGCGACGGAAGCGACTCGGGAGAAATGCCAATGAATTCGAGACAGAGGCCGTGATGCACCATGCGTCGGATCCACTCCTCGGACGCTGAGAGGTCCCATTGGTGGTGAAACAGCTGGAGGCGACTACCAATGGGATCTCATAGGTGGGAGTCATTTGCCGCGTTTGGCGGGGCGGTATCCGCCACCTTGGAATGGTTGTCTGGCAGATACTTGGGGGCGCGTATGATCTCGAAATGATTGATGGTCTGGGACTCGGTCACCACCGTGTGTGAAGGATTGTTGAGAATAGGGCCCACTGGACCCGGAGAAGGCCCGAAAGGGCTGTCGCTGACTGTAAGGCACATACCTGTGCTCTGGTTTGCGAAAGGAAGATGGAAGGATCTTATATTTTTCCTTGTCTTCCACCAACAAAGGGTCCAAGGCTGCACCAAACAGAGACGGGGCTTTAAAGGCTGACGATGCAAGTTTCCATTTTGCTTTGGAATCCATCTTCCAGTTACAGAGCCAAAACATTTGCCGGTTGGTGACCGTAGATGCCAAGGACCGGGCGGCAAACTTGGCAGCATTCAATGAGGTATCGGCCGAGTACTCCGTAGCTGCAACAATTTTGTTGATGTCCTGATGTATGCACGTCTTGGTGGTAGGGAGACGCTCCTGCAGCTGGTGGAGCCAGATCAGCGAGGCCCTGTTGAAAAACGACATCGCCATGGCCACCTTGATCGCCCACGCTGCCGCCTGATGTGCTTTCTAAACCCCATCTCGGTTTTTCGTTCTTCAGACTTCAACCCATCCATAACGTCAGTCAAAACCAGAGGTAGAAGAAAGGTTGGCCACTGGTGCGTCTACCGATGGTAATGCCAACATATCATCCAACTCCGCCACCGCACAATAGAGCCATTTGTCCGAGCCACTCGGGGCTGTCAGGGACCCAGGTTGACCAAACACACTCTGGACCACATCAACAAACAGAGGGGGGCAAGTAATGATCTCCTTGTCCGGTTTGGAGACCTGGAATAAGGCATCATGGGAAGTGGAAAGTTGCGGGGCACCATCAGAATGCCGGGGGCCCCAGCAGGCCAAATTGGGTGGTCTGCCTTGTGCAAAAGGGACTTCAAACCAGAAGGGCGAAATAGTCCAGTAAAGGCAGGTTTCTCCAGTGGAAGTCCCTCATCTTCGGAGAATTCGATGTCCTCAGGACATTCCTCCACCTGACCTGTTTCCTCCAAAGAAGCATAGGCCTCCTGAGAAAGTATGGTAGGCTTAACATGCTGAGGAATCTGAGCTGATGCTTGGGAGCAAGCCGCAGACGTCTGCGCACCACCCACACCCTGCTGTAGCCCAGCCACCAAAATTTTAGCCAAGGTGTCCGACAACATTGACTGTAGATCAAATTGGGCAGCAGGTTCTGCCGGATGGAGACCAGCAGCCGTCAGAGTGAAAGTAGCTGAAGGCGATGGTCTAGGACGGCCAGACTGCTCTGTGGAAGGAGTCAGGGAAACATTGGGTAAAGATGCAGAAACCCCTTGTAACATTTCCAAGTTCGAGGCTGTAGGAGACTGGTGGTCAGTGGCCGCAAAGGCTTCCGAGTGAACCACAGACCCACTGTCTGTGGAGCAGTGGTGAGAAGAAGATGCCAATTCCTCCACAACCTCAGAGCAAGCCATGTGGCCTTTGGCTTTCTTGGCCTTCTCAAACTGCTTTTCAGTGCTTTGTGGCGTCGTAATTCAGACTTGTGATGGGATGTAGTCTGTGAGGGCAGACAGGCCTTGGAGGCCTTACTAGCCACCTTAGATTTAGACAGCTTGCGCTTAACCTGGTGCTGGGTCTGAAGCGCAGGTGGACTGACCTCCTCCTCGAGGTCGGATCTGACTCCGCCATCTCAAAGCTCAGATGTCAGTTGATAGGGCCCTGATAGGTATGGAAACACAGGGCGAAGTAAGAAGGTAGCTGTAGGACAAGTGCCAAAGCAGAAACCTTGTGCTTGCTGTGTGAATTCAGAAATTCTAGTAGCAGTAAATTCAAGAAGCCTTAGCAGAATGCTGTAGCAATGTAGGGGTGCAGCCGGGGTTCGATGGCCAGTAGAGAACCCAGCGGGTCTATTGGCACAATAACAAAGTCCCCAAAAGAGCGCAGAGCAGTAAAATTGTTCCCCTAAGCTGCAGTATTCCAGGAACGCAGACAGGGCGCTCAATGAGGGCCTCAACAGCTGCCCCCGTCACTCACGATGGCAAATAAGCGCAGCCGACAATAGCAGCCGAATGCGTGTCGCCAAATGGCAGCGCATCGTCCCTCAGCTCCACAAAATGGCGGCCGCCAGCTAACAGGGTTCCAAAATGGCGGCCGCAAGGAAAGTAGCTGGCCCGACATGTTCAAAATGGGGCCCGCCACCTGAACTAGTCTCAAAATGGCAGCCGTGCCAAAAATAAAGCCTCCAACTGTCAAACAGTCCGGCAGCGAAACACAGTGAGGCACCGGCTGAGGGGAGGGGGGTGTCACCTGGACGTCAGAGTTCAGGCATAGGCAGTGACTCCGGAGCCGCAAATAGGATGGAGCTGAGGTGCTCGTGGCTCTCCCAGCTCACCAGGAAGCCAACGAGACGCCAGTGGCTAAATAAAGCACGGAACCGCCTGGCCGGATCGGAATCCGGCTGGCTGCTAATCAAGCGTAATTTCCAGTCAAAAGAAGGAGTGGAACGGCCTGCGGCCCCAGGCATGTTACCGCTCCTCTGCAGCCTCACCAATCCCACGGAGCAGCTCCTCAGACAGTCACACGTCAAGTTTAAAGCAAATAACAGTAAAGCTAAAACTATAAACTTCTAGAGAGCTAAGAAAAAACAAAACAAAACAAAACAAAAAAATAAAATAAAATTCTACAAATCAGCCAACTAGTTTTAAAGCAACAGAAATGCTAAAACAAGTTTTCTCAGCAACTGAGTGAGAAAGACTGACGTTGATGACAAAGGATGGGCGTGGTCAGCCAACAAGACAGAAAAAAATCTGCACTGTTTCCCAGCAAGCTGAAGGAAAGAACCCAGCCAATGGATTGAAGGAGCAGCATGCTGGAAAAAGGTCAGTTTACATTCCAATTCCAAAGAAAAGCAATGCCATAGAATCTTCAAACTATCGCACCATTGCATTCATTTCACATGCTAGTAATGTTATGCTTAAAATCCTACAAGCTAGGCTCCAGCTTTATGTGGATCGAGAATTACCAGAAGTACAGGCAGGATTTCGGAGAGGTGGAGGAACTAGAGATCAAATGGCCAACATACGCTGGATCATGAAGAAAACTAGGGAGTTCCAGAAAAACATCTACTTCTGCTTCATTGACTATGCTAACGCCGTTGATTGTGTGGATCACAACAAATTGTGGCAAGTTCTTAAAGTGATGGGAGTACCAGACCATCTTATTTGTCTCTTGAGAAACCTATATGCGGGTCAAGAAGCAACAGTGAGAAATGGACACGGAACCACTGATTGGGAAAGGAGTCCGGCAAGGCTATATACTGTAGCCCTGCCTATTTAACTTATATGCAGAGCACATCATGAGAAAGGTGGGGCTAGATGAATCAAAAGTTTGAGTTAAGATTGCCGGGAGAAATAGCAACAACCTCAGATATGCAGGTGATACCACTCTAATGGCAGAAAGTGAAGAGGAACTAAAGAGCCTGTTGATGTGAGTGAAGGAGGAGAGTGCAAAAGTTGGCTTGAAACTCAACATTAAGCCTTGCAATGTATGGTTGTGAAAGTTGGACCATAAGGAAGGCTGAGCATCAAATAATTGAGGCCTTTGAACTATGGTGCTGGAGAAGACTCCTGCGAGTCCCTTGGACTCCAATGTGATCGAACTGGTCAGTCCTAGAGGAGATCAACCCTGACTGTTCTTTAGAAGGCCAGAGCCTGAAGATGAAACTGAAATACTTTGGCCACTTAATGTAAAGGAAGGACTCACTGGAGAAGAGCCTAATCTGGGAACGATTGAGGGCATTGCTGGATGGAGTAACTGAAGCAGTTGGCGTGATCTTAAATGAT
Source organism: Ptyas mucosa (assembly GCA_012654045.1). Lineage (NCBI taxonomy): Eukaryota > Metazoa > Chordata > Lepidosauria > Squamata > Colubridae > Ptyas > Ptyas mucosa. The sequence continues at coordinate 2,972,456 of WNWU01000042.1, read as the reverse complement.
CTCCGGGGGGAAAAAGTTGCCTATGAGGTTGCAATGAATCGGACACGACTTCACAACTAACAACAACAACAATCTTTAACTTGTTCCTCTTCTATTCTAATAGTAGATAGATAATTATAGAATTTTTTAGTTTTTCTTCCAGTCCCATTAAGATTTGATCCACCTTATGGCTGCTGCTGTGTTGCGCTGCATTGCTAACACAGAGAGTCTTCTGGCAGCAGCCACTCTGGAAGTGCGCTTCCCGCTCTATGGTTCCAGGTCCATGCAGCTGCCCCAGCTCCCAGAAGACTCGGCAGCAGGCGGCTGGCCTGACCGACCTCTTCTCCACTTCCAGCGGTTTGGAAACCACAGAGGAAGCCATCCTCAGTGCTGGGTTGGCGGTGGCGGCGCAGACTTCTGAAAGACCTGGTGCTCACCGGCACATCTGGGAAAACCCGAATCTGAGAGTTCCAGGTTTTCCCTTAGTAAATCAAAACCTCAAATCCAGCCCTGCACTCATCAGTATATCACATGGCCCAATCATCATCCGTCCCAACTTGAGCCATCCCTGCAACCACTCCTCCTCTAGAGTCATAAACACCATGACCTGGACCGAAGGGAAGAACCATCACTCTTCTAAATCCCCCCTCCTCCTTTCCCAAGTGGAAGTAGTTTGCAGTGGGGAAGCATCTGGTGCTAATATGGCTTCCAAAGCTGACAGGGATATAACTTGGTCGGTTAGTGGTACTCTGCCCGGCCAGACCGGTGTGTGTGTGTGTCTGCTGGGTGGGCACCACATGGCTGGTCTCTTGCAAGCGGGGTGGGAGTTTGCAGGCAATGGGGATGGATGGATGGGAGGCGGGCAAGCGCCAAGAACACTGGGGAGAGATAGAATGAGATGCAGCTCCAGATCAGCTCAGTTGATCCACGGGTCACAATTAAGGGGCCCAGCTGCCATTAGCTGATCGGGGAAAGGAAGGGCTGCCTCCTGTGCTGGCCACGCCCTCCTGTACACTAGGGCTTATTTTCGGGACATGTCGTATTTTCGGTGAAACACAGTACTGTCCTTGAAATTATTTGTGTGCTTTGTGTTTCTCATACCATAGGAAGGCATGTCACCCCGATTGCAAATCATGTGCCTCCAGTAGAAGTAATTTTCTATGTCTCAGAGTTATCCATTCTTTTAGCCAAGTAAAGGCAGCTACTTGGTAGTATTAGTCCCAATTTGGCAACCCAAAGCCTCCTCTATTGGTAGAGTCTTGTAGTAATTTTAGCTTAATTCTTGCCTTTCTACCTTGCCAGGTAAATTTGGATACTATTCTATTTAGTTCTTCGAAAAATTTCCTTTCTCCAGTGTGCTGGAAAGCTAACCCAATTGTGTGGGTGTATACTCCTCTTCTGCCCTGGAGACTGTGTCAATCTGATCCTTGGCCACACCTCCTCCTCCTAAGTATGCCCAGTTTGTGACTCAGTCATTGAGCGAAAGAGACGTTTGTGAGGGTGCTGGTGCTAAGAAAGTCAGAGTGTTCGTGATTTCTACAAACTGTAAGACCAGCTCTGCATAAAGCCATTTGCACGTTGCGAAAGGCTACGGCTTTTGTCTGTCTTGTAGGAGCTATGGGGCAGTCCGTTTGCGATTTGGGGGACAGTGGATCCTAAAGGGGATACCGTGGCTGATTAGAAAGGCTGGAGGTTTCAGCTAAAGTGAAAACAGTCAGACAGTTGGTTGAAACAGCAAGCCACTGTGGCAAGTTAAAGGTGGAAAGCCGAGAAACTACTGATTGGCAGTCAGAGAGACTGCATGGACATTTAAAAGTGCTGGGCTGAGGCGAGCTCCAGAAGGATCACTGTACCTCTAAAGAGATTCGGAATCCTTTCTTGTCTATAAACAAGCTGAAGAGCAGCTAATTAGTGTTATTAAAGTGCAGACTAAAGACAGGATTGTTAGGGAATGGCTATTGCCTAACTGGTTGGGTTGGCAATATATATAAACCATCAATGCATGTTTGCAGTCAAAATGTAATGTATAGCTTTAAGATAGTAATGCTGTATTGCATCATACTGAGTTCTGATTGGCTAGATCTGTAGCCAATGTATTTAAGAGGAAGCCTGAATCATGGCTTATTTTTCTTATTACATTATTATTGCTACCTCTGCTCCTCTCTGCCTGTTCTCTCTGCATGATCACTGATTGATCATTGCTACTTGATGTTTTCTACTGTTTTACTGATTGTTTTACTGCTGTACTTGTTCCTGTTTGCAACTCCAAAAAGAACTGTTTTATTGCATATGACTACCACAACTGGTAAGAAAACTTTGTTCTTGGAATATCTCTGGATTGACAATTTAACTATCTTTATCTGTGTATGACCTGGATTGTTTATTGGACTTTGCTTTACTTTTTCCTAAAAGTAAATGAATATCACAACTCAGTGTGTCTGTGTATTGACAGTGCTTAGTCACAATCAGTCTCAGCTGTTTCTCATGTGCACAACCTTGCTACTCAAGGGTTACTCTGTGCATATTCCTTAACATGGATTACAAGATATTAAGGCTAGCTTGCTGGCTTGGTCCAAAACAGCAGCCTATACAGCCCCGGAGCCACTGCCCAGCTGAGACTTGGGCATATTGTAAATGGCAAAGAAAAAAAGAAAGCCGTGACAACAGAGGTCCTTTGTGACTGAGCCTCTCCTAATCAGAGGGGCATAAGATATCATGGCAGACCTCGTGAATGCAACTGGAACAAAGAAGGGGGATCAGAGGACTCGAGAACTCTCTTCAAACCAAGCTAAGGGAACTAAATCCCTCACTAGAGGAGCAGCTGAAAAGTTAAAAGCAAAAGCCATGTCCTCTAGGAGAGTCACCAAGCTGGAGGAGGAGGATGCCATGAGATGCCATAAAGCTATTAGCGGGACAATAGCCAAGGGAGGCAGAACAAAGAAAGGTGGAAGGGCCCCCTGGAGAAAGGGAGTTTGAAATTTCCCACATTTCACAGGCTAAGTAGGTAAACCAGCCTATGGAGATGGAACAGCAGATTCCTTGCTGCCAAGCAGGGCCACTAGATGGCATCAGTGATCAGTTTCATCAACCCTTTCTTTGTTTAGAAGACGATAACATTTCTGTGCACAGGAGAAATTTTTGCAAACAGAAAACCAGTGGGGGCTGATGGCAAAAATAATGAAAATGGCTCCAGAGGTCACATTTACGCCCACAACAGCTGGGCTACGCACAAGGGAAAGCTAAGACCCAGAATTTTTGGATCAAATGAAAAATCTGATCTCAATATTATCACAGGCCATTAACACATGACACCTACAATGGCGACAGGCAGCCACACTGATACAGGAATTACCTAGTAATCAGGATCATTTCAGACCATTTCAACAGCAAGGAGAGATGGAAGCCCCTTAAAGGGCGCATTCAAACGTTTCCTCCCCGCAAAGCAAGGCTTCTGTCTCAGAAGAGGATCAAAGGGATTCAGACCTCTCAGAAGATGAAGGGAGGAATCCTTGGACCCCAGCATTTGCAGGGCTTTTCCAACCGGCCCTTTTTAGTTTATTACTGTTTAAGGCCAAAGCAGTGACAAATATGGGGACTGACCCGGCCACAGCAGAGGCAGGTACAAATTCAGCACAACCAGGGGAGCTTCTGTTCCCAAAGCCCTCTAAGGAGACTGAGGAGATTTCTTCAAATGAATTCTTCCATAATGTAATTCGAGGGCAATGGGACAAACCTGTGGTGTTCACAACACCAGGTGATACCGAGATTTTATAATATGGCCCCAGACCTAGCTGAGGAGCTTCAATCACCAATGATAGATGAACTGGTGACAGCCTTAACTTCCTCCTCCATGTTAATTAATGACAGGGAGGACTCTCTGAAAGTAGAGGATAGAAAGTCAGAAATGACGCTCCGCAGAACACATCAGGCACCTGCCTGGGCGATAAGATCTTCCATGGCTACATCATTCTTCAACAGGGCCACACTTGTCTGGCTACGTCAGATTCGAGAGAGGGTTGGTCCTGGGAACGGCTGCGCCCAGCAGGATTTCAACAAAGTGATAGCTGCTGTTGAAAGAACTGGTATAGTTCTTCTGTGTAATTTTGGCACCTCTTCTTAATTTCTTCTGCCTCTGTTAGGTATCTGCCATTTTGGTCCTTTATCATGCCCATTTTTGCATGAAACGTTCCTTTCATATCTCCAATTTTCTTGAAGAGGTCTCTGGTCCTCCCTATTCTATTGTTTTCTTCTATTTCTTTGCACTGTTCATTTAAGAATGCATTCTTATCTCTTCTAGCTATTCTCTGGAGTTCTGCATTCAACTGGGTGTATCTCTTTCTCCCTTGCCTTTCGCTTCCCTTCTTTCCTCAGCCATTTGCAAAGCTTCCTCAGACAACCATTTTGCTTTCTTGTCTTTCTTTTTCTTTGGGATGGTTTTAGTTGCTACCTCTTGTACAATGTTGCGAACCTCCATCCATAGTTCTTCAGGCACTCTATCAGATCTAATTCCTTAAATCTATTTGTCACCTCTATTGTATATTCATCAGGGATATGATTTAGTTCATACCTGAATGGCCTAGTGCTTTCCCCTACTTTCTTCAATTTAAGCCTAAATTTTGCCACAAGAAGGTCATGATCTGAGCCACAGTCAGCTCCTGGTCTTGTTCCTTACCAACCTAGAAGTCCCCATTACTATTGTAGTGTGTTTCCTACATATATTTGTTAGTTGGGAGGTTTTCCAGCTGTACTTCCGGCGCCTTCAGAAACGAGGACTACGAGCTCCACGCCCCATTCCGAGCTCTCCCCTATGGAGCCATAGCCAACTTGGAGGGATGGTGAAGTAAAGGGGGGACTGCCTTGAAGATTGAGGAGAGTCGCATCTCTCATCCCTGACTCGGAAAGCCCCCTCATCCGAAGAACAGCAGCAGCAAAAATGGCTGCCATGAAGCTGGGGACAGTCAGAAAACCTAAGAAAGTGCAGGAGCGAAGAGACTGTGTTGCTGGGTCAGATCATTCTTTTTTCATTATAAACTACCACATGGATAAAAAAAAACCCTAGAGAAGAGACTTTAAAAATATTGTTTAAGTGGCAGAAGAAAATATTTTTAAAAGAGATTTATGGTGAAAAGTAAATCGAGAGTGCCATCTAGTGACGAAAGAAAAAGTGACTCCCAGACTCCTAAAATTTGGTGGCTGTGATTTTTAGCTGTTTATTGTCTTATGCTCACTAGTGTGTATTGTTATTATGACTGGAGTTGAAGGAACAGCTGTGGAAATGAGAGGATTTCTCAATTAGATGACCTTCTTGTTTCAAGATATTATGAACTTAAGTCAATGGTATGGATCAGAAAATGGAAAACATTCTGCAAAGAACATGGAACAAAGACCAAACTGCCCATGAACTGGTAGAAGCAACAGAAAGAATGGATGAAATGGATTATTTAAGCCAACAAATGGAACATGAACAGGGAAAAATCAGCAAATAAAGCAACAGTTCGAAAAAGAGGAGGAACAGATAAATGATACAGAGGGATTGGTCACATCAACAAATGAATCAAGGACTGGAGCAAAAAATAGGATTGAAAAATCAGCTGACAAAGCAAGAAATATTGAAGAAAAAGGGTGTTGGTCCTACCTGAACACCTCTTCCACTGAAGGCTGCAAGAGAGAATCCAGGATGAGTCTTGCTCTGTTCTTCTTCTGCCTGGAGACTGAGCACGTGATCTAATTTGCATGTGTAGTCCCTCCTTCCTTGCCTGGTGCTTCCCCAGTTTGGTGAAGTTGTACCCAAGAGGTAAGTATGATCTGAAAAATAGGAGCCCTTCCCGGACTGTGGACCAGACATTAGTAAAGGTGGGGATGGATTCTCTGTCCTAGCCACCAGTAGAAGAGGTGTTCAGGTAGGACCAACACCCTTTCTCCCTGGAGCTGGATCGAGAGAATCTAGGATGGGACATACCAAAGCCTGTCAGTCCCTGTAATGGGTGGGTAGCCGTCTGGTCCTACGTCCCTTCTGTTGTATGAACCCTCTGGAGGACTCGCCTCTTAAAAGCCGCTTCAGCCGAAGCGAATGTGTCTAATTTATAATGACAGATGAATGGGGGAGGATCAGGTGGCTGCCTGACACATTTCCTCAATGGAAGCCTATGTCACCCAAGCTGCTGTGGTGGCCGCACTTCTGGTAGAATGCGCCGTGATCCAGCCAGGGACTGGGAGGGCCTGAACCATCTTCCCACCATGGAAGGAGACTCTATTGCCCAAGGTTGACAGTTGAAATGAAACAAATAAGGATTCAGTCTTCCTGACGGAAGCTGTCTGCCTGATGTAGATACGGAGAGCCCGTCTGACATCCAAGGCATGCCACTGTTGTTCAAGAACATGTTCCGGACCCGGACAGAAGTTGGGAAGAATGAACTCCTGAGCCCTATGAAACCATGTATTGATCTTAGGTATAAATGAAGGGTCCAGCCTCAGGACCTTTAAGGGGAGTCTTACCCTGTCCTGGTGAAATATGCACAAGTATTTTCTGACTGACAAGGCTGCCAACTCAGAAATCTTCCTAGCTGATGTAATTGCTATGAGGAAAGCCACCTTGAACATCAGGAAGCGGAGTGTGACCGTTCTCAGGAGCTCAAAGGGAGCCCCTGTGAGAGCTCATAAAACAAGTGACAGGTCCCAGGTAGGATACCTGTGTACGACCGGGGGAAGGATGCTTGGAAGGGGACTCCCACTTCCCTATTATTAACACCGATGACAGTGCTGCTACCTGTCTTTTGATGGTACTAGGGGTGAGACCCCTGTCCAACCCGGCCTGCAAGAAGTCAAGGACCTAGGCTACCGAGGCTGTAGTTGAATCAGCCAGCAAGCTGGAACACTAGGTACAGAATGCCCCCCAGGTAGCATTGTAAATTCTGGTAGTGGACTGTCATTTGGATGCCTGTATAGTGCAAATCACCCTGGGTGATAATTGCCATTGTCTCAGGGCCCGCCACTCAACTGCAAAGCGGTCAGTTGGAGCCACTGAGAATCCGGGTGGATCACGATCCCCTGGCAGAGTGAGATTTTGTTGTGTGGAATTCGCCAGGGCCGAGCCACAGACAGGGTCACCAGGTCCGCGAACCATGGTCTCCTGGGCCAATGTGGCGCTATCACTGATGGGCGTGGAGGCTGAGCCTTCCACCAATTGGTGGTGTGGCCCTGCAGTCACTTGGTATGTAAGGACAACTTCCTGCCCCTCAAAAGGGCCGTTTGCCTTGAGATGGGTGACGACTCCTGAAGTCTAATCTATCAGGTTGTCTATCCTGTCAGCTAGGTTACTGCCTTTGCTGATAGTCGAAGGCCGGGTCTTGGGCAAGAAAAGGCTGCCTCATGTAATATGGAGAGGGCCTGCAGTCCCCCCTTTTGTAAAGAGAGGGCATGGCCTTGCCCTTGCCTCTGGTCTCTACCAGGATAGGGTCGAGAGCATCTCCAAACAACGTGTTGCCCATAAATGAGGCTGAGGCTAATTTCCCTTTGTTTTTATTATCTGCCTGCCAATGCTTAAGCCAAATCAGGCGTTGGGTCATGATGGAAGACGCAATGGATCTTGAAACAAACTTGGCCGCATTCAATGTCACATCTGCTGAAAACTCAACAGCAGCTATTAATTTATTAATGTCTTGGTGTACCCTGACATCTTCTGGTGGAATGCGTTCCTGTATCTGGCTTCGCCAGAGCAGGGAAGCCCGGATGAAGAATGAAATCGATGTGGCGGCCTTTACTGCCCAGGAAGCCACCTGGTGGGACTTACATAATGATAACTCAGTTTTTTTCTCTCAGGTCTCAGGCAATCCATTGCATCCGTTGGAAGAAGAGCAATCGATGCCAATGCAGCCACCGGCTTATTCACTGTGGGTACCTGTAAGATATCAGCCAAATCTGGAGCCACATTATAGAGCCGCTGCTCTGACCTGGACGGGGGAAGTCCTGCGCCCGGATTGCTCCACTGATGTTGTACCACGTCCAAAAATAATTTGGGAGATGGAACCACCTCCACTTCAACCACTGGCTCTGTAAAGGGTCCATGGCCAGAACCCCCTGTGCTAGAAGCAGCGTCTGGAACAGCCTCAAGTTCCATATTCGTAATGGACTTGGCTTTACAAAGCAATGGTTTAAATAGATTTGGCTTGAAAAGGCCTGTAAACGGGTATGATTCTGCATCCATCCATCCTCAGAAAAGGCCATAGGGTCTTCCTCTCAGCCGAGGAGTCCCTGCTTTTGAAGGAATGGGCCCCAGAAGGCAGGGTCTGAGGGCCCATCCAATTCTCTAGATGTATAGGCTGCAGCAATGGAGGCTGGTGGATTTGAACTCCTTGGGAAGGTTGGTTGCTTTGCTGTAAGCCTATGGTTATACCCTGGGTAATAGCCTGAGATATTAGTTGTTGCAAATGATCAGGCATTGCTGACACAGCTTTCTCCTGTGGGTGGATCCCCGCTGCAGTAGAAGTAAACAAAGCAGGCGGCCCTAAAGTAGAAAGCAGGCGTGGCTCTGCAAAGCTTCCAGCAGGCATGTTGGGGTTTGCAAATGCAAAGGCTTCAGCCCAATCTAAAATTTCTCCTAAAGTTGGAGAAAAAGACTCCCTGGCACCATCTGGTGACCAGGCACTGTATGAGGCAGGCTGCAAAGAATCTGGATCGTTGGAAGGATCCACTAATTCATCTGCTTGAGGGCGAGAAAGTTCCACTCCTCCTCCAGGGGGCTTGTTTTGCTCCTGGCTTTGTTTAGCCTTCTGGAGCCTTGCCAATTCCTTTCCAAGGCCTTTCGACGCCTCTCTGCATCTTTCTTGGTCGGTTTTGAGCCCTTCCTGCCACTCGAGGTGGCTGCCTGGCTTCTTGCTGTTGCCCCCTTTGCAACAGCCCTTTGGCTGGAAGCAATGTGCCTCTGGCCTTGGGAGGCTGTAGGGCAAGCCCTCTTGTCCCCTTTCTGGGCCTGTTGGCTGGTGGAAGGCGTGCATGACACCATTTTCCACCGTGACGAAGGCAAGCTGGCCTGCGAAGGGCTGAAGCTTCAGCGGCTCTAAACTGTGCTCCTGTGCGCTTCTGCCACCCAGTGTGCCCAGACAAACTGGGCTGGGACTGATTCTCCCTTTTTCGCTCTCCAGCGTGATTGCCAGGCCCCCGGCTCAATCAGAAGCCACTTACTAAGGCCCTCCTGCAAGATGCAGCTGGCGGGGGCTTCAGCTACGAAAGCCAGAACAAGGCCGCTAACCGGCAGACCAGTTAGAGGACCTGATTGTTGCAGCGATCTCCCAACAAGTTTAATTAATGCAATAGCTCACGCTTAGCCGATACATAAAATGAAGGCGAAGGTGCTTGGTAAAATACATCTCTGTGCTGAAGTCTGAGCCGAACTGGGGAAGCACCAGGCAAGGAAGGAGGGACTACACATGCAAATCAGATCATGTGCTCAGTCTCCAGGCAGAAGAAGAACAGAGCAACACCCATCCTGGATTCTCTCAATCCAGCTCCAGGGAGAATAAAACAGATAAACCAACAATCGGAGAGACAGGAAGGTACCTTTGATAAGGAGACTAGGATATGGGCAGATAACTGGAGAATTGGCAATACAAGGTTGTACTGGGAAGAAAGTTTAGATTGAATAAAAAAGAGATAGATGGAGATAAAGATGAGGAACGTGGGAGGTGAATTAAAAAATGGATAAGAATTGAAGCATTAAAGAAGAGATGAGATGATGGGTAGAAAAATTGCCCTTTAAATATTAAAGTAGCTTGAGTGTAAGCTAGGATGCAGAAATAAAATTACATAGGGGAAATATTAGAACATAAGTTGTTTATAGAATGAATAAAAATAGAAAGATTAGACATTTTTCTTTTATGTTTAAATAATATGAGGATTACTATTTGATTAATATGATAGAGATCATTAACAATGCTAACGAGAACTGGATCAATATAAATGATTTTTTTATTTTTTTATTTAGGATTTATCTGCCGCCCTTCTCCGGAGACTCAGCGCTGCTTACAATGCGTTAAGCAATAGCCTTCATACTTTTGTATATTTTATACAAAGTCAGCTTATTGCCCCCACAAACCGGGTTCTCATTTTACCTACCTTAGAAAGGATGAAAGGCTGAGTCTGGTGAGAATTGAACTCGCAGTAATTGCAGGCAGCTGAAATTTTTGTTTATGTATGTTTGAACAATATAATGAGGATTACTTAAATTTGATAAATAGGATCTCAGTATTTGACTTGTTTTCTAGGGAGTTTTGTTTAGAATTAGGTCCTGGAGATTGGACACCCTCCCCCCCCAATTTTAGTTTAAAGCCCTGCTGATAAATTGAGCCAGTTGTTTTCCGAAAACATTCTTCCCAGTCTTTATGAGGTGCAGCCCATTCCTTGCCAAAAGCCCATCATGGAGGTAATATAGACCATGGTCTAGGAATTCAAAGTTTTTTTGGCAACACCAACCCTTTAGCCAATCGTTCACTTCTAGAATTCTTTCTCTTACCAGATGTCAAACTTTCGTTGGCAGTACAGATGAAAAAATTACTTGTGCGCCTAACTCCTTAACTTTCTTGCCTAGCTGCTCATAATCACTCAATATTGTCTTCAAGTCCTTTTTTGTGTCATTCGTCCCTATGTGTAGTAGTAGAAAAGGGTAGTAATCTGTGGGCCTAATTATTTTGGTTAGCTTCTCAGTCACATCCTTGATTTTTGCTGCAGGAAGACAACATACCTCCCTAGATTGTATGTCTGGTCTGCAGATGGCTGGTTTTGTTTCTTTGAGAAGGGGCGTTGGTCCTACCTGAGAAGTACCTTCTCGTTGAGTGGAGGCAGCAGCCAGGATTGGGTGCACTCGCAGATTGAGTCTGTCAATCAAGCTAAGTCACGCCCTTGTTGCCGGGTAGACCAGCTTTTGGCGAAGACCTGAAGGGGCAGACTCGGAATAATGTGGAATAATAGATAGACAAAAGAATAGAAGGAAAAAACTCAGTAAAGCAGACAGTGAGGACCAGACTAGCACAGGGAGGGTCTGGCTGCTGTCTCCACTCAATGAGAAGGTGCGTCTCAGGTAGGACCAACGTCCCTTCTCCATTGAGAGTGGAGAGAGCAGCCAGGATGGGACATACCCAAGTTCACTGTCCCAAGCGTAGTGTGGGAGCAGACTGGTCCGAAGTACCCTCCCCAGACACAATTCGCTGAAGCCCCCGCCGACCAAATGTGGCTTCTGCCGCCACAAATTTGTCCAGTTTATAATGTTGGATGAAAGGGACCAGGGATGTCCATGTAGCTGCTCTGCAGATTTCAATCAATGCCTGTGTTGCCCATGCCGCAGATGTAGCCTCACTGCGGGTAGAGTGCACTGTCACACGACGAGGCCTCGGAAGAGAACGAAGATCGTACGCGGAGGCGATCGTCTGTCGAATCCACCAACCGATCGTGGACGAAGACACCTTGGATCCCAACAAACTGGGCAAGAAGGAGACAAAGAGCGACTCAGACCTGCAGATGGAAGCCGTCCTCTTAACAGAGATGCGCAATGCCGGCCGGACATCTAGGGTATGCCAACGACGTTCCCGAGGATGAGAGGGATGAGGACAGAAGTCCGGGAGGACCAGCTCTTGTGTTCGATGAAATGTCGTGTTGATCTTCGGGATGAAGGTAGGATCCAGGCAAAGGACCACCCGGTCTGCGTGGAACACACAAAGTTCGTCACAAACAGACAAGGCCGCAATCACAGAAATACGGCGAGCCGATGTAATGGCCACCAGAAAGGTGACCTTGCATGACAAGAGTCTGATACTGGCCGAGTGCAAAGGTTCGTACGGAGGGTCAGTGAGTGAGTCCAAGACCAAGGGGAGATCCCAAGTAGGGTATCTATGCAGGACCGGCGGGCTGAGATTCGTGGCGCCACGGAGGAAGCGCCTAATCAGAGGATGCTGTGCCAGGGACGACAAAGACCCGCAGGTAAGGATAGACGAGATTGCAGCCACTTGGCGACAAAGCGTATTAGGAGAGAGCCCCTCTGCAAGTCCCCATTGCAAGAAAACAAGAATGTTCACAATGGAGGCATTATGGGCCTCCATACCATTCTGGTCACACCATAAGCAAAAGGCCCGCCAAGTCGCTGAGTAAATGCGGTCGGTTGAAGGGCGCCATGAAGCCTGGATGGTAAGGATGACATCTGATGGAATGTTCGCGCCCCTCAACGAGCTCCGCTCAGCCACCAGGCGGTCAGACTGAGCCAAGGAAGGTCCGGATGACGTACGGCGCCTTGAATCAGGGAGTCCTCGAGAGGAATGAGCCAAGAGGTGGCAACTGAGAGGGAGATAAGGTCCGCAAACCAGGGCCTCCGAGGCCAGTGTGGGGCAAGCAGGATCACTTCCGTCCGTTCCACGGGAAGTTTGCGTATGACCCTGGGCAGCAGAGACATTGGCGTAAAGGCGTAAAGAAGACTCTCCGGCCATGGGACCAGGAGAGTCGATGGCCTCTGCCTGATGTTCCGGGTAACGGGCGAAAAAGTGCGGGAGCTGAGTATTTGAGCGAGTCGCAAACAAGTCGATGATTGGACAGCCGAAGCGAAGGACCAGGTTCTGGAAGATGCGAGGGTGAAGACGCCACTCGGCATTGTCCACCTGCTGACGGCTCAGCCAATCCGCCTGCAAATTGGAGACCCCGGAAATGTGCTCCGCCCAAAGAGAGCTGAGGTGCTGTTCCGCCGAAAGGCCCAACTTCATGGCCACCAACAACAGGGACCTGGATCTGGTGCCCCCCAATCTGTTCAGATGTGCTTTTGCAGTCACATTGTCCGTTAGGACAAGCACATGGGCCCCGGAAATCAGACGAGGGAAGGCCCTGAGGGCAAGGAAGATCGCCTGCAATTCTAACCAATTAATTGGCTGACGAGATTCCAGCTCTGTCCAAGTCCCCTGCACGATCTGGCCTTGACAATGAGCGCCCCAGCCCCGAAGGCTGGCATCTGACATCACCACGATCCTGGCTGTCTTGAGAAAGGGACAGCCCTCTGAGATAGCTGGGGACTGCCACCACCTGAGTGACCTGTGAACAGCGGGGGGAACTGGAACCAGCTGGGAGGAAGTGCCTCGACCCCCTTCTGAAAAGGTAAGAGAAACCACTGAAGCTCCCTGGCATGAAACTGTGCCCAGGGAACTACAGATATGGCGGAGATCATCTTACCCAATAGCTGGGAAAGGACAAAGGGGGAAACTCTCGTACTCTGCTCAACCCTGGCAGCCAGAGCCCGCAGGTTGTCCCAACGTTCCGGAGATAGGAACACCCTACCCTGCACCGAATCAATAATGGCCCCCAAGTGGAGTATATGGGTAGAGGGAGAGAGCTGACTCTTTTCTAAATTGACAGAAAAGCCATGCGAAGCAAATGTTGCAATGGTCAACCGAACATCCGCTACAGCCTGCTGCAGGGAGGACAATAAAACAAAGATATCACCCAAATAACATAAAAGCCTAACTGACCGAATCCTAAGGGAAGCCGCCAGAGTGGCCAAACCCTTCGCGAAAGTGAGGGGCGCAAAGGAGAGGCCAAAGGGCAAAGCCCTGTATTGGTAGTGAGCACCCCTATAACAAAACCTAAGATAACGCCTATGGGAGGGGAGGATAGGGATGTGCAAATAAGCCTCAGTGAGGTCTATAGAAGAGAGGAGATCGCCCCTCCGGACGCCATCAAGAATGGATTTTAAGGATTGCATTTTAAACTTCCGATAGATGACATATCGATTCAAATGCTTAAGGTCCAGAATGGGTCTCCACCCCCCCCCCGAAGACTTGGGTATGAGAAAAACCTGGGAATAGAAACCTGTATCCCGCACATCAGGAGGCACTAGTTGGATAGCCCTGATCGACAGGAGGTGCTATACTGCGGAGTCCATAAGGGACCATTTCTCAGAGTTACGAAAAATTGGGCAGCAGATAAAGGTATCTGGGGGGGTGGAAAGAAATTCAATGGCCAACCTTGAGCGTAATGTGGCCTGGACCCATCTATTGGAAGTGGACAGCTCCCAAATGGCGGCGAAGAGGCCCAAACGGCCGCCAATGGGAGGGCCCGAAACGCAATCAGTGCCGGCGCCAGATGAAACGACCTCCCCCCCTCGAAAGGGCTGTTTAAAAGTAAAGGGATGACCCCTAGCGGTCCTATCCTGGGGACCCTGCTGTGTACTAAAGGAACCAAATCACCTAAACGAAGGGAAGGCAGAAGGACTCCTCCCGTCAGTACCTCGGGACAAGGGACGAGGGGGATAAGGTGAAAAGCGGGTCTCCCCCCTACGGTAGACCGCCGCCAGTACTCTCTTCTTATCTCTAGTTTCCGTGAGGAATGGATCCAAAGCCTCTCCAAATAACTTCGAGCCACGGAAGGGAACAGATGCTAAGCGCCACTTATGTCTGGCATCCGCCTGCCAGTGACAGAGCCAGACCAAGTGATGAGCCGTGACTGTAGACACCAAGGATTTAGCTGTGAATCTGGCAGCATTCAGGGTAGAGTCCACAGAGAACTGAATGGCAGCCACAATCTTGTTTAAGTCCTGCCTGACCCGAGCGTCCTCCGGGGGCAACTTCTCTTGTAGTTGGCACAACCAGAGTAGGGTGGACTGGTTGAAAAAGGACGCCATGGTAGCCGCCCTAATAGCCCAGGCAGACCCTTGGAATGCTCTCTGGAGGACCAGATCCGAACGACGCTCGTCAGGACCGAGACCTTCATTGGGCTCACCAGGAACATTAGCGGTAGGTAACAACGCAGCGACCGGAGCATCAACCGAAGGTATCTGAAGAAGAGAGTCCAAGTCCGCAGGAACCTGGAAATTCTTCTTGTCATTAGAGGAAGGAACGGGTGCAACCCCCGGGGACTCCCATTGACGCTTCACCACGTCCGAAAACAAAGGAGGAGTCGGAACAGATGTGACTGGTCGAGCAGGTTCTGCGAACATGGGTTCTAAGGTCCCCGACGAAGACGATGCAGGAGCAGGATCAGCAGCTGGAGAAGACAACCGGCCATATTAACTGCCTTGAACAGTAAGGATTTGAATAAAGCTTGTGGAAAAAGGCCGGTAAATGCCGGTTGGTCAGGGGGCAGATTCTCATCTTCTGACAGATCAGAATCAGCATAGTCTACATCAGACGTGGCCAAAGGTTGACTTGAATGGGAACAGGTAGGAGAGTCCGGTCGAGCCGAGCGTGAGCATTCTGGAGTCCCTGGGTCCAGAGAGACAGGCGAAACAGATCTCACCGATCCTTGACGACTGGATGCACAGGAGCAGGCTGCTCAAGACCTTTGGACCGCCGCCTCAATCAGTTGTTGAAGCTGGTCGGGAGAAAGTTGGCAGGTAAGTGTCTCCGGACGGGATACAGTGGCAGAGTCCGCAGAGGGAGCCACCTGCACCACATCAGGCTCAGAGGTAGCCAGTCTGGTAGAAGCATCGGACCCCCACAGGTTGTCATCAGAAATCATAACCGGACAGTCCTGGAGAGACAACTGGTCCGGAGTAGGTGGCAGGGGTACCGTCTCAGGAGCCGGAACTGGAGAGGGTGAAGGAGCCTGGGCAACCGTGGACGCCATATTGGCACACCCTTATCACACAGTTTGGTTAGAACCTTGTCCCTCTGCTTCTCCACCTTCGAGGAGGAGGACAAGCCGTGCTTGGAAGACTGATACTTAGAGCGGGAGGAACGAGACGCCGGGGATGGAACCCTAGAGGCCTCCCGAGCAGATAGTTGGGACCCAGACAATGGGTCTGACAGCCCACGCTCACTGGTCGCGGCCTTCCGGCCTTGTTCCGATTTAGAGAGGACCTTTGACATTATAATAATCACCGGATGTGCCCACCGGAATAAGGGAGTGTAATAGGTGGGAGCACGAGAACTCCACGGTCCACTGGACCAGAAAAAAGTGGGAGCGCTAGACTCCACAATCGACAAACCAAGTCACACGAACAGTCACCAGATG
Source organism: Ptyas mucosa (assembly GCA_012654045.1). Classification (NCBI taxonomy): domain Eukaryota; kingdom Metazoa; phylum Chordata; class Lepidosauria; order Squamata; family Colubridae; genus Ptyas; species Ptyas mucosa. The sequence continues at coordinate 2,956,502 of WNWU01000042.1, read as the reverse complement.
AAAAATGTATCCAGAACAAAGCCCAGCAATGGCAGGTGACCAATGGAGAAGGCCGTGCACAATGGGAGCGCAAGAACTCCACCAAGGATAGCCGGTAACAGATAGCCGGTCACAAAACAAGATCCTCCATCAAATAGCAGGACACCAAGGTGGTCACAACAGGATCCTCTGTCAAAGAGCAGGTCACCAAGGGAGGGGAGCGTGATAGCTCCACACAGGCGCCAAAGGCGAGAGGCAAGCACAGCTATCCACAAATGGCTGCCAGTCCGATGGAAACATCGCTAGGGGAGCACGACAGCTCCACAAAATGGCCAAACTGCCAAACAGGCTCCCAGCGTGAGGAGAGGAAGTGGCTGCAATTTAATAAAGTACAGATGTCCAGTCTTAGGGACCGCAGCAGCGTCAGGCAACACGGGAGCGCGAAGCTCCGCTAATTCTAAATGAACAGTCCAGAAACAGTCGAGGGAGACAGTCCAGCTGAATCCACAACCGTGCGGCGTGATGGCAAAAGTCCGCTGCAGGAGTCAAACAAGCGCCGCTCAGGAAGCATGAAGTGACCAAAGCAATGGGAGCCAGCCAGTCAGCGAAGAAAGTGCCAAGGGGGAAAGTAGCGGCTAATAATGGCAACGAAGAAAAAAAAGGCGGGAAGAAAAAAGGCTCAAAAAATGGCCACCGCCGCTCCTCCGAGCCGCAGAGCGCTCACAGCGGCAATCTACTGATCGGGAGGCAGACAACGCTGAAGAAAACAGGGGGAGGCGAGGGAGCCAAACGGCCAGCACAATCCTATGGCCAAGGAACCCTTAGGAAGCCTCCCAAAAGGGAAGGGTCAACTGCCACCCCCCTCCCCAGGCAGCAGCAAGGCTAGCCGAGGGGGGGGGAAAAACAAGCGCCAGACAGAGGAAACTCACAGCCAGGAAGTCAAAGGCAGTCCGAGTCAGCCAAAAATCCCAAGAGCAACAAAACCAGTCCGTGTCCAAAGGCAGAGTCCAAGAAACAATCCAAAGTCAAAAAAGCAAAGAAATCCACTAGAAATTGAATAGCAAATAGAGAAAAAAGGCAGAGAACTAAAGACCCACACCAGTCCCGCTGAAAGGACTGAGTCAAAAGCTGGTCTACCCGGCAACAAGGGTGTGACTTAGCTTGATTGACAGACTCAGTCCTTTCAGCTGATTGGGCGAGTGCACTCCATCCTGGCTGCTGTCTCCACTCTCAATGGAGAATAGAATCTCCTATCACCAACACTCGTCTTTCTTTTTTAGGGGGTGCAGTCTGGTGTGCTTTTCTGTTTATCGCAGGTGAGTTTGTTGATGTGACTCTTTTAGGGATATTTGATGATGTCTCTTTTCTAGGTGCTTGCATGTTTTCTTTGAGGGGGAGATTGTGGGTCTGCATATTTTCAATTAGGGGAGAAATCAGTTGCTGTTTTAATGGGGCTGCTTCTGATTGTGTTAGATTGGGCAGTAGGGGTTTGTTAGATGTGTGCTGCTTTTTCTTTGATTATTGTGTTTCCTTCTATGTGTGACATGCCTACATTTGTCTTCCTCCAAGGATCAAATCCTCTGGGAGTTATTTGTTCATTATTTGGTTCAATTTGGGCATACCTTTCTTGCATAGGTTGGAGTTTGACTAGAGTTGCCTCTAGATCCCTTATTTTTTCCTCTATTAGTTCACATAGTTTACATGTAATACATGTATAATTTGGGTGTTCTTTGGGAATAAGCACATACATGGAACATACATTGTATACCACAATAATATCAGTCACCTGTTCCATGAATTTGTTCCTTTCTGCTGGTTCTTTTAAGGGTAAAATGTTTTGTATTTTTCTTTTTTTCCTATCCTTTTTTCTGCCTTTTTGTACTTGTTTTTATACCTTGTTGTTCATTTTACTTGCTTACTATTGTCAGAGTGTGCACAGACTATTTTGAGACAGAGGTTTGTCTTTTAAACAGTGGTTTATCTACGAGGAATATATACATACATATAGGCAGTCAGGCAATCACCAACTACAGCACAGAAGCACACACGGAGAGAGAGAGAGGGAGAGACGCCCTCACAGGGCCTCTCTTATAAAACAGCCTCTTAAAGTGATAACAATTGAATAACCCTACTGACTCATTCTCACTGCATCATCATTTCCGTATTACAGCATTACAGCAGGTGTTCAGCTATTAAATCATTATCTTAACTACTACTGTTAGTTTTATTTATCCTTTTCTTCCCTATATTTTAAAAGATTTTTGAGCTCCAGTTCCCCCCATCTTATTATTTAAGATTTGCCTTGTTTATTTGATTGACCTTTATTAATCCTATTCTTCCTTGATTTCTAATTTTCTGTCCTTATTATTTGCCTATTTATTTATCTTTTATTTTCTGTCCTGCATTTATTTTTATTCTCTACCGGGGTCTTTCTTCCCTGCCTTTTGGAACCTCAGGCTTAATTTGTTGCTTTCACTTCCATTGTTCACTGCTCCGGCTTCTTGTTTTTTTCTCTGCCAGCTCCCTTCTGTCCTTTGGTGCTTGGGTCTTTTCAGTCTTGTCCTTACTCTGGTCAGCTCTTTCGGCCTGCCATTCAGCTTTCTGGTCATCTCAGCTCTGCTGTCTGGTCTGCTCCGCTCAGCCCTCCACTCAGCTCCACCAACTCTTTCCCTGTTGCTCTCTGTGCTGCTCTCAGGCTCTAGCTCACTGCGCTGCCCCGTGCTGCTGCTAGCTCACTCTCCTCCTTGCTGTGCTGTTGTTGCCTTTTGCTCTGCAGCCACATGGATCCCGTTTACTTGTCCATCACACTGGGATGCTGCTTCCTCCAGCAAACAGGACCACCTGGGTGGTTCCCAGCAAGCTCTCCTCTGCTCTCTTCCCTTCTTCCCTGCTCTGCTCTCTCACTGGTTTGCCTCTTTGTTCTCTGCCGGTTGTTGCGCTGCCCTTGGTCTGCTGGCCTCTCCACCCCACAGCTGATTTTCCTCCCTGCTCTGCAGCTGGCCCCACTTGCTCAACGGCTCCCTCTTTATTCTCCACTGTTTGGCTTTGGTGCTTGCAGACAGTTTGCCTCTCTGCTCACCTCTTCAATAGGCCTCTGATCTCTTGGATAGGCCTCTCGGGTGCAAATGGGCTTCTCTCTCTTTTAATTTCGCCAATCTTCCTCTCCCTTTACTTTCTCCATTCTTCTTTCTTTTTCTATGACTTATCTTTCCCTCTCCACCTCCTCTCCTACCATTTTATTATATTTTAGTGGCAACTTTTCTGCCCGTGATGTAACTATGTTTCCTCCATTGCCGTCATCTTCGAACTTCCCTCAAAAGTGTCTTTTCCATCCCTCTTGAAGAAGAAACTCTTTTGAGGAGCTCCTAAAAGACAATGGGTTCAAACTATTTTCCAAAGCACCAAAACGCAAGACAAGAAACAATGGGTGGAAACTAACCAAGAAGAGAAGCAACCTAGAGCACTAAGGAGAAAATTCTTAACGGTGAGAATAATCAACCAATGGAATAACTTGCCTTCAGAAGTTAGAGGTGCTCCATCACTGGAAGCTGTCAAAATAGCCACTTGTCTGAAATGCTATAGGGTTTCCTGCTTGAACAGGGGGTTGGACTAGAAGATCTCCAAAGTCCCCTCCAAATCTATTATTCTATGTTCTAGAAGGGGCATTGTCTTACCTGAACGCCTTTTCAGTGGCTGCGGAATAGTCCAGGAATGGGGTATTGCTACAGTAGGATCTGCCTAGAGACTGAATCATAAATCTTTAGACACACCCTCCTGCCTCTCTTTCTCGGTGATGTTGCAGCTGAAAGAGAGGCTTTCCAAAATGTTAGAGAAATCTGGCTCCAGAACACCTGCCAAGAGGTATTGACAACTGGTTTCAGAGCTACGATCCTAAGGGCGGGGCTGGACTATTCCGCAGCCACTGAGAAAAGGTGTTCAGGGTAGACAATGCCCCTTCTCCAGTGTAGCTGCGGTATAGTCCAGGAATGGGACATACCAAAGCTTGGCTGCCCTAAGGGTGGGTAGCTGTAGGGCATGGAGCCCCCAAGGCCAAATGTACCTGTTGTAAGACCCACCTGCCAAAGGATGCCTCTGTGGATGCAAAAATGTCCAATTTATAATGGTGAATGAAGGGCGAGGGAGTAGACCAGGTAGCCGCCCTGCGAATCTCCACGGAGGCCTGCGTGGACCACACAGCTGTGGTGGCCGCACTTCTAGTTGAGTGTGCAGTTAGTCGTCCAGGTACGGGAAGTGCCTGCACCTGGTACATTGTGGTGATACACACCTTTAACCAACGACCAATGGTTGATGAGGATACCTTGGTGCCTAACGAAGTGGGCTGAAAGGAAACAAATAATGCCTCGGATTTCCTGACGTCCTTTTAAGATAGATCTGGAGAGCCCGCCTTACATCCAGGGTATGACACCTTCTCTCCAGGGCGTGTGACAGCCATGGACAGAAGTTTGGCAAGATGACCTCCTGGGCCTGGTGGAACCAGGAGTTCGCCTTGGGGATGAAGGAGGGATCAAGTCTTAGGACCACCTTGTCCGGATGAAAAATGCAAAGATAAGCCCTTACTGACAGAGCTCCCATCTCAGAAATGCGCCTTGCAGATGTAACCGCCACCAGGAAGGCTACTTTAAGAGTCAAGTATCTGAGGCTTGCTGTCTGCAAAGGCTCAAAGGGCGGTGCCATGAGAGACTGCAACACTTTAGGCAAATCCCAAGTGGGATATCTGTGGATGGTAGGTGGACGTAAATTAGTCGCTCCTCGAATAAATCAGCGGATGAGTGTGACATGGAAGAGGGCCCTGGTTGTCGCCTGACAGCATGGTGGATAAGATTGCCACTTGCCGTCAAATGGTACTGTGTGACAATCCCTTGTCCAGACCCTCCTGTAGGAAGTCCAGTACCTGTGGGACAGAAGCAGGAGTGATGTGATTGATGGTGCACCACTGGACAAATCCAGCCCAGGTAGCATTGTATATTCTGATGGTTGATGGTCTCCTGGCCGCTTGGATAGTTTTAATGACCTTTCCAGAGTACTTATCCCTCCTTAGGAAGATCCCTTCAAGTGCCAGGTGGTCAACTGGAACCACTGTGGTTCCGGGTGATCCAAGACCCCCTGGTTAGTCAAGATCCTCTCCAAAGGGATTCTCCAGGGCTGTGAGATGGACAGGCTGACGAGGTCTGCGAACCATGGACACCTGGGCCAATGAGGAGTGACCAGGAGAACCTCTGACTCCTCCAAAACGGCCTTCTGTACCATCCCCAGTATGAGGGAAAGTGGTGGGAATGCATAAAGGAGACCAGGAGGCCACGCGCAGCGAAAGGTGTTGGTCCCTTCCGCTCCTGGAGTTGGAAATCTCGTGAAAAAGTGAGGAAGTTGGGAATTCGTCCGTGAGGCAAACAGGTCTATGGTCAGCTGTCTGAACCTGTTGCATATGTCCTGAAAAATCTCCAGATGGAGACGCCATTCGGTGTTGTCCACTGTGATCCTGCGCAGGTAGTCTGCCTGAGCGTTCAATGTCCCTGCGATGTGTTCTGCCTTGAGGGAGAGGATGTTCTGTTCCGCCCATTTCCCTAACCTCAAGGATTCCTCCCTGAGGGGCCGGGAGTGGGTTCCTCCCTGGCGGTTGACATGCGCTTTTGCTGCTGCATTGTCTATTAACACAAAGACATGTTTCCCTTTTACCGAGTCCTGAAAGTGACAAAGGACAAGGTGGATTGCTCTCAATTCCAACCAATCGATGTTGTTGGCAAGGTCCTGTGGGGACCAGTGGCCTTGTGCCACTCTGGGGTGGAGGTGTGCCCCCCAGCCAAAGATGCTTGCGTCGGTTGTGAGCATTATCCGGGCGGGCTCCCTGAAAACACTCCCCTTGTCGAGAGCTGAGGATACCCACCAGTGGAAGGGCTGTAGAACAGGCAAGAAAAGAGTGACCTTGGTCAGTGAGTTGGATTGTTTTCCTCTCTGATATGGGAGCATGAACCATTGTAGGCCCTGCGCATGTAAGTGAGCCCAAGGCACTATCGCCATACAAGAGACCATCTTGCCCAATAGTGTGGACAAGGTGGCTATGGGAACCCTGGGGTCCTGCTGAATCTGAGCTGTTAGGATCCTTATGCTGTCGTCTTTCTGGTGAAAGGAAGACCTCCCCCCGATTGGAGTCGATGATCGCCTCCAGGTGAGTGATAACAGTGGATGGATCTAGCTGGCTCTTTTTGTGATTGATTAGGAAGCCATAGTCCTGAAGAGCCTGAATCATTATGTCTAGATCCTCTCTTGCCCTAGGAAGGGAGGACAGAATATTGTTTAGATAGGCTTGTATTCTTACCGGAATTGATCTCAGGTGAGCTGTGAGGGCAGCCGGGACCTTCGTGAAGCTCCTGGGGGTCGATGCCAGGCCGAAAGGCAGGGCCCTGTATTGAAGGTGCCTCCCTGCATAGCAGAATCTGAGGAACCTGCGATGTGCCAGAAGGATGGGAATGTGGAGGTACGCATCCGATAAGTCAATTTATGCCAGGAAGTCCCCAGACCGAATTCCCTCCAAGATGGACTGGAGGGAACTCATCTTGAACTTCCTGTAGACCAAGTGGGAGTTTAGGGAGTCCAGGATCGCTCTCCAATCCCTCCCCCCCGAAGACTTTGGTACAATGAAGAGGATCGAGTAAAACCCGTCTCCACTGGGCTTCTGGAACAGGCTTGATAGCCTGGATCTCGAAGAGGTGACAGATAGCCTCCTCCATGAGGCTTCGTTTGATGTTGTTGTGGAAAACAGGGCATTGTACAAAGTGGTTCAGGGAAATGAAGAGGAACTCCAACGAAAGGCCTAATCTTACAGTGTTCAAAACCCAATTGTCTGTTGTTGTCTGCATCCACTGGTCTATGAAGAGGCTCAAGCATCCTCCTATGGAGTCCCTTTTGCAACAGAACTGATGGTTGCCAGTTCCTCGAAGTGCCACTTATTGGGAAGGAATTGAAGTGGTCTGTCTCGCAAGCCCTGCTTCTTGTGCTGACGGTCTGCACACTGGGGATAATACCTCTGCTGGGATGGGAAGGACCCTCCTGCTCAATGGTCCAAAAGGAAGACCTTCGGTAGAAAGGGGTGGAATGATGGTCCGCCCTCCTCACCGCCGAAGGCAGTACCTTCCTTTTATCCCTGTTCTCAATGAGGATTGGGTCTAGGAATTCGCCAAACAGAGTGCCCCCTGTGTAGGGGGTGGATGTCAACCTCCATTTTGACTTCACGTCAGCTTGCCACTGACAGACCCACAATAGCCTCCTGAATGTTACTGAGGAGGCTAGGGCTCTAGAGGTGTATTTAGCGGCATGCAGAGTCGCATCCACAGAGAATTGAGTCTCTGCAATGATCTTATTAAGGTCTTGATGCAAGTGAGCCTCTTGGAAGCTATCCTAGCCTGAAGTTGGCATTGTTGGGTCAGACCAGTGGCAATGCCTTTATATATTGCCTGCGAGATTAATTGAAGCAGGTGATCAGACAAATCTGACAGGTGGGCCTCAGTTGAAGGGAAATTAGAATCCCTGACATAGGCGGGTTGAGATTCTGCTGCAGCTATCTGACAGCTATCTGGAACTGTCATTCTCCAGTTCCATCCCCCTACTATCCAGCAAGGCTGGAGATGGGGAGACCTCATCAGCTCCCTCTGGTGAACAGGCAGAGGGGAGTGAACTGCAGGGTCTGAAACAAAAGGGCGGGAAACAGAGGGCTCACTTGGGTGAGACAGTTTCTCCAGCCCTCACTGTTGCTTCTTAGCTCTAGAAACCAGTTTGTCCAGAGCTCTCTGCCTGCCTTAGGGATCCCTATCCCTAAGCTCTGCCCTAGAACCTCTGGCAAACTTACAGGTCGCCTTTTTGCCTGCTGAAGCTTCAGCACTCTGTTTAGAAGCCATTTTAACTGAGGCTATGCAGAGTGAATGTCTACCCTCAGAATGTTGGCAGGGACCTTGGCTGAATAACGGCCCCGGGGCAGGGAGGAGAAAGGCGGTGGCTGCAGTTGCCAGAGAAACTCTGGGCTAGCCAGTGCACATGCAGTGGAATAGTCCGCTCCTGAGGGGCAGCGTTCCCAGGGCGAACCTAGGGTTAGCCAGCACCCAACGGCACGTTATTACCCTTGAATACCAGGGACTAGCGGTCCAACCATGATAACTGCGCACCGCCAGTCAAACCTAAGGTGACCAGGAAGGAAATTCTGCTCCGAAAGGTCTGCAGGCTCCCTGTGCTCACAGTGTGGTCCTTTCAAAATGGCGGCCGCTGGGCTGAGAGCCTGGGAAGCAGCATCCAGGCTAGCAAGGAGCGCTGCTCCAATTGTTGTGAGTCCAGGCGCCCTGCTAAGGTGAGCCGTGGCAGCAGCGAAGCTAAATTTCGGCTGCTGGGTCAGCCAACAGCCCTCCAATGTGCTCCCCTCAACCACGTGACACCCAGCTAGCTCAGAGAGGTTAAAATAGCGGCGACATGTCAGTGAAGCTGAAACTAGCCAGCACGCCTGATTGGGAATTGCAGAATGAACCAAGCCGATTCCCAAACTAAGTGAAATCTTCTATAAAATAGTCCAGGAATGGTGAAGTAGAGAGAAATCTACCAAAAGTCTCTCTTGGGCCAACTGAGCCAAAAAACTGGAGGGAGAGAGAGGCAGGAGGCCATGTCTAAAGATTTATGACTGCACCAGACAAGGTTGTCCATTATCCCCGTTATTATTTATTTTAACTTTAGAAGTCTTACTCAATGCAATACGGGACTCGAATTCCTTGACTGGAATAGTTATAAGGCAAAAGGACTATAGAATTAAGGCATTTGCAGATGACCTGATTGTTACCCTATCACAACCTATGAACTCAATAATCCAGATGAAAAATATTATAGAAGAGTATGGCATGGTATCTGGTTTCAGGTTGAATCAGAAAAAAACTAAAATGATTGTCAAAAATCTGACAGAGAGCAAAAAAAAGGAACTGGAAAGAATGGCAGGCTTCGAGACTGTTTCAAAGGTCAAATATTTAGGAGTACAAATCACAGACTCCAATGCTAAACTGTTTCAAAATAACTATGAGGTTCTGTGGCAAAAGATACAAAAAGATATGCAAAACTGGAAGAAACTGCAGTTATCACTGCTTGGAAGAATATCAGCAGTAAAGATGAATGTTTTACCTAGACTGATCTTTTTATTTCAAATGATACCGGTGCTTAAATTAGACAAACCATTGCTAGAATGGCAAAAAGGACTGAACAAATTTATTTGGAATGATAAAAAACCAAGAGTCAAACTGAAAATAATGCAAGATACTCGTGAGAGAGGTGGTCTTAAACTCCCAAACCTTCGATTATATTATGAAGCAACTGCATTGATACAATTAAGTGATTGGTTTGGGAAAACTAAGACTGACTTGTTGAATATAGAAAGCCATGACCTGGTTTGGGGTTGGCATGCATACTTATTTTATGATACCAAAGTGGATAAAGTGTTTAACAGTCATTTACTTAGAAATGCTTTGCTGAGAGTCTGGAGAAGGCACCGAACTAATTGGGATTATAAGATTCCGTTTTGGCTGGATCTCGCTGATACCATGTGGAATACAAATATTAAGTCACTCGGGGGGTTTTTATATAAAGAGTTACTCTACTTTGAAGAGGGCAGGTGGCGATTGAAGACTTTGGATATGCTGTTGGAAGAAGGGAAATCGTTGACTTGGTTGCAGTACAATCAATTACAGATGAGATGGAAAGAAGATCAACAAACTGGTTTAATGGAATATGAAGTAGAATTGGTTGAACAGATAAAGCGGACAGGTCCAATGCACATTAAGAGAGTTTATAATGTTTTGTTAGAAAGAGACTCAGAAAATGAGCTAGTTAAAGATTGTATGATTAAATGGGCACAAAATTTCTCTCAACCAGTTATGTTGGAAACATGGGAAAAAATATGGGTTCAGAACGTTAAATTTACACAGTCACAAAATTTACGAGAAAATTTTTATAAAATGTTTTATAGATGGCACTTAGACCCCAAGAAATTGTCTTGCATGTACCCTAATGTGCAGCCAAAATGTTGGAGATGTGATTGTTTAGATGCTACATATTATCACATCTGGTGGACCTGCAGGAAAGTGAGGGCTTTTTGGATAAAAATCTGGTGGGTTATGCAAAATGTTTTAAAGAAAAAAATACAATTTTCTCCGCAATTTTTTTTATTGGGTATAGTTAAAGACTTTACACTGGGTGAAACTAAATTGATTTTGTATATGGTGACAGCAGCTAGGTTGTTGATTGCCCAACATTGGAAGAGTGATGTTTTACCGACGGTTGATCAATGGACCCAGAAGATGGCTGGATTTGCAGAAATGGCAAAGGTTTCAGCCTTTTTAAAAGATCAGACGCATGAGAAGTATATACAGGAATGGAAATTATGGATTGAGTATGTACAGAATAAGTATCAGACTAGAAAATATTATATCGCTTTTAGCTGAGATGACTATGTTAGTATGTTAGTAAATATAGAAAAAAGATATGGAAGTTTGAATAACATATATATTGTTTGGGAATATTAATATTGCATATAATGGAAGTCAAGGGGGGGAGGGAAGAGGGAGGAGGGGGAGGGTTAGGGTGGGGATGGGAAGGATTTATATATTCTTTTTACATGTACTCTACAATCTGTGGCTAGGGGGGGGGGAAAGGGGGAAAAATTTGTATTGTTAAAACTTTTTCAATAAAAAAAAAAAAGATTTATGACTCAGTCTCTGGGCAGATCCGACTGTAGCAACACCTAATTCCTGGACTATTCCACAACTACACAGGAGAATGTTGTGACTCCGACCCCTGAGCCCATCATATCGGAGGGAGAACACTTTGAAAGTGAAGGAGAGGAGTTGGCCAGGCCTCCCTCTCCAGGACCCTCCTCTCTGGCAATGCCTCAGGTGTCTCCCGAAGGAGAAGAGATTGGCCAGGAGCCAGGTATCCCCAGCAGTTGCAGTCGGACAGTGACGGAGATAAGTCTTGATTGGATCCACACCAGAATCGGAGAGACAAGCGCACACAACAGAAAAGGAGGCATGCCAGAGATTAAGCTGAGTCACTGGACCAATACCCCACAGGGGATAAAAGGGGATGTGGTGGCCATTCAGCTCTGTGACGGACAAAGCTAAACAACTAGCGAGTCGCATTGTATCTCTGAAACTACGTTATCTGTCTGCCTTGGATTTAATATGGACTAGACTTGACAATTCTTTGACTTTTTGTATTTGTTTTGGTTTATCTGACGGAGGAGGAACATCTCCCTCTGTGAGTAAAGTTCTTGGCAAGCAGCTACTGGATTATTATAGCTCCTGTTATTGAAGGAATTTATTGTCTGCAAGTTTTATTTAACCCCCGGCTGACTGTTTGTGTGTGTGTGTGAGATGGGGACAGAACAGAGAATAATGACCAGAAGCCTATCACCTCTGGGCTCCACTATCAAACTAATTTGAATTTTATAGAATATACAAGCTTAAAGGAACTGGATTATGCAGTATTAACATTTGATAAGATTGTCTTTTCTATTAAAATCAAACTTGGTCACTTAATCCTTCTTTTTACACGTAACTGTTGGAATTAAGAACTTCTGGCATCCAAACCAGTTCACCTTTATGAAGGGAAAGAAGCTATGATGAAATTTGTCTGGCAGTAGTGACTTGTCATTATTGAATTATATAAAATAAATATTATTTTGTTGATCTCAATTTAAGAAGAATTCTATCCAGCTTGCAAGGGCATGACTCACAAAGTATTTAAATATTTGAATTTAAACCAAGCAAAAATATAGTCAACTCAACAGTTGCCCCCAAGCATTTTGTGGATAATGTCCACAATCTAGTATCTCTGCCATTAGTTATGAAATCATTAATTTAAAGTTTATATAATTTATAATCCCATTATATATTTAAAAAAAACTGGTAAAAAGCAGTATTTCATGAATTATTCCTCATTTTGACAAATCTATATTAACTGTTAACTTTGAAAGTTATTCTGCTCTTTTTCATTTGATACAGATAAAGGCCAGAATACTTTTTTTCCTTTTTCAACAATACAGGTGATTTCTTTTTTTCAATGTTAATGGTGTGTGCACCTATTGCTTTCAACAGATAATCATGCAGCTTTCAGAACCCAGTAACTCCACTTGTAAGAAAAATTAAAAACTTTTTGAAATGAATTCATTAAAATGACTTTAAAAATCAACCAGACAACCCATGACCATTGCGTTATCCTTTCAGAGATATTTCCTTACCTAAACAGAAAAATAGAATGATTGAGAGGACTGCTATTGTTTTGGTTTTAAAAGAAAACATCAGTTTATTAAAGACACATAGCAAAACAAATATAGATGCTTTTCATTTAATAAAGAACACTTCTGATGACTTTCCTGGTTGATCTGCTGTTCTTTAAGAATATCCTTAATGTTTTCCTTTCTTTTTTTCCGGCTTAAGCAACAAGACAGTTGACCATGCTAAAAGATTCAAGTTCTTCCTTAAAATGATGGGAGAGCCTATTGTCAATTTCACTTTATGTGGTGGCAATTCAGAGAGTTCAAGTGAATCAGAGAATTATTTGGAAAACGGACATTGCTTACCTGAACGTCCCTTCTCGGCGCGCTGCTGGAGAATCCAAAGCGTGGGTGTTCAATGGAGAGTTTGCCAGAGACTGAGTGTATGTCACTTTAAATCTTTTGCCTTGGATCCGCCTCCTTCGCTCAGCTAGAGTCAATTTCGTTCACGAAGATGGAAGGAGATAAAACGTAGATAAAACGGAGGCACCCAGACCAAATCGACAGGGAGGGTTGGATTCTCCAGCAGCGTGCCGAGAAGGGACGTTCAGGTAAGCAATGTCCGTTCTCCAGTGCGCTGCTTGGAGAATCCAAAGCGTGGGATATACCCAAGCAAGTTCGATCGGGCGGGGGGGGCAGCAGCAAGGTCTGTGGTGGCCGCTGTAGAAACAACGGATTGAAGAACACGGCGACCGAAGGATGCCTCAGCCGATACAAAAGAGTCAATTTTATAATATCTGACAAACGGGGACAGTGTCGTCCAGGTGGCTGCTCTGCAGATTTCCAGGACTGAGGCCTGAGTAGCCCAAGCGGCGATAGTAGAGGCACTCCTCGTTGAGTGAGGAAGAATCCGGCCGGACGGTGGTTTGCCCTGCAGGGTGTAAGATTTACCGATGCACGCCTTCAGCCATCTCCCGATAGTCGAAGGGGATACCTTCTTGCCCAACAAAGCCGGGAGGAAGGAAACAAACAGGGCTTTGGAGCGGCGAAAAGAAGCTGTGCACCTGATGTAGCGATGGAGGGCCCTCCACACGTCCACGGTATGCCACAGGTCTTCGGAGGGATGTCGAGGGTTGGGGCAAAAATCCGGGAGAACTAGTTCTTGTGCCCGGTGGAAGAGTGAATTAATTTTGGGCACAAATGAAGGGTCAATCCGAAGGACAACTCGGTCGGCGTGGAAAATGCACAGGTCATCTCTCATCGACAGGGTGGCCAGCTCCGAGATCCGATGTGTAGATGTTATTGCGACCAAGAAGGTAACTTTGAAGATCAGGAGACGGAGTCCAATAGACCCTAACGGTTCGAAGGGCGGTGACATAAGAGCCCGGAGCACCAGCGGGAGGTCCCACGTATGGTACCAGTGGACCACCGGAGGGCGCAGATTGGAGGCGCTGCGGAGAAACCCCTGAATCCATGGATCACGAGAAAGGGGAAGGTCAGTGCGAGAAGAAAGAACTGTGTCCAGAGCCGCCACGTGTCGGCCTAAGGTGCTGGGGGCCAACCCTTTGATGAAACCGGCGTGGAGGAAGGCCAAGACCTCCGGAACGGAGGCACTGGTAGGATCACAATGCCCGGAAGCGTCCCAAGTGCAAAAGGAACGCAAGGTAGCATTGTATATCCTCGTCGTGGATGGCCGCCTGGAGGCCTGGATGACTGAGATGACCCCACCCCCCAAGAGGTTATCCTTGGTCAGGAGGATCCGCTCAAGTTCCAGACAGTCAACTGTAACCATTATGGCTCTGGATGCAATATGACCCCCTGGCTTAGAGAGATCCTGTCCCCTGGAATCCTCCAGGGAGGGGCGACCGATAGGCTCATCAGGTCCGCAAACCACGGACCCAATATGGGGCGACGAGAAGAACACCCGCCTGTTCCGCTATGATCCGCTGAACCACCTTTGGAAGGAGGGGAAGCGGGGGGAAGGTGTAGAGTAGCCCCCGAGGCCAGGGGCAGTGGAGGGCATCGACGTCCTTGGCCTTGTGGTTGTGGAAATGGGAGAAGTACCTCAGTAATTGGGCATTGGTCAAATGGGTGAACAGGTCCAACTGTGGGTGACCGAACCTGGCCGACAGCTCGCGGAAGAGCGATGGATGGAGCCTCCATTCCGCTTGATCGATGTGCTAACGGCTGAGCCAGTCCACCTGAAAATTTTCGGTACCTGATATGTGCTCTGCAAGCAATGACATCATGTGGATCTCCGCCCACGAAAGCAGCAATGCCGCCTCCCGCATTAGTGTCGCGAACCGTGTTCCCCCTTCGCAATTGACGTGCGCCTTCCCAGTCACATTGTCTGTGAAAATCCGGACATGGAGACCCTCCAGGTGGGTCTGGAAGCGGAGAAGGGCTAGCCTGATCGCCTGAAGCTCGAGCCAGTTGATGTCGTTTGCTGACTCCGTCGGCGACCAAACTGCCTGTGTGACGTGGGAGAGGAGATGAGCCCCCCAGCCCCAGAGACTCGCATCCGTGGTGACTGTCACGCGTGGAGGATCCTGGAACAGGCAGCCGCGGAGCAGAGCTCTTGAGTCCCACTAGCGGAGGGAACTGCGCACCCTCGGTGGAATACGAACCCGGGAGTTGGAATTGCTGCGGTGAGTCCTCTGGAAAGGGAGGAAGTACCACTGGAGCCATCTGGAATGATATCTTGCCCACGGGATATGGATATCCAAGATATTATTATCCAGAGTAGCGTTGATAGAAGTAACAGGGGCACCGTCGGGAGCGCCAGCACCTGGGATACCAAGGAGCGAATGCTGCAACGGCGATCCTCCAACAGGAACACCATGACCCTCTGCGAATCTACCATTGTGCCGAGATGGAGTATCCTGGTGGTCGGGAGCAAGTGACTTTTGTCTAGGTTCACCATGAACCCATGGGCCTCTAGAGCGCGGGACACTGCCGCGAGGTCCGTCAACTGGACCGTGGACGACGACAGAATGAGGATGTTGTACAGGTAGCAATAAAGCCGTATCGGAACCTGTCGGAGAGATGAGGCCACTGCCGCCAGAAGTTTAGTAAATGTCCAGAGGGCCGAGGAGAGGCCGAATGGCATAGCGCGGTATTGAAAGTGCCGGTTGGCATAGGTGAACCGCAGAAAGCGACAATGTGCCGTACGGATGGGGATGTGCAAGTAGGCCTCCTTCAGGTCGATAGATGTCATCAGATCCCCCGGCCAGATGCATGCCAGAATTGAATGTAGGGATTCCATCCGGAACTGGTGGCAAATTACCAACTTGTTGAGCTCTCTCAGGTCCAGAATGCCATGCCAACCTCTGGAATTTTTGGGGACAAGGAAAAAGACGCTGTATAAGCCGGTCCCTTGATGATCTACTGGCACCGGTTCTATAGCCCGGATGTCAAAAGGTGGCTGATCTCCTGCTTCATCAGCCTCCACTTCTCCGGGTTGTGGGACATGGGACATTGGATGAATCTGGATGGGGGGCCGACCTGAGATCCAACATAAGGCCAAGGCGAACAGTTTGCAAGACTCAGGCGTCCGACGTTGTGAGCTCCCATTGGTCCCGGAAGAAAAGGAGGCGGCCGCCAATGGGAAGCATGGAGGGATAGTCACTTTCCCCTATGGAGGAAACGGGATCCTGCTCCCCGGAAGGACTTCTTGTAGGCCGGCTGTTTGCGACCCCTGTCTCGGAAGCCTGATCTATCGAGTGGACGGTAGAACCCCTGGTTCATGGAACGGTATTGATAGGACCCGCTGGGTCCGGAGTCGGCCCAAAAGGGAGGCCGTTGCAAATAAGGTGAGTAGCGCCGGTCGCCCCGGCGATACGATGATGGAATCACCTTTTGCTTGTCCTTATCTTCAACAAGGATAGGAGAAAGGGCATCCCCAAACAACTGAGCCCCCTTGAAAGGCACCAACGCCAGCTGCCACTTTGATTTGGTGTCGGCTCTCCAGTGGCGAAGCCAGAGGAGTCGGCGTGAGGCTACGGTGGCCGCAAGAGACTGTGAGGTGAATTTAGCAGCATCCAAGCAGGCATCAGCCGAATACTTGGCGGCTGCCACCAGCTTATTAATGTCCTGGTGAAGGCGCTTGTTATCTGGGGCAAGGTGGTCTTGAAGCTGGCGGAGCCAGAGAGACGCCCGGTTAAAAAATG
Organism: Ptyas mucosa; assembly: GCA_012654045.1. Lineage (NCBI taxonomy): Eukaryota > Metazoa > Chordata > Lepidosauria > Squamata > Colubridae > Ptyas > Ptyas mucosa. The sequence goes on along the minus strand of WNWU01000042.1, from coordinate 2,940,101 downwards.
ACGCCGAGGTGGCCGCTCTGATCGCCCATGCGGCTGCTTGGTGGTTCTTCCGTAACAAAAACTCCGCCTTCTTGTCCTCAGGCCTCAATCCGTCAGTGACATTGTTAGTTAGAAGGGAAGAGGAAGTCAATTGGGCGACTGGAGCGTCTACCGAAGGCAGCTTCAGCATGTCCTGCAGGTTGGGAGCAGAACAATACAGGCGTTTGTCCAGGCCGTTGGGAGCTGGCAGGGACCCGGGAAGACCCCATGGATGCTGGATGACCAAAGAGAACAGCTGGGGGCAAGGAATAAAGTCCTGCGCCGAGGCCTGCACAGTGAAAAGGCCGTCAGCAGGAAGCGATGAAGTAGAAGCAGCCTGTTGGTCCGGTGGCGTGGCCAAGTTAGTTGACACTTTCGCTTTATGCAGCAGGAACTTAAATAACAACGGGTAAAAGAGCCTGGTGAAGGGGGTCCGGTCCGGGGGAAGGCCCTCATGATCCGAAAATTCGGAAAGTCTGTGTTCATTGTCGTCCCAATTAGAATCATCAGTATGATCAGAATCATGATAGTAATCATAGTCCTGGTACTGACCATAAGCGGGGGCAGCCTGAGGCTGAGCCTGAGGCTGTGACGACCCAGACTGGTGGGTGGGCAAAGCCCCAGTGGCGAGAAGTTTGAAAACAGTCTCAGCAACAATGGACTGCACTTCCAGGGGTAGGTTAGATTGCCACCCCTCCCCCGAGTGGAGCCCCGCCACGGTGGGAGTAAACGTAGCCTCAGGGGGGTTCTGGGAAGTTGACTGCCGGGACTGCTGAGGCGGAGGGGCCTAGGTGGACAGCAGCGCAGCAGGTGCTCGATCCTTGGAGGTAGCAGTCTGGCAACCCGCACCTGCAGAAGGAATCGAGGAAGGTGCCACTGTATGTTGGGACGAAACGGCAGGAGGCTGCCCTTTAGGAACTGGTTCCGGTGGGTGTGACTGCGACGGAGCCGCCTTTTGTTGCGCCAGGTTAAATTGGCGTTCCAGGGCGTGATGCCGGCGCTGCTCGTCCTTGGCCTGAGAAGATCCACGCTTGTGGGAGGTGGAAACAGAAGACGATGGCGGGGCCGAGGCGGCTCTAGCGGGGCGGGACCTTGAAGAGGTTGATTTCTTAGGCGGAGGAGGCAGCGAAACAGATTGGTCATCGGAGTGTTCAAGATCCGATGAGAGATCCATGTCGGCCATGGCAGGAAACTTGCCAGTAACCGGAAATTATATACAAGGTAAGCCAATGCAGTAATTGATATACATATATATATATATATATATATATATATATATATATATATATATATAAATGTTTTTTTTAAAAAAACAGGCACAAATAAACGGACCCACAGACAAACAATAGTCAATGGCAGCGTACAATGACAGACAAAATGGCAGCGGAGGTCAACAAGAGGAAGCTGCTCAAAGTGCAGCAAACCAAGACTCAATATAGGTAAACAGCAATACAAACTCAGGCTGATAGCTGGTGTAACAAAGCACTGCATGGACCGTTCCTTGAGAAGATCCAGGGAAAAGTAGATAAGGAAAAGACCTGGTTATGGCTGACCAATGGAATACTGAAGAAAGAGACAGAAGGCTTGATTCTTGCAGCCCGGGAACAAGCCATCAGAACGAATGTAATCAAAACCAGAATAGAAAAATCTGCTGATGACCCCAAATGCAGACTCTGCAAAGAAGCGGATGAAACCATTGATCATATACTAAGCGATTACAAGACAATACCTCAGACTGACTATAAACAACGTCATAACACAGTCGCTCAGATGGTCCACTGGAACTTGTGTCACAACTACCAACTGCCTGTAGCAAAGAACTGGTGGGATCATAAGTCTGAAAAAGTGGTCGAAAATGAGCATGCAAAACCAGTATGGGACTTCCGAACACAGACTGACAAAGTTTTGGAACACAATACCCCGGATATCATGATTGTGAAGAAAAAGGTGTGGATCGTCGACATTGCCATACCTGGTGACAGCAGAATCAACGAGAAACAACTTGAAAAAGTCACCAGATATCAGGATTTGAGAATCGAATTGCAGAGACTCTGGCATAAACCAGTGCAGGTGGTTCCAGTGGTACTCGGCACACTGGGTGCTGTGCCGAAAGATCTAGGCAAGCACTTAAAAACAATTGGTGCTGACAAGATCACCATTGGTCAGCTGCAGAAAGCCAGTTTACTGGGATCTGCTCGCATATTCTGCCGATACATCACGCAGTCCTAAACGCTTGGGAAGTGTTCGACTAGTGATTTGGGATATGAAATCCAGCATGGTTATCTTGTTTGCTGTGTGTATTGTCATTTTTGTGAATAATAATAATAATAATAATAATAATAATAATAATAATAATAATAATAATAATATCATCCCCCCACCCCAGGAGCTTTGCCTTGTTGTGGTGGGAGGGCTTGTGTGCTCTGTTGAAGAGTCAAACTAAACTTGCTCCAAACCCATTTAAAGTATGGTGAAAACACATCAAGTGAATTCTATCCCGGATTGACTATCACCCAGATCAACAAGACTCGCATTGAATGTATGGCTCCTGGGTGTTTGGCAAAAAATATGCTCCAGGGCTCAGCTCCTTCTGCTAGGAAACCAGGGCATGAAGTTGACAGGAGACTGGAAGACAATGAACAAAGCCAAAAATCTGGACAAAGGAAAATTACTCAATTATGGAAGTTTATTATCAACCTGAGCCAACAAAATGTGGCTTTTAAAAGCACATGTTCAACTTTTGGAAGGAGAATCACATTTATCTGGAAATCAATGAACAAAAACTTATGGACCAAAGGCGTGTTATTTTGAACAAGCTCTTCACTAATGCAGAATTAAAAGAGATTGCAACAAGAAGCAGCGCAAGATCAAGGTTCGAGTGTAACTGATAATAGAGATAATTTAGAAGTGGAGCAACAAGTAGTGGAGAATGGACGTTGCCTTAACTGAACGTCCCTTTTCGACACGCTGCAAGTCCAATCCATGCACTGGGTTCTTCTTCTGTTGCTAGGCAAACTGAGTGTAGAAATCTCCTCTGGCTGACCACACCCACTCTGTGACACCCCGTCAGTCTTTATCACGAAGGCGCAAGAACTTGCCAAACCGGAAACGGTAAACTCAACTGGAACAAACAACCAAAAGGTCCGGGACAGGAAGCCAAAAACAAACCGGGTGGGAATGGATTGGACTCGCAGCGTGTCGAAAAGGGACGTTCAGGTAAGGCAACGTCCGTTTTCCAACACACTGCTCCTCCAATCCATGCACTGGGATATCCCCAAGCTTAACCCTCGGGGGTGGGTGGCTGACTGTCCCGAGACCTGGAAAAGAGCCACTTGTTGTAGAACTCGGCGGCCAAACGAAGCCTCAGCAGAAGCAAACGAGTCTATTTTGTAATGTCTTATAAAGGACGACGAAGATGCTCAGGAAGCCGCCCGGCAGATGTCCAGAATCGAGGCTTGTGTAGACCAGGTCACTGTGGTCGCTGCACTGCGGGTAGAATGTGCATAAATCTTGCCTGGAATAGGCTTGTTCTGGGTGGTGTAGGCGGTCGCAATGCAAGCCTTAATCCAACGACCGATGGTAGTCGAAGACACCCTCTTCCCCATGGTCGACGGGTGGAACGAAACCAACAACGCCTCGGTGGTACGGAACGATGCCGTTTGTCTGATGTAACGCCGGAGAGCCCGTCGGACATCTAGCATGTGCCAGTCACGCTCCCGGGGATCCCGTGGGTCGGGACAAAAGTTAGGGAGAATGAGCTCTAGGGTCCGGTGGTACCAAGAGTTCACTTTTGGTGTAAAGGAAGGATCTAATCACATTACGACAAAGGTCCTTGCGTACAGACAAGGCTGACAGCTCGGAAATCCTCCGAGCAGAAGTGATGGCGAGCAGGAAGGTAAGTTTAAACGTCAGGAACTTCAACGGTGTCGCAGCCAATGGTTCGAAAGGTTGAGAAGTAAGAGCGTGAAACACCAAAGGTAAGTCCCAAGAGGGAAAACAGTGGACCACGGGCGGCGATTTGTTAGAAGCACCGTGCAGGAAGGCCAGAATACGTGGGTTTTGAGACAAAGAGCGATGATGCTCACAGTTAAGCACCGTGGCCAAGGCCGCAACTTGGCGCCGCTAAGTAGCTGGAGAAAGCCACCTGGCCAATCCGTTAAGCAGAAAGTCAAGAACATCTGGAATGCTGGTGGACGTGGGATCTACATGATGGTCCTTGCACCAGTGAACAAACGCTTTCTAGGAGGCCTGATGTATGGGGGTCGTTGACGGGCGCCTTGCAGACTGGATAACCTCGATGACAGGGTCCGACAGCCTATCTCTCCTTAGCAGGAGCCGCTCAAATGCCAGGCGGTCAATTGGAGCCACTGAGGCTCTGGGTGTGAGATGACCCCCTGGCTGAGAGCAACCTCCTGCTCTGGAATCATCCAAGGAGGAGACGCGGACAGGCCTACCAAGTCCGCATACCAAGGCCTGCGTGGCCAACGAGGAGCCACCAACACAAGTTCCGCACGCTCCGCCATCAATTTCCGAATCACGTGAGGGATCAACGGAAGAAGGGGGAAGGCGTAGAGCAGTCCCCTCGGCCATGGATACCGCAGAGTGTTGCAGCCCTCCGCCCCGCTGCACTGGTAGCGTGTGTTGAAGGGCGTAGCTAATAAATCCACCTGAGGCTGTCCGAAGCGCTGGACGATGGCCATGAAGTTGTCCAGATGGAGACGCCACTCTGCCGGGTCGATGGATTCCTGACTGAGCCTGTCTGCTTGGATGTTTGAAAGCCCGGAAATATGCTCGGCTCTTAACAAGGCAGTGTGACGTTCTGCCCAGGCCAAAAGCCTTTCCACTTCGAGCATCAGAGACCGGGAGCGAGTGCCCCCTTCGCGGTTCACATGAGCTTTGGTCGTTATGTTGTCCGTCCGTATCAACACGTGGTGACCCTCCAAGATGGGATGGAAATGGCGAAGAGCGAGGCGAACCGCCCTCAACTCCAGCCAATTGATGCTGTTCGCCTTCTCCGCCTGGGAGCAACAACCTTGAACCACTCGATCCAATAGATGGGCCACCCAGCCCACCAGACTCGCAACCATCAGAATAAGGCGGTCGACCTCGAGAAAGACACATCCCTGATGTAGAGCCGAGGACATCCACCACATTAGGGACGATCGAACCTGTGGGGGCAGGGGGACCGGAGATGCCGATGTGCTGCGTTTGGATTTCTGAAATGGTAGGAGAAACCACTGCAGCGGTCTCGTATGTCTGCGTGCCCAGGGAACGATAGCGATACAGGACACCATCTTCCCCAACAGTTGGGAAAGTTGGAGAAGAGGGACTGTTCGCTTGTTCCGCACTTGTGTCACTACCATCCTGATGTCCTGGATCCGGTCCGGAGACAGGAAGACCTGTCCGTTGACTGTATCGATCACCGTTCCCAGGTGTAGAATCCTTGTGATCGGCACCAGATGACTCTTGGTGTAGTTGACAGTAAAGCCGTGACTCTGGAACACCCGTAACACTGTCTCCATGTCAGTCGATGCTTGAAGCAGAGATGATGATAGGACCAGGATGTCGTCCAGGTAACATACGAGATGAATTGGCTGGGATCTCAGCACCGCGGTGACCACTGCGACCAATTTTGTGAATGTCCTGGGAGCGGAAGACAGTCCGAAGGGCATTGCACAGTACTGATAATGGCGAGAATTGTACTCGAACCGCAGGAATTTGCGATGCGTCGGACATATCGGAATGTGCAACTAAGCCTCCCGAAGATCCACCAATTGAAGAAAGTCGTTGCGCTGGATGCTTGTTAGAATGGTGGAGAGGGAATGCATCTTGAACCTGCGGTAATTGATGAATTTGTTGATCAGTTTCAGGTTCAGGATGCCCGTGACCCCCCCGAGGCCTTGGCCACTAGGAACAGAGTGGAATAGAACCCAGTCATTTCTTGGCCCTTGGGTACTGGCTCTATAGCCCTGATGGTAAACAAGTGAGCAATTTCGGCTTCCATCAAACAGCGTTGATGGGGAAGGTGAGAGACTGGACAACGGTGGAATCGGCTTGGTGGGACCCTGACAAACTCCAGACAAAGTCCGTGGCGCACTGTGCGCCTGATCCAACTGTCGTGTGTTGAGAGATCCCATTGGTGATGAAATAGCTGGAGATGACCACCAATGGGACTTGACATGTCGGAGTCATTTGCCACACTTGGCGGGGCGGAACCCACCTCCACAGAAACGACGTTTCGATGATGTGTGAGAACACCCACGGTCTCTAAAGGTTGAACAATCCTGGGTACGGTCCCCACCATGGGAGAAGTACCGCTGTGAGAAGGACCTGCCGGGTCCTGAGTACGGTCGAAAGGGCTGCCGTTGGTTATAAGGCACATAACATCTCTCTGGTCTGTGAAAGGAAGATGGCAGTATTTTACATTTATCTTTATCTTCCACCAGGAAGGGCTCCAACGCCGCACCAAATAAGGCTGCTGGCTTGAATGCGGCGGAGGCCAGTCTCCACTTAGTTTTGGAATCAGCTTTCCAATTGCGGAGCCAAAATGGACGTTGCTCACCTGAACGTCCTTTTTCGTAGCGCTGCATGTCAATTCATCTTCTGGGCTTTTGCTGTCTGCTTGTCTTTGACTGAGCGTAGTGTTCCTTTAAGAGTTTAGGCCACGCCTCCCTGTCCTTCAGGCTCCCAGTTTGTTTTGCGATGAAGACTGCTGTGATCCAAGGAATCTAATGAGAAAACACAAACAGTCCTCCCGGCACAAGCCAGGCAGCCAGAAAGGGTGGGATGAATTGACATGCAGTGCTACGAAAAAGGACGTTCAGGTGAGCAACGTCCATTCTCCATAGTGCTGCCCAGTCAATTCATCTTCTGGGATATACCCAAGCTGTGTACATTAAGGGGTGGGAGGCTGACTGGCCCCTCCAATCGCATCAGAACACACCTTCTGCAACACTCGCCGTCCAAAGGAGGCTTCAGCTGATGCAAAACTGTCCAGCCTATAATGTCTGATAAACGGCGTTAAAGAGGTCCATGTGGCTGCTCTGCAAATGTCCATCACTGACGCTTGGGTGGACCAAGCTGCTGATGTTGCCGCACTCCTTGTGGAGTGGGCCCACACTGTACCTGGCACTGAACTTCCCTTGAAGCTGTACGCAAGTGAGATGCAGGCCTTGATTCAACCAGCCACAGTCCTGGACGAAACCTTGGTTCCCAAAGATGAGGGAAGGAATGACACAAGAAGCGCCTCTGTCTTGCGGAAGGAAGCCGTCCTCGCGATGTATCGACGTAAGGCTCTCCGCACGTCTAAAGTGTGCCATTGAATCTCCAACCTGTGCTTAGGGGAGGGACAAAAATCTGGCAACACAATTTCTTGTTCCCTGTGAAACCGGGAGTTAATTTTAGGGATAAATGAAGGGTCTAATCGAAGGGTAACATGTTCGTTCTAAAGATACACAGATCCGTGCGGATGGACAGAGCCGCCAGCTCGGAAACCCTCCTAGCCGATGCAATGGCCAGGAGGAAAGCCACTTTAAAAGACAGGAACCTAAAACTGACTGACGCCAAAGGCTCAAACGGTGGCATCGTAAGTGCTTGAAGCACCAATGAAAGATCCCATGAGGGATACCTGTGGACCCTGGGCGGTCTCAAGTTAGTGGCACCCCTCAGAAACGCTTTAATCGAGATATCATGTGTGAGTGGCGCTGAAGCCTCCCTAGACAAAACAGTTGATAATGCTGCCACCTGTCTCCTCAGAGTGGCTGGGGCCAACCCCTTGTCGAAACCATCCTGCAAAAAAACGAGAATGTCAGTGACAGAGGCAGATGTGGGGTCTACATGGTGCAGACGGCACCAAGAGCAAAAAGCTCGCCAGGACGCCTCATAGATCCTCGTGGTAGAGGGCCGCCGAGCAGCATGGATGGTAGGAATGACCCTCCCTGGGACCCTTCTCTTTTTCAGGATGACCCTCTCAAGTGCCACACGGTTAGGTGTGGCCAAAGAGGGTCTGGATGATGTATTTCCCCCTGGAGAAGCACGATCCGATGTTGAGGTATTTGCCAGGGAGGAGACACGGAGAGATCTACGAGGTCGGCGAACCAGGATCGCCTTGGCCAGTGGGGAGCCACCAATAGGAGTTCTGCCTTTTCCGCCATCAATTTTCAAACTACCCTTGGGATTAGAGGGAGAGGGGGGAAGGCGTACAGAAGGCCCCGCTGCCAGCGCAAGGCGTTGAAGTCCACTGCCCCCTGGCACAGGAACCTGGAAATGAACCTTGGGAGCTGGGCATTCTCTGGCCGAGCGAAAAGGTCCACTACTGGCTGCCCGAACCTCCCCACAATGTCCTTGAACAAGTCTCTGTGGAGCATCCACTCCAAAGGGTCCAATTGAGTCCGGCTGAGCCAGTCGGCTCGTGAGTTCGTGTCCCCCGAAATATGCTCCGCTCTCAGGGAGAGGACATGGGTTTCTGCCCAAGTCATCAGGATGTCTGTCTCTAACATCAGAGGATGAGAACGGGTGCCCCCTTCCCTGTTTATATGGGCCTTTGTGGCCATATTGTCAGTTAGAACTAAGACATGTCGGAATGCCAACCTGTCCTGGAAGTGGGCAAGTGCCAGTCTGACCGCCCGTAGTTCGAGCAAGTTTATACTGTTCGTGGCTTCCACCGACATCCACCGACCCTGAACCACGAGATGGTCCAAGTGAGCACCCCATCCTACCAGGCTCGCGTCCGACGTTACCACAATCCTGTCCAGTTCCTGAAACCAGCAGCCCTTGTCAATGGCCGGAGTCCTCCACCAACGCAGGGACCTCCTCACCCGGATGGGGAGCGATGTTTTGGCACTGGACGCACTGTGGCCAGACCTCTGAGCCGGTAGGAACCACTGTAACTCCCGCGCGTGCCTGCGTGCCCACGGGATTACTGCAATACAAGATATAAATTTGCCTAGCAATTGCGATAGTGTGGCAAAGGTTACCTGTCTTTGTAGCAGGATCTTGCGTGTCAATTGCCAGATGTCTTGCTTCCTTTCGGGCGACAGGAATACCTGGCCCTTCACTGAGTCGATTAGAACGCCGAGATGAGCAATGCAGGTGGTCGGTTGAAGATGACTCTTCGCCCGATTGACGGAAAAGCCATGAAGAGCCAGGATGTCGCTCACTCTCTGGAGGTCGCGAAGAGCCTGTTGTTGTGACAGGAAAAGAAGCAATACATCGTCCAAATAACAAAGAATGCGAATCGGGATTCGCCTGGCCGATGCGGCTACTACGGCCAAAAGTTTTGTAAATGTGCGCGGGGCAGACGACAGGCCAAACGGCATCGCCCGATATTGGTAGTGTACACCCACATATGCAAATCTGAGGAACTTGCGGTGGTCTGGATGCACAGGCACATGCAAGTATGCCTCCTGCAGGTCCAGAGACGTCATCCAGTCGCCTTTCCTGACGCATTGTAAAATAGTCTTGAGGGACTGCATCTTGAACTTTTGAAAGAGAAGAAATCTGTTGACAAATCTGAGGTTCAAGATGCCCCTCCAGCCCTCCGATGATTTTGTCACAAGAAAGAGGACTGAATAAACCCCCGTCTTTTCCTGTCCCGCAGGAACCGGCTCTATTGCCCCAATGTCCAGCAGATGTTGAATTTCTTTTGACATATGGTGACGTTTGTCCCGCTGAGAGGGAACGGGGCAAGAGACAAACCGGTTGGGGACTTGGCCCTGAACTCTAGGGAAATGCCCTCCCTCACAGTTTGAATAATCCAGTTCTCCCCTGTTGAGATCTCCCACTGATGTGCAAAGTGGCTGAGGTGGCCGCCAATGGGGAGAGGAGATATTGAGTCATTTGCCTCGCTTGATCTGTCTGGGACCAGCCCCTCGGAACGGCCTCCTGGGGGGTGGGGTTAGTATCTGCCCCTGTCCCTAAATGACTGTCGATCAGAGAACCTTTCTGAGGTCTGGTATTGAAACCTGTTGAAATAGGACCCACTGGGTCCATTGTCAGCCCGAAAGGGCTGCCTTTGGGAGTAAGGAGAGAACCTACGATCTGGCCTACGAAATGACACCGGCAGCACTTTCCTTTTATCTCGCCCCTCCACTAAAATGGGGTCCAAGGCAGCTCCAAATAAGTCCTTGCCCTGATAAGGAGCCGAAGAAAGCTTCCACTTAGATTTTAAATCGGCTCGCCACGACTTAAGCCAAAGAAGGCGCCTGGATGAAATTGACGAACCCATGGCCCTAGCAGCAAACCGGGCGGCATCTAAGGACGCTTCCGCTGAGTACTCAGCCGCCGCTATCATCTTGTTGAGGTCCTGATGGAGCCTCAAATCCTCTGGGGGAATCCGGTCCCTAAGCTGCTTTAGCCAAATTAGATTGGCCCTGTCAAAAAAGGATGCTGAAGTGGCTGCCCTGACTGCCCATGCCGCTGTCTGATGTGTCTTGCGGAAGGCCACTTCTGCTTTCCTGTCTTCCTGCTTAAGGACCTCTACTACATCACTGGACAAGACCGCTGAGGAAGTTAGGCTGACTACCGGGGGATCTACTGTGGGTAGGTCCAAGAGCCCTTCGAGCTTTGGGTCTACTGGGTAAGTCTTTCTGTCATGGCCCGAAGGGGCAGACGAAGCCGCTGGACGCTCCCACTGCTTCTTGACCAGCTCGGAAAGTAACTCCGGACATGGAATAAAGTCATTATCCGGGGCCGGGACATCAAACAACTCATTGTGCGGAGTTTTGAAGCCTGGTCCTGAGGAGGAGGGGCGGAATACATGTTTGTGGCCAACTTAGCGTTATGTAGTAGTGTCTTGAAGACAGATGGTCTGAAGAGAGTGGCAAAAGCTGGCTTCTCTGGTGGCAGCTCCTCATCATCCGAAAATTCTGGCTCCTCCAGGTCTCCCTCAGGCTGCCAGGACTCCTCACTTTCGACAGGTTCCTGTTGCAGAATCGGAGCATGTCGAGAAGAATGTTGACTGGGATGCATCTGACAGGCAGCTGCTGGAGGAGGTACCTGGATCTGTTGGTAGAAACCTGAGGCCAAGGCCTGAGCTAAGGCATTAGTCAAAATTGTTTGGAAATTAACATTTTGAGCCATTTCCTGCCCCTCTCCAACTCTGAGACCAGCAGAGGTAGGGGTGAATGTAGCCTCTGGCATGGATCTGCCCTTGGACTGTACAGAGTGCACCACCCTCACAGAGTCATGACAAACAGTCGAGCCCTCATGTTGAGGTAAGACAGAATTAGCATAGTCCAGATCCCGGTCTCGCTGGGCCAAGTCACCCTCCCCTTCCGAGGGAGGAGAAGCAGGTGGTACAGCAGCTGGAATTTTCTTGGCCACCTTGTCACATTGTTTTTCCAGGGCTAGATGTCTCCTCTGAGCATCTTTGTCAACTGGCCCAGATTTGAGGCTTGCCACCCCCTGATCTTTGTGTGCAGCCTTAGATTTAGACTTTGAAGCTTTTTTGTATCTGGGAGGAGTCTGAGGTTGCTCAGAATCAGAAGAAAATTCCTGCTCAGCCATAATAAATTGCCAGGCCTGGTCCAATTATATTATAATTAAAGGCAGATTAGCCCCCAATATCACTGTTCACAGTCAATCAGAACTTAATTGAACTGGAAAAAAAGGCAATGTAATCAGTCACAAATGGGGAGGAAAAAAAACCCCCTTCCTTCAGTAATAATAAATCAGTAGAGCTTCTGAGGTTAGCCAAAGAACAGAAGGGAGAATTAAATTAATCTCCCAATAATCCTCCAACCTTTGGTTGTCCCGGCAGTAAGATAAGAATCAGTACAGAAGGGTAAGCGGCTAGGATAGAGATCCTTCTCACACCGCCTCTGGCCGTTTACAACCGTTGCAGAAAAGTCGCGAAATAGAAAAAGGCGCCAAACTCTTCGCGCTCCCTCGCTCCTTGCAAGCGAGATCGCAGCGCCGCCAGAAGCCCCAAACACTAAAATGGCTGGGAAGTCCTTCTAAGTCCTCAAATATGCTGGCCAGCAATAGCAAACCATCGGAGTTTGACTCCTGAGCGGAGCAGGCACTCCGGAGCCGCCCTAAATAACTGGAGCTTGTAAAAATGGCGCCCGGGGCTCTCACGGCAATTCAGCAACCCGCGGCGCGCCGGTGGCTAAATTCAAGCCCTCCTAGGGGGTGGAAGAGCTGCCCAGACAGGTCAGCTCAGAATTAAGGGTAGGTGAGGCTGGAGCCCCAGGGCACTCACCTATCCCAAACGGTAGGAAGCAGCTGCAGCCGCAACTGCTCCTCCAAGCTCTTCAGCTCCACTAATCACTCGCCCACACAGAGCTAACAAAAATAAGAAAACCTATAAACTAACTAATAATCACCTAACTAGGAACTAAAACTAACTAACTAAAGTGAAAACTGCAGCGCAGAAGAATCAGTCCAAACAGCAAGACTGAGCGAAATAAACTGGGAGCCTGAAGGACAGGGAGGCGTGGCCTAAACTCTTAAAGGAACACTACGCTTAGTCAAAGACAAGCAGACAGCGAAAGCCCAGAAGATGAATTGACTGGGCAGCGCTATGGAAAATAAGCGCCTGTTGGTGACAGTCGCCGCTAAGGTGCGGGAGGCAAATTTGGCAGCATTTAAGGATGCGTCCGCCGAGTACTCTGTAGCTGTCACTATCTTATTAATGTCCTGGTGTACCCGGGTTTTGGTGGCAGGAAGGCGTTCCTGGAGCTGGCGCAGCCAAATTAATGACGCTCTATTGAAAAATGATGTTGCAGTGGCCACCTTTATGGCCTATGCCGCCGCCTGATGGGCCTTACGAAAACCCATTTCGGTTTTCCTTTCCTCAGACTTGAGTCCGTGAATGGCATCAGCTGAAACAACTGAAGAGGAAAGATTAGCGACTGGAGCATCCACCGACGGCAAGGCCAGAATATCGTCCAACTCTGTCACTGCGCAATACAGGCGTTTGTCCAGGCCACTGGGGGCTGTTAGGGACCCCGGTTGACCAAAGGCATTCTGGACAACGTCTGCGAACAGGGGTGGACACGGTATCACCTCTTTGTCTGGCTTAGAGACATGGAACAAAGCCTTGTGAGTAGCTGAGGGTTGCACCACCCCAGCTGGAGGAGGAGCAGTTAGCAGTCCAAACTGGGTGGTAACTTTCGCTTTGAGCAGGAGACTTAAAAACGGAGGGACGGAATAGCCCCGTGAATGCAGGCTTATCCGGAGGCAGGCCCTCGTCCTCGGAGAACTCGATGTCCTCAGGGAATTCCTCCTCCTGCTCCGAGCCCTTGGATGAAGTATAGTCCCTTTGAGACGAAGCGGAAACCCTGGAATGTTGAGAGGGTTTGGTAAACATCTGATGGCCGGACGTGGATGGTAGCACGTCGCCTGCCCCAGATTGAAGGCCTGCAGCCAGAATTTTTGCCAGCGCGTCAGAAAGCGCGGCCTGCAAGTCAAACTGGGCTGCGGATTCCTCGGACCGGAGGCCAGCCGCTGTTGGAGTGAAGGTCGCCACTGGTGAAGGTCTGGCACGGGTAGGCTGACCAGACTGAGGGGCCAAGGCAGCAGGAGGGAGGGATGTAGACCCTTCCCCTGAAGCAGCTACGGTCGAAAAAGCGGCCTGTTGGTGGTCCGGTTCGACAGTCTCCGATGGAGTCAAAGTCGTACCACTTGGTGCAGCGCGGTGAAGTAAGTTTCTGGACTCCACAGAAACCTCTGAGCTGGCCGCGTGACCTTTGGCCGCCCTGGCTTTCTCAAATTGTTTCTCTAGTGCCTTGTGGCATCTGAGCTCAACTTTGTGATGAGAGGCAACGCCCTTGCTCATGGCAGACTTGGACTTATGCCTCACATGGTGATGGGGCTGGGTCTTGGGAGGGCTGACCTCCTGCTCAAGATCTGAGGACAGGTCTGAGTCAGCCATCTTAAAGATCAAACCAATACTCCCACACAGCAGAAAGACCTCGTATCAGCAGCTGTAGGTGCGGAAGGGAGTAGGTAGAGAAGGCCCGAAGGGGTTGCAGGCACTCTGACAACACCCACAGGGAGACCCCTACTGTTGCAATATCCAGGCCCAAAGGGCGGTACCCAGCAAGGGTCGCAAACGCCACTCCCCAGTCTTTAGCAGGCTCCTAGGCCACTGATCTTGTAATCAATGTTAAAGTAAGAATGGCTGCTGCAGTGTCAACAATGTCCAAGGTGACGGTCGCCTCAGCAATATGGCCCAAAATGGCGGCTGTGACAACAAATGGAGTTCAAAATGGCGGCCATAGCTGAAAGATGGTCCAAAATGGCGGCCGCAGCGATGACCAGTGTCCAAAATGGTGGCCACGTGAGTAACAATATCCAAAATGGCGGCCGCGGTGATGACCAGTGTCCAAAATGGCGGCCACCAGTTAAATAAGGTCCAAAATGGCCGCCACGATGACAGGAAGGGTTGAGGAGACGGGCCCGTCACCCAACGCCTCCCAAAATGGCGGGCGCTTCCCACAGTAGTTCAAACCGCCGGGAGAGCCAAAAATGAAAAAACACGCCCTGCCCGATGTCTGCTGTAGCAGCGATCCGCGATTCCGAAAAGGCAGCTGGGGAGAGTTCCTGGACTTCAGAGCCTGCCACTGTGCATAGGCGAGGACTCCGGAGCTGCCCAAAAGATCGGAGCTGAGGCGCCCACAGTCTCCCAGCTCACCAGGAGACCAATGGTGCGCCGGCGGCTAAGGGTGAATCACGGAACCGCCCAGCTGGGTCGGTAACCGTCTGGCTGCAATTTCAACAATAAATTAGTCAGTAGAAGGAGCGGAACGGCCTGGAGCCCCAGGCGCGTTTCTGCTCCCCTAGCAGCCTCACCAGTCCCATGGAGCAGCTCCTGACAGCAGTCCAAACTCACAAAGCAAAAAATATTAACTAAATTACAGGAAAGGGACAAAAATAATAAACTAAAATAAGAAATGGTCAGCCAATAGTCCAATTAAGGTAGGAGAAATCGAGATAGCAGCTTCCTCAGCAACTGAGTGAGAAAGACTGACGGGGGTGTCACAGAGTGGGCGTGGTCAGCCGGAGGAGATTTCTACACTCAGTTTGCCTAGCAACAGGAGAAGAATCCAGTGCATGGATTGGAGAAGCAGCGTGTTGGAAAAAAGGAAGAAAATCAGAGAAGAACCAACAGCTAGAGCCAAATTAGCTGAGAAGATGGAAAACATGGAAAGAATTCAATTGCCAAAACTGAATCAAATTAGTAAGAGATGTTTGGCTAGATTATTGATGAATGTGAATGAATCTGTCCAGACTATTCTAACGTTAGCTCAAACAAACAGCTTATGTTACTACTGAAGAATTGGGCTTGAAAATTAAAAATAATAAAGCAATTAAGAAAGGAAAACCAAACGGGAAAATCTGCCTGGAGTTAAAAATAAAAAAAATTCAATTGGATTTAAGTAATTTGAAGAATTTGAGGCAAGAAAACTTGAAGAATAAAAAATCAGAATTAGCCTGACAGCAAGATATGACCTGGAAAACAAGGAAATTGCAGTTGTAGTTGAACAGCTGAAACAAATAGTTGTGCCTATTACAGAGAAAATAAAGTATTATGATAAATGAATAATGCAGTTTCAACAAAATTCCCAATTTTGAGTGAATCAGCATCATTTGTATAAGACTCTTGAAAGTGGACATTGTGCTACCACAAATGAAAAAACTAATAAAGAAAATACCCTGAAATTTTGAAAGAACTTGTAGAAAAACAACAAGAAGCACAATGAGAATGGCAAAGTGGATTGAGCAGGTTGAAAGCTCTGTAAAAGTGACCATAATGGAAGAAATTCACATAACAAATGATGCAAAAACAAGCAAAGAAGGTCAAGAACTGGAGGGCCCCTGGATTTAGATGAGCTGCATGGATTCTGGTTAAAATCACTAATAGTTTGCATGCATGAATCAGGTTCTGGAAATACCAGAAAGAAAAAAATGGCTAACAACTAAAATAACTTTTTTGATTTTGAAACATGCAGAAAAGGGAAATAATCCTGAAAATTACAGGCTAATAACCTGCCTGCCAACAATATATACTTACAGGTATTATTGCAAACAAAATTTATGGGTGTCTGGAAAACAAGAATTTGCTGCTTGTAGAACAGAAAGAGTGCTGCAAAAATTCAAGAGGAACCAAAAACAAACTAATGATAAACTGATTTTGAAGAATTCAAAAATATGAACACATTTGTTCCTGGCCTGGATTGATTATAAGAAATCATCCGATTCTGTTCCACACAGCTGAATTGAGAAATGCTTAGACATTTTGGGAATTAGCAGCAACATCCAGAAATTATTGAATATTTCCATAAAGATGTGACAAACTATGTTGATGGCCGGTGGAGAAGAGTTTGGTGAAGTTGAAATCAAACAACGAATCTTCCAAGGTGACTCATTGTCATCTCTGTTATTTGTACTTTTGCTGGCTCTACTTAAAAGTATTTTGAACAAGACAAACTGTGGCTATGAATTGGCTAAAAAGGGTTAAAAATTTCTCATTTGCTCTATATGGCTGTTTTTAAATTGAAAAACAAAAGCTGAATTAAGCTCATTGCTGAAAAGCACTGAGTATACCAGAGACATTGAAATGCAATTTGGCATTGACAAAGGTGCAACAATTGCTGTTAAGGCACAAAAAATTGTTGAAGATGATGGATTTGAACTTGATGAGAGTTCATAATAGCAGTAACACCAGAAGAAGGCAACAAAAGTACTTAGAGGAGTTTTGGAAAATTCTAACCCAGGGGTGTCAAACTTGATTTCATTGAGGGCTGCATCAAGGTTGTGTTTGACCTCAGGGGGCATGGCCACCTCAACATCACTTGTGTTGGGGGCACCTGTGGTGGCCTGAGTGCTCTGCCAGCGAAAACAGGCTCCTGAGCTCTGTTTTCGGCTGCAGCAGCCTCCTGCAACCCTCTGCCAGCAAAAATGGAGCTTATGAGGGCCTCACGCGGCCCTCACGAGCTCCGTTTTCGCTGGCAGAGGCACCACGGTCCTTTGCTGTTTCCAGGGATAGCCCTGTGGGCCAGTTTTAAGCACCCTGCGGGCCACAGGGTGGCCCTTGAGTTTGACACCCCTGTTCTAACCTGTTGCACAAGCAAGTCTAGAAAACTACTTTAACAAAATACAAAAAAAAAGTGAGTCCGGAAAATCTGGAGACCAAAGCTGAGTGGAGGAAATATAAAGGCAATTAACACCTGGGCAATGCCTGTAATACAATACTCAGCTGGAACAATTGATTGGACTCTGCTAGAATTTGATAACTTGACTGAAAAATAAGAAAAGTAATGACAATGCACCATGCTCTGCATTCAAAAAACTATATTGATCAATTGTACTTGCCAAAATCTCAAGGTGGCAGAGGACTCTTACGGGTGAAACAAACTGTGGAAGAGGAAAAACATGGTTTAAATGTCAACATTAAAAAAGTGAAAGAGCCTTTGCTGAAGGAGGTGAATCCAAACTTTAAAAAATCCTAACTTCACAAAAAACCACCCTACTCGGAACTGCCTATACACTCAGATGCTATCTTTACAGCTCTTAGGTCCTTGGTTAGGACTTGAACCATTACGTTTTTACAGTCCCAGACTGTGAATCAAATTGAAGATTAAATCAACAACAACAATTCGAAGAAAAAGAACTGGAAAAAATCACAAAATATCGCGACCTGGCCATAGAAACTACGTGATTATGGATGAAATGAATGTTGGACTTACCTGAAGGGTGGTTCTATGTGTGCTGCGTGAGAGTCCAAGCAATGGGTAACTAATTACCTCATCTGATTGGCCAGAGACTGAGTTAGATTTGTTTGTTTGGCTACGCCTCCTCTTCCTGGCTAGGTTCCAGTTTTTTAAAGGATGAGATCGTCTGGAGAGGCATAACCTGAAAAAGAATTTCATCCACTCCAATATCCTGGACCCTGACGGAACCAGGGTGGGGTTGGACTCTAGCGCAGCGCACATAGAACGAATGTTCAGGTAAGTCCAATGTTCATTCTCCTGTGCGTTGCTTAGAGTCCAAGCAATGGGATATACCCAAGCTAATTATCCCCCAGGGCGGGAAAGTGACGGGTCAAGGGTCCCTTCAAGTGGAAGAACCTGCTGTAGAATCCTCCTGCCAAACACTGTCTTGGCCGAAGTGAACTTATAAATTTTGTAGTTCTTGATAAAGGGCGATGGCGAAGCCCAGGTAGCTGCCCTGCAAATTTCTAGAATAGAGGCTTGTGCCCCCCAGCCGCCATAGTGGCAGCACTCCTAGTTGAGTGCACTGTGACGTGTCCAGGTTGCAGCCTGGTCTGATGTTTTTAGGCCAATGCACACTTTGAGCCAGCGACTTATGGAAGATGGAGTCACCTTTGAGCCTATGGATCTGGGCTGGAATGAGACAAAAAGCTATTCAGTTTTTCTGAAAGAAGCGTTCTGCTGATATATTTGCGCAGGGCTCTGCGTACATATATGGAGTGCCACCGACGTTCCCTGGGATGTCTGGGATTCAGACAAAAATTGGGAAGAATGACCTCCTGTGCCCTGTGAAACCATGTGTTAATTTTCAGATGAATGTCGGATCCAATCGAAGAATGACACTATCTGGATAAAAGATGCACAAGTCTTTATGTACAGAAAGGGCCATCAGTTCAGAAACTCATCGAGCAGATGTAATTGTAACAAGAAAGGCAACCTTGAAGGTGAGTAGCTTTAGACTGGTGGACCCTAATGGCTCGAACAGAGGTGAAGTCAGTGCCTGCAATACCAGTGACAGATCCCAAGAGGGGTATCTGTGGACTGTTGGTGGCTGTAAGTTGGATACTCCTTTAAAGAAGCTGCGGACCCTTGGATGTTGGGAGAGGGTTAATGTGCCATCACAGGACAGGATAGTCACTAATGAAGCTACCTGTCTGCGGAGTGTGTCTGTGGCTAGTCCTTTATCCAGGCCCTCCTGAAGGAAGTTGAGGATACGGGTACTGATGCTGACATAGGAACTGTTCTTTTCTTGTGTATCAGCGACAGTAAGAGGACCATGTAGCGTCATAAATGTGGTTCGTCAATGGATGACAAGAAGCCTGGATGGTAGAAATGACTCTTAGAAAAATAGTCCTTCTTTAGGATCTCCCTTTCAAGTGCCAGATGGCCAATTGGAGCCACTGGGGCTCTGGGTGTCTGATGGCCCCCTGGCAAAGGGAGATCCTGTCTG
This sequence comes from Ptyas mucosa, assembly GCA_012654045.1. Lineage (NCBI taxonomy): Eukaryota > Metazoa > Chordata > Lepidosauria > Squamata > Colubridae > Ptyas > Ptyas mucosa. The sequence goes on along the minus strand of WNWU01000042.1, from coordinate 2,920,916 downwards.
GAGGAATCCTCCAAGGCGCAGATATATAAAGATTCACTAGGTCCGCGAACCAGACTTGTCTGAGCCAATGAGGGGCCACGAGCAGGACCTCTGTACCCTCCATCAGGATTTTCCTGATGACCTGAGGTATTAGAGGGGTCGGAGGGAAGGCATATAACAGGCCCTGTGGCCATGGACAGCGTAGGGCATTGGTCCCTTTGGCACCAGGTGACAGTACCAGCTGTAGAACCTCAGTAGTTGTGCATTCTTTGGGCTGGCAAAGAGGTGTATGCATGGTTGTCCGACTTTGGTTGACAGTTGGCGAAATAGATCTGGATGTAGTTGCCATTTGGCCTGATTGATGGTGGCCCTACTTAGCCAGTTCATCTGGGTGTTGGAGGCAGGGTGGATAAAAATCAATGATTTTTTTAAAAAAATCAAAAAAATCAGATTTTTTTGATTTAAATCGGATTTTTTTGATGTAAATCGGATTTTTTAAAATAAAATGCTTTTTGAGGAAAATATATTACCATCCAAAGGTTATTCCATCATGAAATAAAGATTAGTTTTTTAATTATGTAGAATAAGGCTGTATATGTTTAATTTTTTTGATAAATAAATTCCATTAATCCATTCACAATGTCATGCTCTTCCAGAGGTTTTTGTAAGATTATTGGGCAGTTTCTCTGCCTACAAGATATTATCACAGATGCTTGGTTTACTTTTGCAGTTCTCAAAACTGAATTTGACTCAGCAAAGATCACATGCCTCTTCTTGACAGCAAAAATGTTATAACATGAACAGAGTTGAGAAAAAGACCTTAATCCTATTGTTCTACAAACCTATGAATACAGAATCAACCCCTTCAGTGCTAAGTTTCAAGAAGTTCAGTGAATAGAATAGAAACAATATTTTTCTGATTGTTTGGAGTGGAATAGATCTGCACAAGAAGAAAGTGAAACTAAGTGTGAGGAGGAAGGGGCAAGCAGACAAGCAGTACAAAATGAAAGTGAAACTTTCTGAGCACAATACTGCACAGCCACAGACAGACAAGTCTTTGGATCTTTTAGTGTGAATGACCTGAGGTTTATCACATTCTTTCCTTGGAGGAAAAAAACCTATAATGGCAGAGGCCGTAAAAGAGACCCAGTTTGGCAGTATTTTAATGAAGTTCCTTTACCTATCGGTAAGGCAGGCATGCGTGCAAACTGCAAATACTGCAACAAAGAAATGCAAGGCCTGGTGGCCCGAATGAGGCAACATCATGAGAAGTGCTGTGATGAAGATGACTGAAGAAACACATTTGAACAGGCAGGATCTTCAGGTTGGTAAACATTTTTATTGAATCATATTTCTAAAGACTGCCTTGAACTATCATGTTTGAGCAAAATTATATTTCTTATTATTACTGCATGTTACTGTCATTTGGTAGAGTTATGAAGAAAAGCAAATATTCCTTTTGGGGCAGTGCTGTATACAATAAGCAGAAATTGTATAAACAATAAAATAACAGCATTGACTTTTTTGTTTAGGGGAATTCATGGATTCTGGAAACTATCTACCTTCAAAATCACCATCCTCCTGTTCTACAGTTTCAGAGTTATCCATCCAGGATAGTGCTTCATTAGCATAATCTTCATCAGACACCCACAGCCACATATCACTATCACCTAAAAGAAAGAAAAAACCCTTCCCTCCTGGAACCACCATAGATAAGTATTTTGGGATAAAAACTAGCAGATTAGAAAAAGGGTTAATTGATGAAAAAATTGCCCAGTTTGTTTATGCAATGAACTCTTCTTTCCGTCTGACTGAGAACCCACATTTCATTAATATGGTTCAGTCACTGAGACCAGGATACAGTCCATCCAGCAGAGCAGATGTTGCAGGGAAACTGCTGGATAAAGTGTATGACAGAGAAATGGAGCAATGTGCAACAGCTCTGGAGGGTAGAATTGTTAACCTAAGTATTGATGGGTGGAGTAATGTCCACAATGATCCTATTGTATGTGCTTGTATAACAACAGATGAAGGGAAAGTCTTCCTTGCACAAACAATTGATACGTCAGGAAATACACACACAGCAGAATACTTACAAGTGGCAGTAAAAGCTATAATAACATGTGAACAAAAATTCAAATGTCTAGTACGCAGTTTGGTCATAGACAATGCTGCAAATGTATCCAAGTTGAGAAGAAATTTAGAAGAGCAGGAAGGGAATACAAAGCTAATAACATATGGTTGCAGTGCTCATTTGCTGCACCTCAGCCAAAGACTTAAGTGTTCCAGAAATAAAGACTAATGTTGTTGAAATTGCTAAATACTTCTGTAACAATCATTTTGCTGCAGCAGCTATGAAAAGGATGGATGGAACCAAGCTAACGCTCCCAGAAGATGTTAGATGGAACTCTGTGGTGGACTGTTTTGAGCAGTATATCAAGAACTGGCCTATTCTGATGACAGTTTGTGAACAAAATCGAGATAAAATAGAAAGCAGCGTCACGGCCAAAATCCTCAACATTGGACTTACGAGAAATGTTGAACATATGCTGAGCATCCTGAAACCCATCTCTAAAGCTTTAAACAAAATACAGAAAAATAGCTGTTTTATTGCTGATGCTGTTGAAATTTGGAAGGAACTGAGTGAACACTTAAAAACAGAACTACACATGGACAGAATTAAATTACAAGCATTAAAAAAACGAATGGGACAAGTACTGTCTCCAGCTCATTTTTTGGCAAATATTGTCAATATCCAGTATCAGGGTCAAAACTTAAGTGCTCAGGAAGAGGAGTTAACTATGACATGGGTATCCAGCAATCATCCATCTGTAATGCCAACTATAATAAACTTCGAAGCTAAGGGGGAACCATTCAAACATATATTCAAGAAATATATGTTTGCTGAAGATATTTTAAAGAAAGTCACACCAGTGAACTGGTGGAAGTTACTTAAGCACTTGGATTTAGAGACTATTCAAGTAATGATTTCACTTTTAACAGCAGTAGTTTCTTCTGCAGGCGTTGAAAGAATATTCTCTTCCTTTGGACTCATTCATTCTAAATTGAGAAATCGTTTGGGACCCGATAAAGCAGGAAAACTTGTTTTTCTTTTCCAGATTATGAACAAAGGAGAAGATGAAGATAACGAGTGAGCTACAGAGGACAGTATTTAAGTTTTTAATGTGTAGGCTGGGCTGACAGTCTAAGTTTCTTAATACACACACACACACACACACACACACACATACATATTGTTTAGGCAAATTAGTTAACAAACATGGATGTTTGTTTAAGCAAATAACATATGCTGTAATGTTATTGTTTCAGTTAGATAAATCTATTTAGATTGTTATTATTAAGGTAATGATTATTTTTCTCCTTCCTAAGTACAACAGAAAAGTTATCCAAATATGAATGATTAACCTATTAAACTGGGGATAAAAAAACTAATATGAAAAGTTGTTATTCTAAAAATCTTCATCTACTTGCATATTAAAGTTATACCAGCAAGAATTAGTCTTTATGTAGAAAACTATGATTTAAATCAAGCCTTATTGACCAGTGATTATAATCGTGATTTAAATCAGTTTGATTTAAATCAAATCCACCCTGGTTGGAGGTCCTGGAGATGTGTTCTGCTTGCAGGGATAATAGATGTTTCTCTGCCCACAAACTCAGATCCACTGCTTCGTGCATCAGTGACCTGGAGTGTGTGCCCCCCTGAAGGTTCACATGTGCCTTGGTTGTAACATTGCCCATCAATAGTAGGAAATGGTGGCCCGACAACGGTTGTTGGAAGTGTCAGAGTGCCAGGTGCGCTGCCCTTAATACCAGCCAGTTGATATCATTTAAGAGGTCCTCTGAAGTCCAGCGGCCCTGGGTTATGCAGGATTGCAGGTGGGCGCCCCAGCCAAAGAGGCTGGCATCTGTGGTCATGACCAGACGTGATGGTTCCTTGCAGAGGCAGCCCTTCTCCATGGCTGCTGACGTCCACCACTCTAAGGATCTGATCACTTTCTAGGGAACCCTGAGCGGTGTGTTGGTGTTGCTGAGGCCTGCTTTTTGACTCGGCAATAGGAACCACTGAAGGGGCCGGGAATGTAGTCTCACCCAAGGTACGATTGATAAGCAGGAGATCAGCTTTTGGCGAAGGACAAAAAGGACAGACCTGGCGTGTGGGACAAGAAGAGAAAGGTAAGTAGACCAGAGAAAGTCAGCCAACACCAGACTGGAGAAGGAAGGGTCTGGCTGCTGTCTCCACCCAACGAGAAGGTGCATCTCAGGTAGGACCAACGCCCCTTTTCCATTATGGGTGGAGACAGCAGCCAGCATGGGACGTACCTAAGTTCACAGTCCCTAAATATGGGGGGGACCAGTCTGGTCCAAAGAACCCTCCTCCAGCAGGACCCTCTGTAGCACTCGATGACCAAAGGTGGCCGCCGCAGAAGCGAACTTGTCCAGTTTGTAATGATGAATAAACGGAGACGGCGAAGACCAAGTAGCCACCCTGCAGATTTCTAGTAAGGAGGCCTGAGTGGCCCAAGCTGCAGACGTCACCGCACTGCAGGTCGAATGTGCCATCACACGAGGGGGCCTCGGCAAGGAACGAAGTTCGTAGGCTGAAGCAATAGTTTCTCGAATCCGGCACCCGATGGTGGACGAGGACACCTTAGACCCTAGAGAAGCGGGCAAAAAGGAAACAAATAAGGCCTCCGTGCGACGGATTGAAGCAGTCCGTTTTAGATACACTCGAAGCGCCCGACGAACATCCAACATATGCCACTTGCGCTCCCGAAAATGAAAGGGATGCGGACAGAAGTCAGGCGGGATCAGTCGGTGAAAAGCTGTGTTGACTTTAGGCGCAAAGGTCGGATCCAACCAGAGAACTACCTGGTCCGTATTGAACACACAAAGGTCCGGGCGAGTGGAGAGGGCTGCGATTTCTGAAATCCGGTGCGCCGAAGTTATGGCGACTAAGAAGGAGACTTTACACGATAGAAGACGTAGACTCGTCGCCCGAAGAGGTTCATACGGCGGGCCCATGAGAGAGTTCAATATAAGCGAAAAGTCCCACGTGGGATAGCGATGGAGAACAGGGGAACACAAATTCGCAGCCCCACGTAAAAAGTGTCGAATAAGAGGGTGTTGGGCCAAAGAAGTAGAGTTGCCGCAGGTAAGGACTGACGAGATAGCTGCCACCTGCCTCCGCAAGGTGTTAGGGGAGAGACCATTGGCCAAGCAGGCTTGCAGAAAAACTAGAATATTCACAATAGTCGCCTGAAAAGGAAGAACCCCGTGTTGCTCACACCAACTACAAAAGGCCCGCCAAGTGGCCGAGTAGATACGGTCCGTTAAAGGCCGCCAAGAAGTTTGAATCGTATGGACCACATCCAGAGGAACGTCAGCGCCAGTCAACAGGCATCGCTAAACCGCCAAGCGGTCAGATTGAGCCAGGGGAGGTCCGGATGTTGCAGGTCCCCTTGCATCAGAACGTCCGCTTCCTGGGGAAGGCGCCACGAGGGGGCGACAGACAAGGAGACGAGGTCCGCAAACCAGGGCCTCCAAGGCAAGTGGGGGGCCACAAGGATCACCTCCGCAATTTCCAGCAAGTTTCCGGATAACTTTGGCCAGCAGAGGAATCGGCGGAAACACGTACAGGAGGCCCGAGGGCCACGGGGACCGAAGCGCATCGACGCCTTCCGCTCGTTGAGATGGATAATGGGCGAAGAAATGAGGGAGCTGTGCGTTCACCAGGGTTGCAAATAGATTGACCTCCGGAAGCCCGTAACGATCTGTCAGGAACCTGAAGATCCGGGGGTGAAGCTGCCACTCCGCATGGTCCACCTGCTGACGGCTCAACCAATCCGCCTGGCTGTTGGCAGTCCCGGAGATGTGTTCCGCCCTGAGCCAAGCCACGTGACGTTCCGCCCAGAGACCCAACTTCATGGCAACCGCCATCAGAGTTTTGGACCGTGTGCCCCCGAGACAGTTGATGTGCGCCTTCGCGGTCATATTGTCTGAGGACTAAAACGTGGGAGCTGGCCAGGTGGCAGGAGGAGCGTAGCGCCAGAAACACCGCCTGCAACTCCAACCAGTTGATCGGTCTGCAAGCATCGTTGGAAGTCCACAGGCCCTGGGCCATTTGTCCCTGGCAATAAGCCCACCAGCCGCAAAGACTGGCATCCGAGGTCACCACTATTCGCTGAGGCTCAAGGAAAAGGCAACTTGCTGAAATCGCCGACGAACGCCACCAACGGAGGGATCTGCGAACAGTCCGAGGCAATGGCAGCTTAACAGAGGAAGTCCCTTTGCCTGCCTTCTGCAATGGCAAAAGAAACCATTGAAGCTCCCGGGAGTGAAGCTGAGCCCAAGGGACAAGAGAAATAGCGGAGATCATTTTCCCCAAAAGCTGAGATAACACAAAGGGAGAGGAGGTCTGGGAGCCCTCAACCTTGGTCACTAATGCCCTCAAACTGTCCTGATGCTCCTGCAAAAGATACACCTTCCCAGCCACCGAATCTATGAATGCGTCTAAATGAACCAAATTGGTAGAAGGAGTAAGGTGACTCTTTTCCGTATTGACGGAAAAGCCGTGGGAAGCCAACACCTGGACAGTGGAACGCACATTGGCTACTGCCTGCTGAGGGGAAGAAGACAAAATTAAGATGTCATCAAGGTCACACTGGAGACAAATGCCCCGGGCTTGAAGAGAAGCGGCCAAGGCCGCTAAGACCTTAGTAAAGGTCCGAGGGGCGGAGGAAAGACCAAATGGGAGGGCCCTATACTGGTAATGGGAACCGCTATAGTAAAAGCACAGAAAACGCCTGTGGGAAGGGAGGATCGGGATATGGAGATAGGCCTCTGTAAGATCGATGGAGGCTAGGAGATTGCCCCTCCTGACACCATCAAGTATTGTACTCAAAGACTGCATTTTAAATTTCCGGTAAACAACATACCGGTTCAGACGCTTAAGGTCTAGAATAGGTCGCCACCCCCCGATGACTTAGGCACTAAAAAGATGCAGGAGTAAAATCCTGTACCCTCCTGACCCTCAGGGACATTTTGAATAGCCCGGATGGAAAGAAGGTGCTGCACCGCCGAGTTCATAAGAGATCGTTTAGCAGGAGAACACGAAAGCGGACAGCTGGCAAAAGACATCGGGGGAGAGGAGACAAACTCTATGGCCAACCCGGATCTTAAGGTGGCCAGGACCCACTGATCGGATGTAGAATGTTCCCAAAGGTGGACAAAAAGGGCCAATCTGCCACCAATGGGAGGGTATTCAGCTAACGACGGTGTTGGAAAGAATGACCTCCTCCCCCGCGAAAGGGCCTCTTAGACAAAAAAGTCCTACAACTGAAAGCTCTATCCTGAGGCCCACAGGTTCTGGTGTTGAAGGAGCCCTGATGTCTAGGAAAGGCAAAGGAAGTGCTAGCACTGTCTAACCCCCGTGAGTGGGAACGGGCAGGGTAAGGAGTAAATCTGGATTTCCCCCCCTACGATAGGCAGCCGGAAGGACTTTCCGCTTGTCCCTCTTGATGATACCGAAGCAGCCCTACTTGATGGGCGAAACTGAGATGCCAGAGACTGCTGCAGAGCCGCAGCGATGAATTGTTGAATCTGTTCTGGTGACACAAAGGCAGTAGGTTGCGCAATGCCGGCTTCAGGTGCTGTCGGAGGTGGAGGGGGAGGAGCTGGCTCAGGAGTAGGTGATAAAACAGGGGGAGCCGCCGCCTCAGCCGGGGGTTCAGGAGGAGGCGGCTCAGGACCAGTTGGAGCCCGCAAGATGCCCCACAGATCATCAGGTCGGATCACCACAGGGCAATCTTTCAGGGACGCTTGGTCAGACTGTACCACAGCCGAAGATGAGCTGGCAGCACGGTCCGAAATGGACTCTCCGTCCTTGACCGCTGTTTGTCCACTAGCCTTAGCGCAAATTTTTTGTAGAACCTTATCACGGCGACGTTCTGCCCGGGAGGAGACAGAATGACTCGTAGATTTATGACGAGGGCGCTCAGTGGCGGTCTTGGCTGGCGTGGTGGATGAAATGCCCGAAGCCGAGCCCGCCTCCCTTGCAGAGCTGGAGGCTCTCCGCCCATGTTTAGATTTATGCAGGCTCTTAGGCATGCTTAGCTGGTAGGCTGCTGCAAATGAGGGCAGTCACTATACGTGGGGCAGTGCACAGTGTTATGGCGAAAACAGTCCCAAGCCAGGGGGAGCGCGAGAGCTCCACAATAGGGCCAGCCAGTAGAAGGCAATAGGGAGAAATAATGGCCTATCAATCCAAAATTGCAGAGGCGCCCTGGAGAGCCGGGCAATCTCGCAAGAGTAAAAGCAGGGGAGCGCAGATTACGTTAACGGTAATTCCAACCGTTCTATAGCGCTGGCAGCCTGTCTTTTTTATTTCTTATTGGCAGCCTCTTCCGTGCGGAAAGCCAGCCGCCCGCTGAGCGCTTCTTTAATTGGTTATTTCCCTAGCAAGCCCCAGTTCTCTAATTACTTCCTATGTCTTTCTTTTACATTTTTTTGTCTGTTTTTTTCCTATAGCTAAATGACACCAGTCTAACACCTTCGACTGAGTGAAAAGACTGGGCATGCGCAGAAGGAGAGGGAGAGATCGGAAGGCAGAGGAAGATTTGATTGGCACTCAGTCAACAAAAGGACTCGGTGAAAATCCCATAGGAAGGAGTATCAGCTCAGCGCAGCAGGAAAATTGGAGCGCGAGACTCCGCAAATGGCTGCCGCCAGCTCCAAAGGCGCGAAAGTCCCAACGGCCAAGATCAAGAAGAAGGCGGGGCCTAATCCATGTTACAAACGGGAGCACAAGACTCCACTAATGGCCGTCGCTTGAATTTTAGCAATATCGAGTCTAAAACAGGTGGAAAGGGAGTGCTAAACTCCGCCAGAAGGCAAGCCGCCGCTGCGCTCCGAAACTCAGCTGATAGTCGGGCAATGTCAATCAAGCCCCCACGCCACTCCGCCTCCAGGAAACTCAGCTGTAGGTCAGCTCAGTGAATAAATGGCGGCGGCGATAGGCAGCAACGAAAAACGACCGCTCAAGCAGTCAAACACAAATTGGGTGGTAATAGCCGTGCAGGGAAGTGCGAAGCTCCACAGGCTCCAATCTGAAATTAAATCCTCAAAGGAGGCAAAGGCAGCCTCGCAGGGGAGCGTGAGGCTCCGAAGGCTCCAGGCAGTAATTAAAGTCCAGCAGAATGCGGAAGGGAGCCGGTACAACGTAGGAGAATATGGCTTAAGGGGAAAGTTCCCTCAGAAAGCAGTTAGACCGCTCCTGAAAATACAGGAGCGGTCTTTCCTTACTTGAAAATACAGAATCCACAAGCAAAGTCCAAGAAAAACAGTCCAAGTCAAACCAGGAAATCCAATAAAAAAGGGATGAAGGGTCAGAAAGAACAGAAGTCTCAGAAAGAGAGAAAAATCTCCAAAAAACGCCAGAGAAACAGTCCCACACGCCTGTCTAGACTGAAGGACTGAGTCAAAAGCTGGATCTGCCCGGCAACATAGGCGGGACTTAAGATCTATGACAGACTCAGTCCTTCAATCTGAATGGCTGGTTTACCAAGGTTTTTGTTCCTCTTTCAAACAATTCCAATACTTAAAGCTGATAAAAATTTGAAAGAGTGGCAAAAAGGTATAAATGCTTTTGTATGGGCAGGAAAAAAACCTCGAGTTAAACAAAAAATAATGCAGGATTCTCGAGAAAGAGGAGGACTTAAATTGCCCAACTTAGGGCTTTATTATGAGGCAGCTGTTTTATCATTAGTTAGTGATTGGATTAACTCAACAGAGGAAAGGATATTAAATGTTGAAGGATATGGCCTGGTTTTTGGCTGGCATGCATATTTACTTTATGATAAAAAGGTAGATACTATTTTTAAAAGTCATATATTAAGAAGTTGTTTCCTAAGTGTCTGGAAGAAATATTGTTATAAGCTAAAGGATAAAATTCCGATTTGGACAATACCCAGACACACCACTGAAAATATGAATATAGAACAAAAGCAAGATGGGATTACATATGAGGAACTTTTGGATAAGGAAGGAAATGTTTATCATTTAAAAACTATTCAACAATTAAAAGAAGAAGGAATAATTAAAACTTGGTTTCAATATGGCCAACTACAGGCCAGATGGAAAGAGGACCAAAAAGGGGTATTTTGCAGTATGAAGAGAATTTGATCAAGCAGGTAAGAGACCAGAGCCAAATGCATATAAAAAGGTTATATAATGTATTATTGGAAATAGATTCCAAGACAGAATTAGTTAAGGATTGTATGATAAAGTGGGCACAAAATGTAGGGGAAATTGTAAAGGATTCCCTTTTTTTTTCTTCTTGAAACTCTTTTTTTCTTTTCTCTTCCCCCTTTTTTTTTCTGTCCTTCTGGAAGGGAAGGAAGAAGGGGGGCAAGATGGCTGGGCTTCTTGAAAGTAAAGGAGGGTTATTTAACCCTCAATGGTCTGAATTTGAGGAAGCTTTGAGTTCAATTACCTCTGCTTTATTGAAAAGAATTGATACTATATTTCAAGCTTCTCAAGCTGGAAACAATGAAATACATGGAAATACTGAGTTGCAATCTAGCAGTGGGGGATTGAATGAAGAGTTGGGAGATGCAAAAAACAACAACAGATTATAGCAGATTTTACTGAGGAGAGAAAGATGAATGTTGTGCAAAATAAGGAGCAAGAAGTGTTGGAAGCTGATGACATTTTGGTTTCACGAATTTTTTTTTATAAAACTCAATCTGCACTTAAAGAGTTGTTTCCAGAAGAAGCTACATTTCTGCAAAAATTTTATAATATGCAATCCCAAAAACCGCAAAATTTTACTGGAGCTAAAAAAGGCAGAGGGATTAAAGTTAAGAAGAAAGTTCGTAAAAAGGAAAAGAAAAAAGACTGGAGAAATGGAAAATAACCCTGCTTGATGAGATGATGGTCCTTAAAAAGTATTGTTTAACTGTTTAAAGATTTTGAATTTTTTGGAAAAAGAAAAAAAAACAGACAGCAGTTTAATGCCAGTTAACTAAGCGATGAGCGACGATGAGGAGGCAACCTACAGCTGTATTGGAATATTTGAGAAGGATAAACAGATCACAGCAATGCTGGTGTATTGGGTTGTGAAATATGCCCTGACTTGAATGATTTGGATTATTTTATTAAGGACTGTAACAAATTTGGACTTAATTGCAATCGCAGAAGTTCTACTGAATATAGCAAATTGAAGTTTCCTGCTTGATGGTAATGAATACAAGGCAAAAGGACTATGGACCTAGGGCAATTGCAGTTGATCTGGTGGTTTCCCTAATATGTCTGACGAATTTATTAATCTAATTTTTGACTGGATTTGATGGATATCATTTCAAATATAATTACAATTACAAAGTCACTCGGGGGGCTTTTTTTTTTTATATACAGAAGCAATTTTTATTTAGGTGGGTAGACGTAAATGAAGATATCTTATATGCTGTTGGAAGATGTGAAGACAAGAAGATTAGCAATTGGTTCAATCTAGTATGAAGAATTTAAAGGATTGATAAAGTTCTTAAATGATGTTCTTAGTTGATTTGTTAATATGTATTGATATAAGAGGTTTGATTATTAATTAAAAAATTATTGTTAATATTATTTCTTATTAAGTGTTTTAATTATAATTGGACCTTGATGGTTTAAAAGTGAAGGACGGAAGAGTTTATATAGTAATTTTTTTTTAAATCGGGGGTTTTTCGAGTGAGGGTTTCCTTTTTTTTTTCTTTTTGTTGTTGTTGTTGTTTTGTTTTAAATGAAAGAAGTTATAAAATATTTTGTTAAATTGTATAGACCTAATAATTTGTTAAGTAACAATTAGCCAAATTGAGTAATGATAGGTTTGATTAGATAATACTTAATTGTTTTAATTGCTGTAATTATAAATGGAGATAATTTTGTTGAATTAGATGGAATAAGGAGAAAAAAGACTTGCTTTCCTTTTATCTATTTGTTTAATGATCATGATTATAATAAGTGTGAAATGGAGTTTAATTTAGAGAATTTAAGCTGTATTTTATTTTGTACTTGCTCTGGGAAGTCGGGGGGGTGGCTGGGGAGGGGGGAGAAAATGTATGTAAAACTTTTAAAACTTTTTCAATAAAAAAAATGTAGGGGAAATAATAACATTGGATACGTGGGAAATTATATGGGTAAGAAATGTAAAATTTACGCAAGCTCAAAATTTAAGAGAAAATTTTTACAAAATGTTTTATAGATGGCACTTAGATCAAAAAAAATTAGTTTGTATGTATCCAAATCTCCAACCCAAATGTTGGAGATGTGAGAGTCAGGACGCCACATATTATCATATCTGATGGACCTGTAAAAAAATCAAGGCGTTCTGGGTAAAAATTTGGTGGATAATTCAAAATATATTAAAGAAAAAGATTAAATTTACGCCACAGTTCTTTTGGTTGGGAATTATAACAGATTGTACTGGAATAGAAATAAAGATGATTTTAAATTTAATAACAGCTGCAAGACTACTGGTGGCACAATACTGGAAGAAGTAAGATGTACCTAGAATTCAAGAATGGACATTAAAAGTAGTGCATTTGGCAGAGATGGCAAAAATCTCTGCATATCTTAAAGACTATTCAAATGAAAAATATATAAACGAGTGGAGAAGATGGATAGATTATATACAAAGCAAATACCGGACTAAGAAATTTCAACTAGCTTATGAATGAAATACTTTGTATAAATTGTTATAGTATTGAGAATATAGTTGTTTTACGAATAGGAGTTAAAGATCAAAGTTAATAATGTTTTATTATATTGTTAGCTAATTATAGCATTAAGTTTGTAAATGTTATGCCCTGAGCTAGTCCCGGGAAGCCAAGGGAGGGTGGGGGGTGGGAAGGGGGACGGGGGGGAGAGGTGGGGAAGGAGTGGGGGAGTGGGGAGGGATTGGGTTAGGGGTGGGGTGGGGAGAGGGGTGGGGTGGGGAGGGGAGAAAATGTTTTGTATAATTTGTAAAACTTTTTAATAAAAAAAAAAATCTGAATGGCTGGAACAACTCATGCTGGCTGCTGTCTCCTCCCATAATGGAGAATAGGCCTCCGTGAGGTCTATAGAAGAGAGGAGATCGCCCCTCCGGACACCGGCTAGAATAGTGTTCAAAGATTGCATTTTAAATTTATGGTACCCGACATACCTGTTCAATCGTTTTAGGTCCAGAATGGGTCGCCACCCCCCGAAGACTTTGGCACAAGTAACACCCGAGAATAGAAACCCATTCGCTCCTGACCGGAAGGCACCGGTTGAATAGCCCGGATGGCCAGGAGGTGCTGAAACGCAGAGTCCATAAGAGACCTCCTTTCGGAGTTACGAGAAAGCGGACAGCAGACAAAGGTGTTCGGAGGGGTGGAGACAAATTCGATGGCTAGACCAGATTGTAAAGTGGCCTGGACCCACTTGTCCGAAGTGGACCGCTCCCAGATGGCGGCAAAGAGGGCCAACCTGCCGCCAATGGGAGGAACAGCAATTGAATCAGCGCCAGATGGAACGACCTCCTCCCCCCCGAAAGGGCTTTTTAAACGCAAATGATATGCCCCAAAGGGACCTATCTTGGGAGCCCCTCTGCCGACCAAATCTAGAGTGTGGCCTAGGAGACTTCCGGTTGAGCCAGCGGCATCGCCAGACGCTTCTTTTGAAGCGCCAGCCCCAGATTCCGTAGAACCGCAAGAACAGCAAAAATCGGCTGTCTTGCGGTTTGGAATCCTTCCCCCCAGGAAGAAGGGGGAAGGAGAGCAGACGGGTGGGGTAGAGCTCCCTGAGGGCACCAGATTTACCTAATAATCTGGTGCTCGAAGATGAGAGCTCCCCGTGAAGCCTGTCAAAAGCTCCGGACCTGGGATGCCTCTGACTGGGAAGTCTTTCCCTGTCAGAACTAGATGCCGCGGCCACCCCATCAAACAACTTTAAACAAATACCTTTGAATCAAGTTGGCAGAGCACAAGTTGCACGAAGGAAACAGCAAGTATTTTTTTTTCTCTTTTTCTAACTCCAGGGACTTACTTTCTTAAAAGATTTCTCTTAAGTGGAAAGTGAAAGCAAGATGGCGTTTGAGTTTCAACAGGGCATGAAGAAGTGAAAGTTAAAAATAATTATTGATAAGCCCCTGTTTGAAACGTAAAACTCCTTTTTGAAAAGTGGATGGAATAAGAAAGGATGTAATAATAATAACTCAAGCAGCAATATAAATTAAAAAGTCTTTTTTTTCTTTTTTCTTCTTGAAATTCTTTTTTTTCTTTTCTTTTCTTTTTCCCCGTCCTTCTGGAGGGGAAGGAAGAAGGGGGGCAGGATGGCTGGGCTTCTCGAAAACAAAGAAAGGAAAGGAGGGTTATTTAACTCTCAATGGTCTGAATTTGAGGAAGCTTTGAGTTCAATTACCTCTGCTTTATTGAAAAGAATTGATACTATATTTCAAGCTTCTCAAGCTGGAAACAATGAAATACATGGAAATACTGAGTCACAATCAAGCAGTGGGGGATTGAGTCAAGAGCTGGGAAAGGAAAAAAAACAACAAAAGACCATAGCAGATTTTACAGAAGAGAAAAAGTTGAAGATTGAGCAGGAGCAAGAAGCTCTGCAAGCTGATGACTTGTTTTCAGAAGAACCCATATTTCTGCAAAAAGTTTATAATATCCAATCCCAAAAACCGCAAATCCCTGCTGGAGTTAAAAAAGGCAGAGGGATCAAAGTTAAGAAGAAAGTTCGTAAAAAGGAAAAGAAGAAAGCCTGGAGAAATGGAAAATAACCCTGCTTGACGAGATGATGGTCCTTAAAAAGTATTGTTTAAATGTTTAAAGACTTTGAACTTTTGGGGGGGAAGAAAAAAAAAATACTACACAGCAATTCAATGCCAGTTAACCAAGTGATGGACGATGAGGAGGCAATTTATAGTTGTATTGGAATATTTTGAGAAGAATAAACAGATCACAGCAATGCTGGTGTGTTGGGTTGTGAAATATGCCCTGACTTGAAGGAATTGGAACATTTTATTAAGGACTGTGATAAATCTGGATTTAACTGTAAACGTAGAAGTCTCATTGAATATACTAAATCGGAGCTTTCTGTTTGATGGTAATAAATATAAGGCAAAAGGACTATGGATCTAGAGCAATTGCAGTTGATCTGGTGGTTTCCTTAATACGCTTGATGGATCTACTAATCTAGTTTTGACTGGATTTGATGGATATTACTACAATTATAATTATAAAGTCACTCGGGGGGTTTTTTTTTATAAAGAAGCAAATTACTATTTAGGTGGGTAGACGCAAATGATGAAGATACTCTATATGCTGTTGGAAGATGTGAAGACAAGAAGATTAGCAACTGGTTTAATCTATTATGAAGAATTAAAATGTTTGATATAGTTATTAAATGATGTTTTATCTGTATTGATAAATTTATAAGAGGTTTGATTGTTATACTCCTTTTTTGACTAAAAACTTTATTATTATTGTTTTAAGTGTTTTAACTATAAATGGACCTTGATGGTTTAAAAATGGAGGACGGAAGATTTTATATAGTATTCTATTTTAAATTTGGGGGGGTTTTTTTGGTTTTTTTTTTGACTGAAGGTTTTTTATTTTTCTTTGTTGTTGGGTTTTTTTTTCTGTTTTAAATGAAAGAAGTTACAAAATATTTTGTTAGATTGTGTAGACTTAATAATTTGCTAAGTATTAATTAGTTATACTGAGTAATGATAGTTGTGATTATGTAATATTTAATTGTTTTATTAATTGCTGTAATTATAAATGGAGACATGGAGATTGATTTTGTCGAATTAGATGGAATGAGAAGAAAAGAAGACTTGCTTTCCTTTAATTTACTTGTTTAATGATTAGGATTATGATAAGTGTGAAATGGAGTTTAACTTAGAGAATTTGAGCTGTATTTTATCATGTACTTGTATTTGCTCTGGGAAGTCCGGGGGGTGGGGGGGGAGAAAATGTATGTAAAAATTTTATTAAAAAACTTTTTCAATAAAAAAAAAATAGAGTGTGGCCTAGGTGAGGGAAAGGAAGAGAAGGACCCCCCCCCCACATCAGCACCTCGAAACTGGGGCTGAGAGGGATACGGAGAGAAGCGGGAGTCCCCTCTGCGGTAGGCAGCCCCCAGCACCTTCTCCTTATCTCTAGTTTCAGTTAGAAAGGGATCTAAGGCCTCCCCAATCAAACGGGACCCCACAAAGGGAATAGAAGCGAGCCGCCACTTATGTCTGGCATCCGCCTGCCAATGGTGGAGCCAGAGCAAATGGCGAGCTGTGACTACAGAGGCCAACGATTTGGTGGCAAAATGTGCAGCGATAAGGGTCGAGTCTGCCAAAAACTGGACCGCAGCCACAATCTTATTGAGGTTCTGCTTAGCTCGAGCATCCTCCAGCGACAGCTTCTCCTGCAACTGACGAAGCCACAAGTTGTTGCTGTTAAAAAAAAATGCTGTAGATGCTCCCTTAATGGCCCATGCAGCCCCCTGGTGGGCCCTCTGGAGAACCAGGTCAGCCCAACATTCATCAGGTCACAAGCCTTCTTCAGGATCCCCCAGAACGTTGGTATTAGGCAGGAGAGTAGCGATGGGGGCGTCCACCGATGGAAGTTGAAGAAGAGAGTCCAGTTCAGACAATACGTGGAAGTTCGTACGGTCAGTAGAAGACGGAAGGGGAGCTAACCCCGGCGAAGACAATTGCCGATTCACAACATCGAGGAAAAGAGGAGGCGTAGGGATGGTCATGACTGGTTTAACCAGTTCCGCGAACATAGGATCCAAAGTCCCAGGAGGCACCGAGGCAGAAGGTTGGGAAGCCGGCGAAGAAAGCTGTGCCCTATTCACGGCTTTAAAGAGCAGCGACTTGAATAAAGCCTGAGGGAATAGGCCAGAAAAGGCTGGTTGTTCAGGAGGGAGATTTTTGTCATCGGACAATCCAGTCACCATAGTCGGGCTCAGACAACGTGGAGACCTGACTAGCATGTGAACACGAAGGGGACGACGGGACCCTTCTAGGAGCCTGCTCAGAGGAATGCAAACGCTCCAGAGAAATCGAGCGCACCGAGCCAGAAACGCTGGGAGGGCGCAGCCCGGCTGCCAGAGACCTTTGTACCACTGCCTCAATAAACTTCTGGAGCTGGTCCGGATGGAGCGGGTCAATTAACGTTTCCGAGGGTGGAGCCGGAGCCGGAGTCAGTGGAGGAGAATCATGCAGCTCATCAGGTAGCGTAGCGGCCAGAGGTGTAGAAGCATCAGAGCCCCATAAGTTTGAGGTAGAAATGGTGACAGGACAATCTCAAAGGGAAAGCTGGTCTGGAGTTGCTGGACGAGGGTCCCACACAGCATCCAGTGGTGTAGGGATACCCTGAGGCTGCGGCACCGAAGCCAGAAGGTTTGTGCTTGCCTTGTCACGAAGGTGCGTGAGGATCTTGTCCCTGCATTTCTCCACCCTGGAAACCACACCGCCATGCTTCTGGCCTTTGTGGTGATGGCGCGAGGCCTGGACCGAAGGAGGAGGGTCAACAGAAGCCTGAGAGGGCTCTTGGCGGGTCACAGATACATCATCCGTATGACCATTAGTAGACGAGCTGGCCTTATGACCATGCTTCGATTTATGCAGGGCCTTCGGCATGGTGACCGATTGCGGGCCAATGAACAGGCACAGACCGCCCAATCAATACTGGAGCGCAGAAACTCCACCAAATGTGCCCTTTATTGAGGAGACTGGCAGAAGAGATGAGGGGGAGCGCAAAAGCTCCACAAAATGGCCACCATGCCTCCAAGGAGAATTCAAAATGGCGGGCCACAAGGGCAGACACAGGCTAGTCCACAGTGAGGAAAGCCGCCCAGTTGCCGGCAGGGGGGAGCACGCAGCTCCATAAGGCAGAATAGAAGTCCCGAAGCTGTAAAGGGCAAGGCATAGCGCTGGGGAGGCGGCAGGAGCACGAAGCTCCGCTAAGTGGCTCAGCTGTTCGGCAGTAATTGTAAAGAGCCAGGCAAGCAGCGGAGTCCCTTGCCGGGAATAAATCGGGCAGGAGAGGCAGAAAAATAGTCACAGCAACCGGGGCAACGGAATCCAAGGAGCTTACAAAGGAACATCCAACAGAAGAAAGGGGCAGGCAGGAGCAGCACGCAGGGTAGCAGAGGAAAGTGCGTGGAAGCAAAGCAAAAGGCGACAAAATGGCCACCGCATTCCTCATGGCGCAAAAAAACGGGGGGCGAAGCGGCAACTGACGATCTCCGACAGGCAGGAGCAAAGAAAGGTGCCAAATCCACCAAAGGAAGCAAAACAAATGCCAGCCGCGTTCCCCTGCGCCTCCAATAACCTCCCAAGGGGATTCCCCCCCCCCAAGGGAGAAGAACATGCTGTATTACCCTGTCAGCAGCAGTCCCAAAGCACACAGCAATTTACTCACAACAGTCCAAAAACACCAGAGTCCAAGGGAAAGGCAGAAGGCGAAGTCAAACAATCCAAAGTGCCAAAAAACCAGAAATCCAAACCAGAGAGAGCAGAATTATTGAAAATAGAGAGAGAGCCAGAAAACCACACGCCAGTCCTGACTGAAGGACTGAGTCAAAAGCTGGCCTGCCGGGCAAATAGGCAGCAACAAAAACTGGAATGCGAACTGGAACCATGCGGACAGCCCCTGCTACCGCCGCCAGCAACTTGGTGAATGTCCGTAGAACCGACGAAAGACCGAACGGCATGGCCCAGTATTGGAAATGATGATTCGCGTATGTGAACTGAAGATACTTCTGATGTGCTGGATGGATTGGCACATGTCAGTATGCCTCCTTGAGGTCCACTAACTGTAAAAGGTCGCCCTGCCGTATACATGCCAAGATTGACCTGAGCGAGTGCATCTTGAATCGCCTGTACGATATATGATTTAATTGCTTGAGATTCAAGATCCCTCTCCAGCCCACCAAACTCTTTGGAACCAGAAACAGGATGGAATAAAACCCCATCCTTTCCTCGTTCTGTGGCACCGGTTCGATGGCTCTGATATCTAAAAGATGTTGAATCTCTTTTTTTAAAAACAAACTTTATTGAATTTAAAAATTTTATAAAATATACAAATTTTCTTAATCATAAAATTACATAAACAATACACAAAAACAACATACAATCCAAATGGATTGGATTGTCCAAATACCTTTTTGGACCAAAGGTTCATAATTATTCTCTTTTATCATTGCACTTCTGGCTGTCAAGTTTATCCTTAGGTATTTCACTTTTTTGACTACCTGTAGTCCTGAATCTTTTGCTAATTTCTCTTCTAGTTTTGCTATTATATTTTTCGTTATCATTTTGGTCTTTTCTTTATTAATTTTTAGGCCAGCTACCTTTCCAAATTCCTCAATCTCTTTTATTAATTTGGGTGCTGTTTTTATTGGGTCTTCTATGAAGAAGACAAGGTCGTCCGTGAAAGCTTGGACCTTGTATTCTTCTTTTTTTACCTTTAATCCTTTTATTTCTTTATTTGACCTAATTCTAATTAACAAGTTTTCCAGAGTCAAAATAAACAGTAAGTGTGGCAATGGGCAGCCCTGCCTTACTCCTTTATTTATTCTAAAGAATTTTGTTGGGTCTCCATTTACTAATATACTTGCCTTTTGATTTTTATATATTGACGCTATCATTCTTGTGAATTTTTCTCCAAATTTCATATTTTGGATTTGATGTATCATAAACTGCCAATTAACTTGGTCGAATGCTTATTTGTGCATCCAGAAATATCAGTGCTACCTGTCTTTCTGGATGCATCTCATAGTATTCTAAAACATTTATTGCCATTCTTATATTATTTTTAATTTGTCTTGTAGGCAAGAAACCGTTTTGATCCTGATGTATTCTATTGTTTAGTATTTTTTTCAACCTATTTGCAATTATACTCATGAAGATTTTGTAATCGGTATTTAATAAGGAGATCGGTCTGTACTTTTTTATTAATGTTGTATCTGCTCCTTCTTTTGGTATCAGAGAAATATATGCTTCCCTCCATCTACTTGGTAACCTTGCCTCCGTCAATGCCTCATTGTATGTCTCTAATAATATCTCGTTTAGTGAGTCCCCTAAGCTTTTATAAAACTCCATTGGTAGACCATCAGTCCCTGGCGTTTTGTTATTTTTCTGTCTCTTCAATACTTCTTTTAACTCCCCTATAGTAATTTCTTTATCTAGGGGTGAGAGGCACCGTGTTGCGGTGGTTCTCCTCTTTCTCCTTTCTCTCCGACCGGTGGCAGTCTATGTTGGCAGGGGGGCAGAGGTCGACCCCGAGGCGCCTCATTTGTGCGGTACCACAGGGGTCGGTCCTCTCGCCCCTTCTGTTCAACATTTATGTAAAGCCGCTGGGTGAGATCATCCGTGGTTTCGGGGTGAAGTATCATCAGTATGCTGATGATACTCAGTTGTACATCTCCACCCGGACCACCCCAGCGATGCCCTTGAAGTGATGTCCCAGTGCCTGGAGGCCGTACGGATCTGGATGGGGAGTAACAGGCTCAGACTCAACCCATCCAAGGCCGAGTGGCTATGGTTTCCGACGTCCCGATATAGTCAGTTGGTGCCATCACTGACTATTGGGGGTGAATCATTGGCCCCCACGGAGAGGGCTCGCAACTTGGGCGTCCTCCTGGACTCACAGCTGTCTTTAGAAGAGCACCTGACGGCCGTGACCAGGGGGATTTTTTATCAGGTTCGTCTGATCTGCCAGTTGCGTCCCTTTCTAGATCGGGACTCTTTACACATGGTCACTCACGCCCTCGTCACTTCCCGCCTGGACTACTGTAATGCTCTCTACATGGGGCTCCCCTTGAGGAGCACCCGGAGGCTCCAACTGGCGCAGAGTGCAGCCGTGCGAGTGGTTATGGGAGTGACATGGCGTTCCCATGTGACACCTCTCCTGCGCGAGCTGCACTGGCTCCCGGTGGTCTTCCCATTTTTGGATTTCTTCTAGTACTTTGTTGTATTCCTTTTCCCTCTCTTTCCTCCGTTTTGCATTATAGGCTATCGTTAGCCCTCTTACATATGCCTTACTTGTGTCCCATATGTTTTATAGGGAGGTGTGCTGTTTTGTATTTTCCTTATAGAACAATTCTAATTCCTTCTCCATGTACTCCTTATACTCCTTTTCTTTCAATAGCTGTATATTCATTGTCCATCTACTTTTTTTCCTCCTCCATCCCTTCCATGTCAACATTATTGAGTGGTGGTCAGCCCACTTATTAGACAGTATTTCTACTGTTTCTATTTCTGACATCAACGTATTAGTTACCCATGCCATATCTAACCTGGACCAGGACCTATGTGGGTTTGAATAGCATGTAAAGTATTTAACTTCTGGGTTATGAAATCTCCAACTGTCTACCATATTTAACTCTTCTACCAAATCTAAAAAGGTCCTAGGGAGTACATTTTTCTTATTTTTATTTCTCTGGTTGCTTTTATAATCTTTTCTTATGTCCATAATCGCTTTAAAATCTCCGATTAAACATACATTTCCATTTTCTGTTCTATTATTTTCTTATGCACATTTTTATAAAATTCTGATTGTCGACTGTTTGGAGCGTATATGACCACCAATAAAATGTTTTTACAGTTGAATTTTAGCTCTATCATCATTGTTCTGCCTATCGTGTCTGCATATTTTAAATTACTATCTATTCCTTCTTTGACATATACCATATACCTCTTTTTTTCTCCTCAGCCAATGCTGCATATGCTTTACCTAGTTTCTTATATTGTACATATTTTTCGTCTTGTTTTCTTATGTGTACCTCCTGGAGGCACACAATATCTATTTTTTGTTTTACAACTTTTCTTAAGATTTGGTGTCGTTTGGATGGTGAATTGAGGCCGTTTACGTTCAGAGATAGGATTTTTAGGTTTTGTTCCATTTCTTAGTGGTTTTCCTGTTGTTTCTTTTTTGTTTCTTCCTGTTCCTTTTTTTGCCTCATTTGTATTCCTTCTTCCTCCTGGATCTCTCCTTCCTCCTCTTTTTCTCCTTCCTTTGGCACTCTTTCATGCTCTCGTCTCTGTTTTCCTCTGGTGTTCCATCCCAACTCCTCTTTGCTACTACTTGTTGTTTCAATACCCATCACTTGATCGTGTCAGTCCCTTGCTTTACTTTGTGAGTCCACCCTTATTTTCTCTCCCTGCCACATTACCAGCATTCCTTCAGGTGTTATCCATCTAAAGGGTATATATATCTTGTTCAGTAACGTGGCCAGGAACCAGTAATCTTTCCGCAGCTCTCTTATTCTTTTGGGAATTTGCTTCAGGGTAGTTATTTCTTTATTCCTATAAAACATAGGATCATCCTTTGTTATTTTATATACAATGTCTCTGACTTTCCTTCTCACAAATCTTACATGCACCTCATAGGGTAGTTTGTTTTGTCGAGCATAATTTGTATGGACTCTGTATAAAAGATGTTGAATCTCATCTTCCATAAGCTGTTTCTTTATCTGGCAATGAGAAACCAGGTACTCGATGTAATGGTTTGGGGGGATGGAGTGGCATTCTAAGGTGAGGCCAAATTCCACCGTTCATTGAATCCAAACATCGGCCGTGACTAAGTCCCATTGACGGTGAAATTGTTGAAGATGACCGCCAATGTGAGAAGGTGGCTGGCAGTCATTTGCCACGACAAAAGGTCCGGTTGCCCATTCCCCGAAAGGGTCTCTTAGACTGGGGCTGGCGTCTCGCCCGATCTCTGAGCGATGTTCGGTCAGACGATTGGGTGAATCCTTGTGAGTAAGACTGTTGAAAGTAGGATACCCCCCCCCCGGGTCTGGAGCCATAACAAAAGGGCTGTCGCTGTGAATAGGGAGTGTATCTATGGTCCAGTCTCCTTTGAGAGGAAGATAATACTTTCCGTTTGTCACAACCTTCAACACTGGATCTAATGCATCCCTGAAGAGGTTAGTTCCCTTACCTGGGGCCGACACAAGTTTTCATTTTGACTTTGTATCCGCTTTCCAATGGTGGAGCCACAGAAGCCTACGAGAAGTGACAGCCGATGCCAAAGCCCTGGAAGCAAACTTCACTGCGTCCAGAGATGCGTCTGCCGAATACTCAGTGGCCGCAACCAACTTATTAATGTCCTGGTAGAGACACGCTGCATTGGGAGGCAGTCGACTTCGTAATTGGCGAAGCCAAATCAGAGATGCCCTATTAAAGAAGGAAGCGGAGGAAGCCGCCCAGATAGCCGAAGCGGCCACTTGCTGAGCTTTCCTGAGGGACATCTCGGACTTTCTGTCTTCCATTCTAAGGCCTTCCATAATGTCATTGGATAAGACTGCCAAAAAAATAAGGCTAGCGACAGGAGCATCGACTGACAGCAATTGTAACAACCCATCCAGAGAAGAGGCAGTGCAATAAAGCTTTTTATCTGAGCATTAGGCCCCGCTAGTGAACCAGGCTGATTCCACGGTTTCTAGATCACCTCTGAAAACAGAGCTCCTGGGACCCTGTGGCCAGCTCCAGGAGATCCAGGACCACCCACCAATTGCCGTTGAGACGATGTCGAAGGGGTGTCACGGGTCAACTCTCACCAACTACTGCTGTCCAGTGGCAACCTCACTAGGTGCCAAAGAGATCATATCATCTTGCACCCAGGAATACATCAGCCATGGCTGAGTCCCCCAAATGTCCAACAGCCTGTGCCTGCCTCCTAGCTTTATCAAACTGACGCTCCAACACTTTGTGATGCCTTTCTGCATCCTTGCCACCACCTGTGGCTCTCTTTGAAGGTCTAGAGTTGGAGGCCTTGTCCTTAATCAATTTACTTTTAGATGCCACCCTGGCCCATTTGGAATCAGGGTGCTTTGATTTATGTACCTTGGGGGGCGGGGGAGGCTCCTGTTCAATGTCAGAAGACAGGGACGAGTCGGCCATGATGGAACCAGAAAGCAGCTGTACAAATAAGCAAATTGGTTCAGATTTGCCCCAAGGTAAAGATCACTCTCCCCAATGTAAAGAGACACAAACCCTTACTAGAGATCACCCTCCTCAGTGCCACCACTCCTTGCCGAAATGTCAATTTGGCGCAAAGGCTAAAAACCGCCTTCCCAGTGCAGCGAAGCGATTGTCTATGCACGGAGTTTGCCACAGCTCGCCAGGCAGTGACTCTGCAGCCGCTGCTGAGGATAGGGCTGCGGGGGTGGTGGCGGTTGTGCCTGCAAGCCAGGTAAGCAGCTCTCCACCAGCGGCTATCAGAAACAGACGGAGCTGCCGCGAAGGGAACAGATCTTCGGAAAGCTGCACACTGTCAAGTCCTGGACGGTGGAAGCGACCTGGAGCCCCAGGCATGCTTATCGCACCACCACAAACTGAGGGGAGAGCTTGTCAATCCCCTATAATCCACGTTGACAGCCCTACCTGAAGAGTTCGAAATAATCAAGTCCAAGAAAACAACAATGCTTAATCCACAAAACAAAAACAAAAAAAATTAACTGAAATAACCATTAAACACTGACAAAGTCAGAGAGATCCAACTCAAGTCTCTACAGCTAGACTGAGTGGAAAGACTGAAGAGTAGGAGCAGGGGACGTGGCTACACCAACAGAAAAATTCACAAGAAGTGAATACCCATGTGTGGATTGTCGAAGCAGCGAGTCTGGAAAATTGTCCTTCCCATGCCCTGAGGTAGTAACAGATCTAGCCAAGGACTAATCATGCGCTGTCTTGCCTGCATCCAAGCAATCATCCTCCGCCGATGCTCCCCAGTTAGACTTACACTTTGTCTTAGGCATCCTGTGACCCAAAAAGGGAATCACGGGAAACAGACTGAATCACTGACCAGAAGGCAAGTATCCACAGTCAGAAACTACCAATTGGTGAGCTAAATGGTGGACCAGGACCAGCAACTGGTCATCCGCAATGGCGGAAGCCACTGGGTAAGATCATCCGTGGTTTTGGGGTGAAGTTCCATCAGTATGCTGATGATACTCAGCTGTACATCTCCACCCCGGACCACCCCAATGATGCCCTTGACATGATGTCCCGGTGCCTGGAGGCCGTGCGGATTTGGATGCGGAGAAACAAGCTCAGACTCAACCCCTCCAAGACCGAATGGCTGTGGTTTCCGGTGTCCCGGTATAGCCAGCTGGTTCCATCGCTGACTATTGGGGGTGAGATCTTGGCCCCCTCAGAGAGGGCTCACAACTTGGGCGTCCTCCTGATGCACGGCTGTCTTTAGAAGATCAAATTCTAGAAATAAAGGGGGTTTTGGCCTCCCAGATTGGGAACTCTATTATCATACCGCAGCCATGACCTGGCTTAAAGATTGGATTCAATGAACAATGAAAGGGTGTTAACATTAGAGGGCCACGATCTCCAACTTGGCTGGCATGCATTCCTCCGGGAGGGGAAAAACAAAGCTCATGCGTATTTTCAGAGACACTTAGTGAGGGATGCCTTGATAAGCATCTGGGAAAAAATAAGGAAAAATCATTATATGAAAATTCCAATTTGGAGGCAATGGTCTTTCCAAACATATTAAATCTAAACAAGGTGGTGAGATACATAGAATTATTGGATGAACAAGGAGAATTAAAATCTGATAAGGAACTAAGGAATCAAAGAATAAAGATTGATTGGTGACCCTACCTTCAAACTAGGACAAGATATAAAAAAGATTTGGAACAGTATGTCATTTATGGAAACAATTGGAATTGGATAAAATACTGCTAGGGACAGGGGGGGAAATGATTACAAAAGAGTACAATTTCTTCCTAAAATTCAAAATGGAAGAAGAAACTCTGAAGGAGACAGTGATAAGTTGGGCTAGAAATTTTGGGCATAGTATTGAATTGGACCATTGGGATAAATTATGAGAGAAAAATTATTCACTAATGATGTCAGCAGCCTACAAGGAGAACCTCTATAAGAAGTTTTACCGTTGGCATTTGCCCCCAGCGAGATTGGCCAAAATGTTTCCAAACCACTCACCTGAATGCTGGAGATGTAAATATAAACAGGGAACTTTCTACCATATGTGGTGGACCTGCCCTAAAGCCAGAAAGTATTGGCATAAAATAAGAGAGTGGTTGGAAGAAATTACTGAACAAGAGACTGATTTGAAGCCAGAACTATTCCTATTTGGTATTTTAGATGGGAAAATGGCAAAGAAGCTCCAATATATAATATTACACATATTAACAGCAACTAGAATCATTTTCGCACAAAATTGGAAACAGACTAATATCCCTTCAGAGGCAATGATAATAAGAAAAGTATATGAATGTGAAGAGATGGATAGGTTGACAATGGAATTGAAAGAGAGAGAAGACTAGAGTAGATGATATATATGGGTAGAAAACAGAGTAAAACTATTGTATAAGAACAAAATAATATTGATAATAGGATTGCATTGCATTTATGTGTAAATACTACTATAATTCAAACGACTGTATAATATAGGACAATGATGGCTAACCTTTTTGCCATCGCATGCCAGGAGAGGGGGGGCGGGGGAGGGTCATGTGCGCACGTGCCCACATGCATGTGCGTGCAATTCCCCCCCCCCTCCTAGCACATGATGGCCTGGTAGGCCCATTTTTCTTTCTTACCTGGCTCCAGATCCTGTCTATTTATCTGGGAAGGGCGAAAACAGCCTTTCCCACTCCCTTGGAGGCCCTACGGAGGCTGAAAGTGGGACAGGAAGTGACATTTTCTGCTGTCCCCAGCCTCCAGAACCTCTCTAGGAGTCTCTAGGAGCCTCTCTAGGAGTCTCTAGGAGCCTCTCTAGGAGTCTTTGGAGGCCGGGGACAGCAAAAAACCTCACTTCCTGTCCCACCGGAAGTCAGGAAATGGGCCCTTTCAGCCTCCGTAGGGCCTCCAAGGGAGTGTGAAAGGCTGTTTTTGCTTTTCCCAGATAAATAGACAGGATCTGGAGCCAGGTATGAAAGAAAAACGGGCCTTCCCCACCCACCCCAGTCCCTCCAGAGGCAGGAAACAGCCTGTTTCCCTACTTCTGGTGGGCCCAGAAGGCCCGAAAATCAGCTGGCTGGCGGGCGCATGCGTCCCAGAGCTGAGCTGGCGTGCCCACTAATATGGCTCCGCGTGCCACCTATGGCACGTGTGCCATAGGTTCGCCATCACGGATATAGGATAATGAATCATAGAAATAGAACTTATGTAAATTTCAATGTTATGGATGATACTGATACCAATATGGAAATGCTGTAAGAAGTGAAAATTTGTGTTTTGTTTTTTAATGTTGAAAATTTAATAAAAATTTATTTTTTAAAAAAGGATTTACTAAAATGGGATAAACTGCATTTATCATTATTGGATAGAATTACTGTGAATGTATTACAAAGATGCTTTTTTGTTTCAGACATTACCAATACTTGCAACTGATACTCCATTTCAACAATGGCAGATGGATACAGTCATGGCCGTAAATGTTGGCACCCCTGAAATTTTTACAGAAAATGAAGTATTTCTCACAGAAAAGTATTGCAGTAACACATGTTTTGCTATACACATGTTTATTCCCTTTGTGTGTATTGGAACAAAACCAAAAAAGGGAGGAAAAAAGCAAATTGGACATAATGTCACAGAAAACTCCAAAAATGGGCTGGACAAAATCATTGGCACCCTTTCAAAATTGTGGATAAATAAGATTGTTTCCTTTTCCAGAATAGACTTTTTTCTCTTAACTTCTAATCTACTCTCTAAAGTAAAGAAAATAAAGATATTTCCTAGGACTTTGACTGACCACAGTCCGGTCTGGATGGAAATCGAGATGGGTAAAAGAGAAAGAAGATCCTGGAGAGTAAATGAGAATCTATTTAGATATGAAAAGAATATAATTGAACTCAAAAAGCATTTAAAGGAGTTTTTTAAATTTAACCTGAACAAAGGCACCCCTATTGAAACAGTTTGGGATGCAGCTAAAGCATATATGCGGGGAGTACTAATTCAAATGAATTCTAAACACAGGCAAAGTCAGCAGAAGAAAAGACCACAATTGGAATCTGAGATAAAAAAGAAAGAACAACAATTGATACAAAAACCAACAGACGGAAAATTGCAAATGGCTATAAAACTTCTGAAGGATCAATTTCAAATGCTTATAGCAGATCAAACGGCAACTAACTTACAATTTGCAAAGCACAATACTTTTTCCAATGCTAACAAACCGGGCAGGTGGTTGGCGTATACTTTGAGGAAGCAAGCATCGACACGAATTATTGATAGTACTGAATATGCTGATAAAGAAGTTTACCAACAAGATCTAATTAAAAAAGCCTTTTTGGAATATTATACTAAGTTATATGCTAAAGATGACGTACAGAATATTACTATAGATGAATACTTGGAAAACAAGAGAGTTTCAAAAATTTCAACGAGCCAAAAGAAAAGTTTGGAACAACTGATAACAGTGGAGGAGATCAGTTTTGTTATAAAACAATTAAAAACAGCTAAAGCTCCAGGGACGGATGGCTTAACTGCAATTTATTATAAAACTTTACAAGAAGAAATGATTGAGCATCTTAAAGATTTATTTCGTAATATACAACTAGGAGGTAAGATACCTTCCTCATGGAAAACAGCTTTTGTTTCATTGATTCCGAAAGAAGAATCAGGTCCTAAGAAACCAGAAAATTATAGACCAATATCTTTATTAAATACAGACTATAAAATCTTTGCAAAAGTACTAGCCAACAGATTGATGCCAGTTATTCAAAAGATAATTCATCATGACCAAGCAGGATTTATTGAAGGCAGATATATGAAGGAGAATGTTAGGCAAGTTATAGACTTAATGGACTATCTAGATAAGAATAAACAGATCTCTGCAGTGCTGGTTTTTTTGGATGCGGAAAAAGCCTTTGATCGCGTGAATTGGAACTTTATAATTAAGACCTTGGAAAAAATGGATTTGGGGGAGCGGTTTATACAAGCGATTGGTGCAATTTATCAAGAGCAACATGCACAACTTATTATCAATGGATGCTTAACATCGAATTTTAACATACAAAAAGGCACCAGACAAGGTTGTCCATTATCCCCGTTATTATTTATTTTAACTTTAGAAGTCTTACTCAATGCAATACGGGACTCGAATTCCTTGACTGGAATAGTTATAAGGCAAAAGGACTATAGAACTAAGGCATTTGCAGATGACCTGGTTGTTACCCTATCACAACCTATGAACTCAATAATCCAGATGAAAAATATTATAGAAGAGTATGGCATGGTATCTGGTTTCAGGTTGAATCAGAAGAAAACTAAAATGATTGTCAAAAATCTGACAGAGAGCAAAAAAAAGGAACTGGAAAGAATGGCAGGCTTCGAGACTGTTTCAAAGGTCAAATATTTAGGAGTACAAATCACAGACTCCAATGCTAAACTGTTTCAAAATAACTATGAGGTTCTGTGGCAAAAGATACAAAAAGATATGCAAAACTGGAAGAAACTGCAGTTATCACTGCTTGGAAGAATATCAGCAGTAAAGATGAATGTTTTACCTAGACTGATCTTTTTATTTCAAATGATACCGGTGCTTAAATCAGACAAACCTTTGCTAGAATGGCAAAAGGGACTGAACAAATTTATTTGGAATGATAAAAAACCAAGAGTCAAACTGAAAATAATGCAAGATACTCGTGAGAGAGGTGGTCTTAAACTCCCAAACCTTCGACTATACTATGAAGCAACTGCATTGATACAATTAAGTGATTGGTTTGGGAAAACTAAGACTGACTTGTTGAATATAGAAAGCCATGACCTGGTTTGGGGTTGGCATGCATACTAATTTTATGATACCAAAGTGGATAAAGTGTTTAACAGTCATTTACTTAGAAATGCCTTGCTGAGAGTCTGGAGAAGGCACCGAACTAATTGGGATTATAAGATTCCGTTTTGGCTGGATCTCGCTGATACCATGTGGAATACAAATATTAAGTCACTCGGGGGGGTTTTATATAAAGAATTACTTTACTTTGAAGAGGGCAGGTGGCGATTGAAGACTTTGGATATGCTGTTGGAAGAAGGGAAATCGTTGACTTGGTTGCAGTACAATCAATTACAGATGAGATGGAAAGAAGATCAACAAACTGGTTTAATGGAATATGAAGTAGAATTGGTTGAACAGATGAAGCGGATAGGTCCAATGCATATTAAGAGAGTTTATAATGTTTTGTTAGAAAGAGACTCAGAAAATGAGCTAGTTAAAGATTGTATGATTAAATGGGCACAAAATTTCTCTCAACCAGTTATGTTGGAAACATGGGAAAAAATATGGGTTCAGAACGTTAAATTTACACAGTCACAAAACTTACGAGAAAATTTTTATAAAATGTTTTATAGATGGCATTTAGACCCCAAGAAATTGTCGTGCATGTACCCTAATGTGCAGCCAAAATGTTGGAGATGTGATTGTTTAGATGCTACATATTATCACATCTGGTGGACTTGCAGGGAAGTGAGGGCTTTTTGGATAAAAATCTGGTGGGTTATGCAAAATGTTTTAAAGAAAAAAATACAATTTTCTCCGCAATTTTTCTTATTGGGTATAGTTAAAGATTTTACGTTGGGTGAAACTAAATTGATTTTGTATATGGTGACAGCAGCTAGGTTACTGATTGCCCAACATTGGAAGAGTGATGTTTTACCGACGGTTGATGAATGGACAGAAATGGCAAAGGTTTCAGCTTTTTTAAAGGATCAGACGCATGAGAAGTATATACAGGAATGGAAATTATGGATTGAGTATGTACAGAATAAGTATCAGACTAGAAAATATTATATCGCTTTTAGCTGAGATGACTATGTTAATATGTTAGTAAATATAGGAAAAATGATTTGGAAGTTTGAATAACATATATATTGATTGGGAATATTAATATTGCATATAATGGAAGTCAAGGGGGGGAGGGAAGAGGGAGGAGGGGGGGGGTTAGGGGGGGGAGGGGAAGGATTTATATATTCTTTTTATATGTATTCTACATTTATGGCTAGGGGGGGGAAAGGGGGAAAAATTTGTATTGTTAAAACTTTTTCAATAAAAAAAAGGAAAAAGAAAAAAAAAGATTGTTTCAAGCATGTGATGCTCCTTTAAACTCACGTTGGGCAGGTAACAGGTGTGGGCAATATAAATCTCACACCTGAAAGCAGATAAAAAGGACAAAAGTTCACTTAGTCTTTGCATTGTGTGTCTGTGTGTGGCACACTAAGCATGGACAACAGAAAGAGGAGAAGAGAACTGTCTGAGGACTTGAGAACCAAAATTGTGGAAAAATATCACCAATCTCAAGATTACAAGTCCATCTCCAGAGATTTAGATTTGCCTTTGTCCACAGTGCGCAACATTATCAAGAAGTTTGCAACCCATGGCACTGTAGCTAATCTCCCTGGGCGTGGACGGAAGAGAAAAATTGATGAAAGGTGCCAACGCAGGATAGTCCGGATGGTGGATAAGCAGCCCCAAACAAGTTCCAAAGCAATTCAAGCTGTCCTGCAGGCTCAGGGAGCATCAGTGTCAGTGCGAACTATCCGTCAACATTTAAATGAAATGAAACGCTATGGCAGGAGACCCAGGAGGACCCCACTGCTGACACAGAGACATAAAAAAGCAAGACTACAGTTTGCCAACATGTACTTGAGTAAGCCAAAATCCTTCTGGGCAAACGTCTTCTGGACAGATGAGACCAAGATAGAGCTTTTTGGTAAAGCACATCATTCTACTGTTTACCGCAAATGGAATGAGGCCTACAAAGAAAAGAACACAGTACCTACAGTGAAATATGGTGGAGGTTCACTGATGTTTTGGGGTTATTTTGCTGCCTCTGGGACTGGGTGCCTTGAATGTGTGCAAGGCATCATGAAATCTGAGGATTACCAACGGATTTTGGGTCGCACTGTAGAGCCCAGTGTCAGAAAGCTGGGTTTGCATCGGAGATCTTGGGTCTTCCAGCAGGACAATGACCCCAAACATACGTCAGAAAGCACCCAGAAATGGATGGCAACAAAGCACTGGAGAGTTCTGAAGTGGCCAGCAATGAGTCCAGATCTCAATCCCATTGAACACCTGTGGAGAGATCTTAAAATTGCTGTTGGGAAGAGGCACCCTTCCAATAAGAGAGACCTGGAGCAGTTTGCAAAGGAAGAGTGGTCCAAAATTCCGGGTGAGAGGTGTAAGAAGCTTATTGATAGTTATCGGAAGCTACTGATTTCAGTTATTTATTCCAAAGGGTGTGCAACCAAATATTAAGTAAAGGGTGCCAATGATTTTGTCCAGCCCATTTTTGGAGTTTTGTGTGACATTATGTCCAATTTGCTTTTTTTCCTCCCTTTTTTGGTTTTGTTCCAATACACACAAAGGGAATAAACATGTGTATAGCAAAACATGTGTTACTGCAATACTTTTCTGTGAGAAATACTTACAGAGAAATAATTTTCTGGAAAAATTTCAGGGGTGCCAACATTTACGGCCATGATTGTATTTCTAAGTTTATATGACAAGGGGGGAAAAACCAAGAATTAGATATAAAGGAAAGAGAATGGGCGTTGGACTTACCTGATACGCCCCTTCTCTATCCACTGTCACGGCAGTCAGGAATGGCCAATCGGACCAAGTCTACTGGAAGCTCAAGCTCCGCCTCTCCATGCTTAGCTCCAGTTTTGAGGCAAAGGTTTCCAGCAGACTGTAGTGTCTATAGGAAGAAAAGAAGAAAGGTGAGAGGCACCCCCACCCCAGCACGTCCCATGGATTCCAACCAGGGTGGGACTGACTGCCGTGACAGCGGATAGAGAAGGGGCGTATCAGGTAAGCCCAACGCCCATTCTCCTACCTAGCTGTCACAGCAGTCAGGAATGGGACATACCAAAGCCACATGTCCTACAGGGAGGGATCAGGTGGAACGCTCTGGAGCACCCTTCTGCTGAAGGCGGCATCTGCTGAGGCGTAGGTGTCCAACCGGTAGTGCCGGATGAAGGGAGTCACTGAAGTCCAAGTAGCCGCCTTGCAAATTTCTTCCCACGGAGCTTGAGTAGCCCACGCCGCGGATGTAGCCGCACTTCTGGTGGAATGTGCTGTGATGCGCCGGGGAACAGGCAAAGATTGGGCCTCATAAGCTGCAGAGATAGTAGCTCTTAGCCAACGGCCCACCGTAGTAGAGCAGACTCTTGTTCCCATCGAGGAAGGTTGGAATGAAATGAAGAGCGCCTCCGTTTTGGGGAAGGGCGAAGTGCGAGATAAGTATATCTTCAGGGCCCGGCGGACGTCGAGGGTGTGCCAGAGCTTCTCCAGGTGATGGCTAGGAGATGGACAAAAATTAGGGAGCACTAGCTCTTGCGACTTATGAAAGGTGGAATTGACTTTCGGAACGAAGGCTGGGTCAAGACGGAGCACCACCCTGTCTTTGTGGATCAAACAGAGATCGGAGCGAACTGATAGGGCGGCGAGTTCTGATATGCGACAGGCCGACGTAATAGCAACCAAAAAAGAGATTTTAAATGAAAGAAACTTCAAGGAGACTTGACGGAGCAGTTCAAAGGGTGGCTTGGTCAGGGCTGTGAGCACCTTGTTAAGGTTCCATGTAGGGAACCTGCGAACCGCAGGAGGTCGCAAATTGGTGGCGCCCTTCAGAAAGTCCCGGATAAGAAGGTCCTTGGAGAGAGGAACCGTGGATCCGAATTGTAGGACGGAGGATAGGGCCGCGATCTGACGTCGGAGGGTGTTGGGTGAAAGTCCAGAGGCGAAGCCCTCCTCCAGGAATTCTAACAATTGGACCATTGAAAGAGAAGAAGGGTCAAACCCCTTTCTGGAACACCAGCGGAGAAGGGCCTTCCATGTCGAGTCGTAAATACAGGTCGTAGACGGTCTGCGAGCCACCAAGATGATGGAAATGGCCGCCGACGAAACCTTAGACGACGTCAAACGGAGCCGCTCAACCTCCAAGCGGTCAGTTGGTAGGACTGCGGGTCCGGGTGGGAGAGACCGTGCTGCTGCAACTCGATTAGATGGTTGGGGATGCGCCATGGAGAGCTCCACAAGATCCGCAAACCATGGCCTGCGAGGCCAGAACGGTGCAAGAAGAAGAAGCTCCGATTTCTCCAGCAGCAGTTTGCGGACCACCTTGGCAATCAGGGGAAGAGGAGGGAAAGCATAAAGCAGGAGGCCCCATGGCCAAGGGCTGCGCAGGGCATCCACCGCCTCTGCTCCTGGCGTAGGGAAGCAAGAGTAAAAGCGAGGGAGCATGTGATTGGCGAGGGAGGCAAACAGGTCCACCTGGGGCAGGCCGAAACATTCCGTCAGTAGCTGGAAGATGACAGGAGAGACGCTCCATTCCGTGGGATCTAGCGTAGAACGGCTCAGGGCATCCGCCCACACGTTGTCCCATCCGGCGATGTAATCGGCCCGGAGAGATGAGACATGGGACTCTGCCCAGAGGCCCAGGCGCCTCGTTTCCTGCATAAGAAGCTTGGAACGTGTTCCTCCCATCCGGTTGATGTGGGCCTTGGTCAAGATGTTGTCTGTTAGGATGAGTACATCTCGACTGAGGACTTGGGGCTCGAACTCATGGAGAGCCAGATAAGCGGCCCGCAGTTCTAGGACATTGATGCCAAGAGACTGTTCCTGCAGGGTCCAGAGGCCTTGAGCCGTGAGGGAGCCAAGATGAGCCCCCCATCCCAGAAGGCTCGTGTCGGTAGTGATGACGACCCTCGGGGGCTCCAGGAACTTGCTTCCGCGCGAGATCGCAGGAGTTGTCCACCAATGAAGAGACCTGAGCACGGCTGGAGGAAGCCGTATCAATCTGGAGGAAGTGGGGGAGGGGGACCGTTGATAGTGGAGCAAAAGCCATTGGAGCTCGCGGCTGTGGAGGTGAAACCAAGGGACGATCCCATAAGAGGAAACCATCTTGCCCAGAAGGGTAGAAAGGTCAGAAAGGGAGGCAGCCTGGCGAAGCTAAGGAGGACAAGCTCAAAATTCGGTCTAGAGAGAGGAAAACTTCCATGGTAATGGTGTCAATAACTGCCCCTAGATGCTGTAAGCGGTTAGAAGGGGCCAAATGGCTCTTGGGCCAATTAATGGAAAAGCCATGAGTCTGCAATATGCGGACGGTGGTGTCAATGTCCCGTAGAGCCTGGGCAGATGAACGGGACAGGATGATAATATCATCCAAGTAGAACATGGATCTAATGGGAATGGAGGAAATATGGGCCATAAGGGCCGCCATTATCTTAGTGAATATTCTGGGAGCTGAGGACAAACCAAAGGGGAGAGAGGTATACTGGAAATGACTCCCCTCATAACAAAATCGCAGAAATTTACGATGGCCCGGCCGAATTGGAATGTGTAGGTATGCCTCGGTCAGGTCAATTGAGGCCATATAATCCCCTTGGCGAATGCCAAGGAGGATGGTTTGAAGGGAATGCATTTTAAACCGGCGGTAAACAATGTGCCGGTTTAAGGACTTTAGGTCAAGAATAGCTCTCCAACCCCCCGAAGCCTTAGGGACGAGGAACAGACGGGAGTAGAAGCCCTGACCGCGTTGGGAAGACGGGACGGACTGAATGGCACCAATGTCCAATAAATGTTGGATGGCTAGATCCATCCTAGCACGTTTGACAGGGTCCCAGGAAAGGGGACAAGAGAGGAAAAGCTTCGGAGGGATGGAGCGAAATTCTAGAGAAAGGCTGAAACGAATGGTGGACTTGACCCAAGAGTCGGAAATGGTGAAATCCCATTGGGAAGCAAAATAGGACAAACGACCCCCAATAGAAAGGGAAGCAAGCAATCCTGTCTGACCTGGTGATCGGGAGGAGTCGAGGTTCTGGATGAAAAGGAACGTTGAGATCGTTGTGCTGGAAAGGAGAACTCTGAGCTCCGGTACGAAGAGGGACGAAAATTTGTTTGAGAGCGAAATTCAGGCCGACGGTTGATGGCAGGTAACACCTTGCGGTGATCTTTAGTCTTGATTAGCAGAGGATCAAGCTGTACACCGAAGAGCTTGTCACCAGAAAAGGGGGAGGATGCCAGGCGCCATTTGCTCCTTATGTCAGCCTGCCACTTACGGAGCCACAGGAGGTGACGGGAGGTGATCGAGGTTCCAATGGCTTTGGCGGAAAAACCAGCCACGTTCAGCATGGCGTCTGCTGAGAACTCAACAGCCGCCATGATCTTGTTCAGATCTTGATGCGAGCGGTGGTCAGATGAAGGCAAACAGGCTTGCAGTTGCCTCAGCCAAAGGATAGTGGCTCTGTTGAAAAAGGATGCGGCCGAAGAAGCCTGAACTGACCAGGCCGATGCCTGGTGTCCTTTAATCAGGGTTCTTTCAGCCTTCTTTTCCTCTGGTTGCAGATACTCCTCCGGAGGGCCTGTAAGGGGAGAAGAAGAGGAGAGAGCCAGTACAGGTGCGTCTACGGAGGGAACTTGGAGTAGCTGTGAAAAATCAGGCGCCATGTTGTAGAACCGCTTGTCCAAATTGTTGGGCACCGGGCCTGAGCTTGGAAAAGACCATTGACGAAGAACAACGTCAGAAAATAATTTGGGGGCAGGAACCACTTCCTTTTGAACTGTGGGTTCCTGAAAAAGAGCAGAGATAGAATCAGAAGAAGGTTCCGATGATGGAGTAACCCCCAGTCTGGTAACATTTTGAGCTTTGAAGAGCAGCGAACGAAACATTTGAGGACAGAAGAAGCCTATAAAAGAAGGCTGATCAGGCTCTAAGCCCACATCGTCAGATAAATCATGATCAATAACAGGATCTTCCTCAGAGAGAGAGTCCTGGCTCGCGGCCTCCTCAGGGTCCTCTGTCTCCCAGACCTCATCCAAATCCTCCTGGTAGGGTTGATCCCGGTAGGAGGAATCGTTACAGGCCTGGGCTGAAGTCACCGAGGGGGACCTCTGCTGAAGGCCTTGTGATATCCCATGACGAATGGCTTCTGAAATTAGCATAGCCAAGGCAGGGGGAATATCTGGAAAGGGTTGAGGTGCTGGATCGGGTCCTTGAAGGACAGTGGCAGGAGCGGCCTGCTGCTGAGGGTCTGGAGGATTGGAGGCCTCCTGTGTCACGAGAAAAACCGAAGCTGCTTCAGTATTATCAATAGAGCCATCCTGTACAGACCTATCTGGGGATAAGGCTGGGTCAGGCCTTTGCAGGTTAGCCCCCACAGATGGGGAGGGAGCGGATAGAGGCTCCGGTTGAGCAGATTCAGGCAGCTGGGAAGATGCTAATTGGGCCTTCTGAAAGGCCTTCTCGAAGGCCTTGTCTCACCTTTCCTCCTCCCTGGACGATTTATGGCCTACGGAGGGAGTAGAAGAATGCCTGCGTTTAGAGGCATGCCCCTTGGATGAGCCCTCCTGAGGGTCTTCTTCCCTGGATCGTTTGCTTTTGGCTGGGGCTTGGTGGGAAGAACGAGACTTTGAGGCGGCCGCCATCTTGGAAATGTGCCCTGAGGGAAACTGATAATAAAATGGCTGCCTGATGAAGGGAGTAGAAAGGCCTGGGCCTAGTACTTGCGGTTAGCTCAGACGTCCGTGCAGAAGCGCCCCAATTCGAGCCGCTAGCCGGATGGCTAGAAGCGGCAAAAAAAATGGCTGCTGGGCTAAAGAGCCCTGTAACGCAGCACAAACCACCTGCAAACAGGCGGTACGGCCCGGTAGCAGACCCTGCTCGATGAGGGCAAGGGTCTGAGGAGAACCTCCGCTGATAAGCGGGAAAGCCGGGAGACGCGGCAGGGCGAACCCGTGCACGCGCCAGCTATTAAGGGAGCAAGCAGAATCATAGTCAGTCCAATCCGAAGTCAAATGCCTTAAAATCCAATGAAATAGAGAACTAGTCACAGAGAAACCTATAGACACGGCTGTCTTGGCAGACCGAGTCGAAAAACTGGGGCTAAGCATGGAGAGGCGGAGCTTGAGCTTCCAGTAGACTCGGTCCGATTGGCCATTCCTGACTGCCGTGAGAGCTAGGTAGGAGAAAGTTCGGGTTTACCAGATTTGAAATTGTATTTCGGTGCTTGCTGTTAGGTTTGGCTAAGAGTGGGTGAACCTCCAAAATAAGAGGCTACTTGATTTAAGAGGATCATGAATTAAGATTTGGGGGATTTTTGGATTTCCATTCTTGCACAAACGAGATCTTGGCTGCAATGATGATGTGGAGAGCGAGATACCAATTAGACTTGTTTAAGTTCTCTGGTTTCATGCCTAGTAAACGTTTCTGGGTTCAATTTTATCCTACATCCTATAATTTCTAAAATCCATTTTTGAATTCTAGCCCAATAATCTCTTGCTCAGGGACAGGTCCACCAGCTATGAAAGTAAGTTCCCATAGCAGCATTGCATTTCCAACAAACCGGAGAGGTTCCCAGGAACATCTTCGATAATCTAGCCAGAGGAAGGTACCATCTGTACAGCATTTTATATATATTTTCCTTATAGGAAACCAACATTGTTAGTTTTAAGGTTTCCCCCCAAATTTCTTCCCATTTTTCAAGTTCAATCGAATATCCCAAATTTCTCCCCCAGGCAATCATTGAGTCCTTAATGACCTCCTCTCCAATCTAATCCATTAAAAGGAATTGATAAGAGTTTGGATAATACCTTCTCATCTTTCCCCAACAAGATCTTATCAAGTTCTTGTAGGGAATTATAGATTCCTCCCTTGTTTTTGTCCTGAGCTGTCCTGGATTGGATCTGATTGTATGTCCACCAATCTAACTCATAGCCTAATTCCACCAGTGTATTTCAAGGTTTTACTTTGCCTAAAGGATCCAACAAATACCCCATTGGAGGCTACGTTAACCGCAAAGATCATGGACTGTGCAAAAACACACAATCTTACCGGACTTTTGCAAGATAGACAAGAATCAGGGTTATATATGAGTTGGGACAGGTGGTATGCTTGGCTACAAAAAAAAATCTTAAGAGTGTAAAATATTAATCTTAGTGTGAATGTGGGTAAATATTTATAGGAATATTGCATGGCAGTTGAGAATGCTTTCTTCTGGATAATCTTTTCTTTTTTTGATGATTTGGTTTAATGGAGGTTATTCGCCTATTTCTAGGCGAAAATTGATGCTTTAAAACTCTATATATTACTCTCTGCAATTCTATCCATATTACTATATTTTTTTCTGTAATTTTTAATAATTTTCAATAAAAACTTTTTTAAAAAAGAATTAAGATTTGGATGGCACAATTATTTATGATGTGACAAGTTTAAAGTAAATGTTGATTTTAATAACTATTTTGTTACACATACCATCCTAAGAGTTTGGAATAAATATAGAACAAGACTTTCTGTGAAGATGCCTCTTTGGACATTGCCCCAGGAAGCTTTTTTTGGAAAAGAAATAATGGTGAAGTCAGACTGGTGGACTTCAAACTGGTGGACTTATTTATGATCAAATAATATTTTTTTAATTTCTGTGATCCTATCCTTATGTCTAAAGAGGAGTTAGAATCAGAAGGATGTGTATGCCCTTGGTTTACATATTTACAATTGAAAAATTTAAATGGATGACTGCAAAAGTTGATGGAGTTAGCAGAGATAGCTAAACTGACTACCTTGATTGAAGAAAAAATACTTTTGTTTCTACTTGGAAATTGCTTCTGGACTTTGTGCTTGAAGTGGGGAAAAATGAAACTTTGGGTTTTGAGTTTTACCGATAGGTTTGTTATAGAAATGGCTGGTTTATACTATTACGTAGAAGTAAAAAGTTGAGGTTTGATGTCATTATCTTATTCTACTACACCAAATGGAATTGGAAATCAACGCCTTTGCTTTCTTTTTTCCCTTTTTCCTTCCCTTTTCCCTCTCCATCTTTCCTACTGTTTTCTTTTGTATTTTACATTATAATAAAAAACTATTTTTTTAAAAAAATAACAGTAATACAGCCTACTACATGGGTAAATAGAAATAAGACAGTATTATGGAAATTAGGTGTTCAGCAGAGCCGATGGCATGAGGGAAAAACAGTCTCTATGACTAGTTATTTTGGTATGCAATACCCTGTAGCAGTGTCCCGAAGGGAAGAGTTGAAGCAGTTTATTTCCAGGATGTGAGGGGTCTGTAGATACTTTCTCAGCTCTCTTTCTGACCCATGTACTACATAGATGCTCAATGGAAGATAGGCTGGTTGCATTTTTTTTTGCAGTCCTAAATATCTGTTGAAGTTTGTATCTGTCCGGTTTAATTGATATACCAAACCAGTCAGTTATAAAGAACAAACAACAGACTCAATAATTCCTCTGTAAAACTTTATCAACAGCTCCTGGGGCAGTCTGAATTTTCTGAGTTGATGCAGGAAAAAAATTCTTTGTTATGCCTTTTTAATGATGATTCTAATGTTTGGTGTCTATTTCAAATCCTGGGAGATTATAAAATCCAAAAACTTAAGGACTCTACTGTTGATACTGTGTTGTCTAATATAGTAAGAGGCAGTAGAATAGGAAGACTCCTCCTAAAATCCACTCTCATCTCTATAATTTTAAGTGTTCAGCTCTGGATTATTCTGGCTAACCCACAGAACTAACTGTTCAACCTCCCATCTATATGCAGACTCATCACTGTCTCAAATGAGACTAATGACTGTTGTATCATCTGAAAACTTCCGTACTTTAATAGAGGGCTCCTTCGATATGCAGTCATTGGTATAGAGAGGAGTAATGAAAAAAGCACACAGCCCTGTGGGGCACCTGTGCTAATTGAATAGATATTCAATGTGATTTTACCTAGCTCCACCTGCTGCTTTCTATCTTTTAGAAATCTTATAATCCACCTACAAGTGTGGTCAGGCAGTTAGCTGAATCAGTTTATTGTCTAAACTTTAGATAGAAAGAATTCTGAAATGATGGTATTGAATGCCAAGCTGAAGTCTACAAAAAGGACCTGGGCATAGCTCCCTGTGGATTCAAAATGTTGCTACTTGTAGTGCAGTGCCAATTTAACAGCATCATCTGCCAAACTATTTGCACGATAGGCAAATTGCAAGGGATCCAGCAGCTGATCCGTGATGATTTTCAGGTGGGTCAGCACTAACCTTTCAAAGGTTTTCATAATTACAGATGTCAGAGCAACCAGTCTGTAGTCATTAAGCTCTTTGATGGAGGATTTTCTGGGCACTGGAAGAAGGAACATAACACATCTCCAGTAATGTGTTAAAGATGTGGATGAAGATGGGAGCCAGCTGATTAGCACAGACTTTCAAGGAAGAAGTTACTCTGGGCCTGCTGCTTTTCCAATCTTTTGTGTATGAAATAGGCCTCACACATCTTTTTGTAGGATCACCAGAGGTGGGGGACCCAGACGGATGTAGGAGATTTGGCTATTGTTGGTGTATCTGAGATGGTGAAGGTAGTGATAGTTGACACTGATCTTCTCAGATGTACAGTAGAACACATTCAGATCATCTGCCAGTTGCCAATTCTCTTCAGTAAAGAAGGGAGATCGGCTGCAGCCAATGATATTCTTCAGACTTTTCCCCACATTTTCTGGTTCATTTGCTGAGAACTGGTTCCTCAGACTGTCAGAGTAACTTCTCTTTGCTGTCTTGATTTCCCTTGTTAATACATTCCTGGCCTAACTGTACAACTATCTCCATTCTATCTCCATTCCTGTAGGCTTCCTCTTTAGCATGATGTAGCTGCTTGAGTTTAACTGTGAACTAAGGTTTATTATTACTGCACAGTAGTGGCCTAAATTGTGGAAATCTTTTGAGAAAAGTGAATTTTTGAGGTTTGATGGCTAATAACACTACTTTTTTTGGAGTAGTACCATAAAATTATATATCAATGGAAAGATAATTTAATCAAGAATGTAATGCTTTTCAACCTTTGTTTAGAGATAAAAAGTGGGTTTTTTTGTGGAATTCTAGATTTTAGTCCAAATTTCTGCAGTCTGCGTAGAACAGTCCTTGCACTTAACTTCACATTGCATTGCGCCATTTCATCTTGTATATACCCAGATGATTTTCTTCTGTCACGTAGGCACAGTCACAGTCTTAATTCTTCTATCATCACTTGCTGTTGTGCACCTTTTCCTGCCTTTACCAGTGTGGTTTTGTAGTGACTGAGTCTCCTTGTACCTCTTCAAAAACTTAGAAATGCCACCTTTGGTTAAGTTTCCACCAATTTTTCTTCTAATTTATTTGTAACTGTAGCCTTGTTCACTTAATATTACTACTTTACATTGCTTTCTGGGCGACCAGTCAACTCTGCACCATTACTTTAATTTTATTATGTTTTACAAGCTCACTAAATGAAAGTAACATAAAAAAACCCAACCAACTTGATAGCAATCACATATCACACTGACAAATGTCCTCCTCTCAGCTTCAATACATATCAATAAATGAATCCTACTGTGAACTGATTGGCTCATTGCCAAAACAAGATGATACCTGATTGGCTCTCTAAACACTCATGCTCATTGACTACAATCAGATGAAGGAAAGCTACCTGATATCAACCTAAACAAGTTGTGCTTCCTTTTTCTGGTTATTTGGCGATAACTTTTCATAGAATACAGAAAATCGAACAAACTTTATTGCATTACATTCTTGATTAAATTATCTTTCCATTGATATATACTTTTATGGTACTACTCCAAATAAAAGTGGTGTTATTAGCCATCAAACCTCAAAAGTACACTTTTCCCAAAAGGTTTCCACAATTTTGGCCACTACCGTATATGTGCAAGCTTTTGGTCGGCACACATGTGACCTCACAAAAAATGTATGATGTTACAGTATCAGTGAGTTCATCCAAATCTGCTGAGGCAGCTTCAAAAACACCTTAGGTGTGCGATTGAGGCAAGCCTTTACATTTTAACATGTTTGGTTAAGCTTCCATACGCAGTCCCTCATTTTGTCTGCCTCACCTTATCCCAGCACTTAGGGGGAAAGGTCAAGGGCCTTTTGGAAAGTTAGCAGGGTAGAAGCTTGCCAAACTTCAAAGGGAAGGGTGTTTCATTTTAGGAAACAAATCATATAGAATATATGAATAGAATAGAATATATTCCAATATATAGCTTATGGCAGTGGTCCCCAATACCTGGGTCACGGCATACTACTGGGCCTTGAGCCATTCAGAACCGGGCAACAGAAGTGGGCAAGCGTGCGTACATGTATCCCCACATGCATGAGCAGCAGGCAAGTCTGCTCTATTTCTGTGAGCAGTGGAGTGAGTGCATGCATGTACGCTCCATTTTTGTGAGCAGTGTTGGTGCATGCCCGCAGCTCGCACAAATGGAGCTGCACACATGCACTTGCCCCCAGTTGCATAGAGTCATCTCCTTTCACTCTTGCTTAAGATATCCTTTATTTCTGGCAGAATTAATAAGTGTTGAATTCTTCTCTTTAATTAAACACAACTCTATTACATAGTGCACCCATCCACAGTCATTTGAAAAAGTTAATCCACCTCCGTTGATTTTTACTTTTTCTACATACATATATTTGATTTCATTTCAACAGTATTGCTATATAAAGAGAATATGAAAGATATCATTATTTACATTTTTTAATCCATTGTGTAATTTGTGTAATTTAAATACAAGTTGTCCCCGCTTAACTATCTTTTGTATAGCGACTATTCAAAGTTACAGTTACACCAGATGGTAGTTATGCCTGGTCCCTGAAATTATGGCTATTACAGAATCCCCACAATCCTGTGATCAAAATGTGGTTGCTTTGGCAGCTCATCCAGTTATTACTACAGGGCCACTTCAATTGCTCCCCACCTATCTCCTCCCTCATCTCTGCCCTTTTGGCTACTTTGCCACTCTGTGATCCACTGACCCTGTCGTCTTCAGCTGGTGTTCACCATCTTCTTCCTGCTGCTGCTAAGACATGGATATCTTGGGCCTTCCTGTGCAGCTGCTGGCTGGCTTTTCTCTGAAGGCCATGTACACTCTTGTCCAAATCACCATGAAAGGCCAAGCCAGATGTGTACCAGTATCAAGAGGAAGACAGAGAAGGCTAACTGGTGTGGCAGGGCCAGCGGAGCGGAGGGCAGCAAAAGCAGTGGGAAAAAAGTGCAAGATGCCCAAAAGGATAAAGATGGGAGAGAAAGACATATGGGGGGAGCTGAAGAGAAGGTTGTCCCTTACCTTATGGCGTCTTGGAGCTGAAAGCAACCAAAGTAGGAATGGATTAGATCAGGATGGACCCTTACCTAACTACCATAGTAACTATGGCAACTCAGACTGACAGGATTGCTGTTGCTAAGTGATGTGATCATGTGGTACTGCACTTTATCACCCCATTGCTTAGTGATGAAATCCCAGTCCCAATTACCATCATAACCCGAGGACTACCTATAAATATAAATGCAAATTCTGCATTTGGAAAAAGAAGAACATACTTGTATTTTTACTCCCTCCAATACTAGAATTAGACTCAGGTCCACATATCAAGTGTAGATGATTTCTACATT
The DNA here is from genome assembly GCA_012654045.1 of Ptyas mucosa. Lineage (NCBI taxonomy): Eukaryota > Metazoa > Chordata > Lepidosauria > Squamata > Colubridae > Ptyas > Ptyas mucosa. Next base: position 2,876,493 of record WNWU01000042.1, on the reverse strand, counting down.
ATTAGAGAGGATCTGGGAGGAACCTCTCTAATTCAAACCTCAGACATTTACTTGCTACTTAGCTGTGTGATATCACTATGCTTAGATCAAAGGAGATAAGATTTTTCAGAAATAAGGCTATAGATACCACTAAGTCTGGGAACAGATTTAAAAATCAATCAATCAGATTGGTTTTTGGAGGTCTTCTAGTCCAACCCCCTACTCAAGCAGGACACCCTATACCATTTCAGAAAAGTGACTGTCCAGTATCTTCTTAAAAACCTCCAGTGATGAAGCACCCACAGCTTCTGATGGCAAGCTGTTCCACTGGTTAATTGTCCTCACAGTTAGTGCCCTTCTCCTTAGTTCCAGTTGCTTCCCTCGATTAATTTCCATCCAGTGTTTCATGTCCTGCCCTTTGGTGCTTTAGAAAATAAGATGAGCCCCTCCTCTTTGTGGCAGCCTCTCAAATACAATACTGGAATACAATACTGCTATCGTGTCCCCCCTTGTCCTTCTTTTCTCTAGACTAGCCAAACTCAAATCCTGCAACTGTTCTTCATATGTTTTAGTCTTCAAGCCTTTAATCATCTTAGCTGCTCTTCTCTGCACCTTTTCCAAAGTCTCAACATTAATATTAATTAACAATATTGTTTCTAAACAAACAATATTGCTAAACAAATGATATCAATCTGTCCAAAAAATTATATGCAAATAGAGAGTTCAAAGCACAGCTAACCTTCCTAGGGCAAGCAACTCCAGCAAATTCAGCCCAAGAACAGATTACAAGATTATGAAAGAAATCACTCAGAACCGCAGAATTTCATGATGTGTAGCTTTGCCATTATGATGCTGAAATGCATGACTGTACTATTAGAAGGAAGTTTCATAAATCAGATTCTACATGAGGTATGTGCCAGAAGGAAAGCTTTATTGACCAGACACTAAAGTTTGCTCATTGATACTCAGATAAAGACCAGGACTTCTGCAACAATGCTTTGGACAGAGCAGGGATGATGGGAGTATATTTGGTGAAAACTAAATACAGCATTTCACCAAAAGACCTTGATACCAACTGTAACCCATGGGGGTAGAAATGTTACAGTTTGGAGCTGCTTTGCTGCATCAGGGTTCTGGCAGCTCATATTCACAGAATCTACTATAAATTTGTCATTGTACCAGGGGATCTTTGAGAACATGAGACCATGAAGACTGAAATTTAACCAAAATGACAATGACTAAACCAGGGTTTCCTCACACTGTGAGATGTACTTCCCTTGGGGAGATGCAGAGTGTGTCCAGGTGAAGTGTGAAGCAAATTTTAATTACATTGTTATAATAAATCTCTATTTCCCAGTTTCATTGTCTTGTTCTTGTTCATTTGTGTTTATTTTGGTGTTTGGAGTTTTAGAGATGTGTACATTAAAGATTATACTAAATGGAGGTGTGATTGCGAAAAAAAATTCTATAAAATTGCAATGTTTTAATCAAATGGCACTCTCTGCTAATATTTCAATTTTCCAACTCCTGAAGTTTCATAGCCTTAAAATTTAGCAGAAACGCATTAAGGGAAGTGCAGTGTTTCAAGATTCTAAATATAGCAACAAATCTGTCCTCCACCTTCATTATTTATCTAATGTAATGTAAATTCAATTTAGTAATAGAATCTATCTAAAGACTGAAGTATTCAATAAGCTGGCAGCATACCACTCTAGTAATTTTAAAGAAATGTAATTCTTTATTATAGCCTTAGAATTTGTTAAAGATATGCAAAAATATATCAAATAAAGATAAAGAATTGACAACCATGGTCATTATGCCCCCAAGATAGATAAAAGCAAATAATGTAATAAAATAGATACAGTGTACAATAGATACAGATACAGTGCATAGTACAGTGGTCTAATGCACCCTGTTATTAAGATCAGCTGCTTGCAATTATTGCAGGTTCGAATCCCACCAAGGCTCAAGGTTGACTCAGCCTTCCATCCTTTCTAAGGTAGGTGAAATGAGGACCCAGATTGTGGGGGCAATAAGCTGACTTTGTATAAATATACAAAAAGTATGAAGGCTATTGCTTAACGCACTGTAAGCCACCCTGAGTCTCCGGAGAAGGGCGGCATATAAATCAAATTAAAATAAAAATAAATAAAAATAAAAATAAGTTCTACCTTGAGAACAAGTAGAATGAAATGAAACCATAGGTCTCAATATTGATTTTGTTGTCTTATTCACAGACTCTTCAATCACAATTTGAAATATTTGATACATAATACTATGGGATAAATAAAGTGCAGCTTTATAAACCAACAGTAATCCAGGTTTCCACACCAAAGAGAAAGGAGTTAGATGAAAAATGAAATTTGGAACGAACTACCACCTTGGTAGGAAAGGACAAAACAGATACATGCAAAAGATAAATGGGACTATAAGGTAGTTTATACATAGGAAATAAGATGAGGCATTCAAATAGAAGAAAAGCTACTTGAATCCTGAGCTAGTGGAAATGGAGAAGAGGTTAAAAAATTAATGCAGGGGAGGGGGGGGGGCAACTGAGAAACAACAATTAGTGAAATGACTCAGGGTGGATTTGATTTAAATCAAGTCACTTTAAATCATGCTTTAAATCACTAGTAAAAAGGCTTGATTTCGAGTTGATTTAAATCATAATTTTTAAAGAGCAACTGTCATCTCTGTCCCACAGTGGCTCCTCCTCTGACCCGCTGTTGACTCATCGACAGTCCCATTCACTTTAATGGGATGGCTGGTGATGCAGCAGTGACACAACAAGGTGAGGGACATGGCAGGCATCAGGTGAACGGATGCCCGCTAATAGGTGCTGCCATGATGGATCTGAAATGACTCTTTAATATTATGCTCCTTAATACTTTATTTGTAAGTTGCTTATAAGTTTTTACTTTCATTTTTACTACTTGCTCTTCCTCCTCACACTTAGGGCCTGGTGGTAAGATGCATTTCTCTTCAAACAATCATACAGTTTGTAGTGTACATAGATTTGCAAAACAATGGGATAAAGGAATGTTCCTGAACTTTGTTTTATGATTTATCTTATGGTTACTGTGAAATTGTGTGGATGCACCAATGCAGTGCATGTATCTCAGCTTGCAGAGCTTGAATTCATTGAATGAGTTTACCAAAAATGTAAATATTGCAGAATATACAGCCTCATGCTACATAACTAAACTCAATTTCATGTTGAATAAACTAAATTATTAATGTATCTTAAATAGAAAACTATCTTTAGATTTTTTACTCCAAAAGCATTTTATTAAAATAAATTTTATAAAAATCAAAAAATCCTATTTACATTTTAAAAATCCATTTAAAAAAAAAAATCATCGGTTGTTATCCACCCTGGAATGAATATAAAACACAACAGATAGGGACGAATTCATTTTACAAATTTAACTAACTTGCATCCTAAGAAAAGTGCAAACTTAAATCATATACAGACAATAACCATTACAATGCTGTGAATGAATTTTGGAAGATTTTATTATCGGCAAAAAAAAAAAATACAATGAAATTATCTAACAGGAAGAGAAACAAAAACTGAGTGAAATCAAATTTGACTAGTTCATGCATTTCTAATTAAACACCACTCAGAAATAGAAGGAGTCCGGTCACAATAAGAGCTATTGGAATTTCAAGATGAATTAGTATCATCATGTGTATTATCATCAACTATTTGTGTAAGCTGCAAAATATATATATTAGTTGTACATCCCTTTATGGAATTGTTTCTTCCTATTTTTAGCAATATCAAGGTATTATTGTTACCAAGCAAATAAGTCCATGTATAGTAGTCAACAGTTCTCAAGCTTAACAAGATGACTTTATGCCTTGATTTCTGATTTGTAAAAAAGCACTGCTAGCCTCCTTTGAGTAGCAGACAAGTTGCCCTCAAAAGATATGTTTATCAGGGGCTATGAATAATTTGCTGCAAAACCAAGATTTACCAGTCACACAGAAAATATCCATTTACTTAATCAACATCACGACATGGTCCAACGTGTTCTGAATACTCTAAAATGTATTCTAAATCTTGTGTTAATACGTACTGTTTCCCCTAAAATAAGCCCTCCCGATAATAAGCCCTCCCTGAAAATATTTAAACGCATGCGCAGTTGGTCCCCGCCATTTCCTCTGGTTTCCTCCATGCACCCCAAATTAATAAGACCTCCCCGAAAATAAGGCCAAGTGCTTATTTCGGGGTTCAAAAAAATTTAAGACAGGGTCTTATTTTCGGGGAAACACGGTAGCACTACTTGGAAGACAATTTGAACTAGAACTTTTCCCCAGATTTGTGAAGTCTGTAGTAGAATATACACAGTGAATTATATTCACACCACATCTCATTTGTCAAAGGGATATGACATCTCATTCAGAAAGTGCGCTATAAACAAGTGGTTCTTCTCTGCTTGTAAATAACAACTGTATGCCTTTTCAAAGCTTGAAATAAAAATGTCAGATATACAGAAATCAAGTAAAACTTGCATCCTGTACAGAATTGGTTCTAACACTAAATCTATACTTTCATCTTTAAGTAGCATACTGTGCAAGAGATAGGAATCTCCAGAAGCAAGATTGGAGAATGAAAATTCCTCCTTTCCCCCGCTTCTGTAGTCTTCTTTTCAGAAAGACTACTAGATAGGCAAATGCTAAAAGCAATGGTTGGGATATTGGAATTTTGGGGCATTACTGATTTTAAAAAAAGCATTATTTACAAAGCAGAGTCCATTTGTCAACATAAAAGTCATTCCAGAAACCCTACATAGCCAGATATATAGAAGGCATCTCTCTTAAAAACCATACAAAATTGTCTTTTCTGAAAACGGGGAAGGGCAGAGTGCTGAATAATGATGCTCTCTGGATGCAGGGCAGACTCTAATGTACAGCTGGGCATGATTACATTCTACAATTAAATAAGCCCAAGGATGCACGCGCTGGGGAACGTTTGAATGAAAACACAACCCCCAGGCCACGCGCATGGGGACGTCTCCATTGTGCTGGAGGGATGGAAAAATTCTGCAGGTGGAAAGAGAGGGACAAGAACGGACTTCCGGCTAGAGACCGAGGCGATCGTTACAGACCGAGGACGATGGCCTTTTCCTGCCCCCCATCCCTTGCAAACCATTCTGGCCGAGCCTGCTGGACGAAAAGTTCTCCCTGGATTCGGAACTTTGCAAAGTGAGATCCCTTTTTCTCCCTCTCATCCGGGGACGGCTCTGTTTGCAGCCGATCTCATTACCTGCTCTGGAGCCCATGGGCTGGAAGGGAGCCATAAATGCCCGCGGCTGGTCTCTGCAGGAGAATCTTGACCCAGACTAGGCTCTTTCCTAGGCTGCCTGCCCACCATCCAATCGGGAGAACTCCTCCCCCCGCCGCTCGGAAAAACCAGAGCGCGCCGGCGTTGGGGAAGACACACACAGGCACAGCAAGAGAGGGAGCCGGGACAGGAACTTCTTTGGGCCGCCGTCGCCGCCATCCGCTTCCAGGCCGGAAAGTTTTGGAAGCGGCGAGAAGGGAGGCGCAAGAGCCCCGCCGGACGCTGGAGGGAGGGAGGGAGAGCGGCAAGGACCGAGAACAGCCGTTGTTATGGCAACACCGAGGGGAGGGAGGGGAACTTCAAATCCCAACCGTCAACGCCGAGTGGCTTTCCTTCTTAAAGGGGCCGCCGCACTCTCGTCCGGCCGCCCAGGACAAAAGGGATAGCGCCCAAGAGGAGGCAGCCGAACCGAGTCCGTAGACTGGATCGGGAACGGCCGCCTGCCTTCCTCGGCCCGGTTGCGGAGAATGACCGCAGCGGCGGCGGGGTCAGTCCCTATGTTCAGCCCGCGTCCGCCCTCCCGCGCCGGGGTCAGCCCGGCCTTCCTTACCCACACAGTGCATAAGCCGATGCCGCCAAGAATCGAGCTCGCGGCGGACGCCCCGGCGCTCCGCCGTGCAGCGGGGGCTCCGGCACAGAGAGGCGCCCGGAGCGGGAGCCGAGGCGGCCATTCCGTTTGTTCCTTTTTCCAACTGCCGCTGACCTCACGCCCGCTCATTTGCATGCAGGAGCGCGCGCGTCCCTGCAGGCCACGCCCCGCCCGGCGCGCGCGTATCCCCCTCCCCCCGGTGGGAGACGCTGTTCCGGCTGCTGGCGCCGACGAGCGGGAGGCTAGCAGGAGCAGGAACGGATCAAGGGGCGCCAAACAGAGCCAGGTAGACCCTGGCGGAAGCTTCATTCTTTGATGGGACGCTTAATTAGGGGCGACTTTTCCCTGCCCTGTAGACGCAGCCATTCCGGGACGATCTTTCCCTAGCCTGGTCTTTTCCAAGGTGAACCCCATCGCCCGTAGCACCTGAGCCATCCACCTTCCTGCTGTGAGTCATCTTCCCTTCCTTCTGCGTTTCCCAGAATATAAACTGCTTCTTCATGCTGATTTATATGCCGTCAAGTCGTGGCCGACTCTTAGCAACGGGATCGATTTTCTCCATCCCTAATCTGGCCCTTCGGGTCTCCCAACAATGCACTCATCACCCCTGTAACTGAGTCCATCCACCTCATCCTCTTTTTCTCTTCCACCTTTCCCAGCACTATAGACTTGTCCAGAGAGCTGGCTCTTTGCATTGATTGATTATGTGCCACCAAGTCATCTAGTGATAGTAACCTACCAACCACACAGATTTTGTCCAGGACAATCGATCCCTAACACTGCCCTAACATGATCACTGTAACTGAATCCCTCCGCCTTGCTGCTAGTTGCCCATTTCATTTCTTTCTCCCATCTTTCCCAGCATTATGGACCTTCCAGAAAGTTAGGACTGGAGACTGATTATATGCCATCAATTTGAGGTCAACTCTTAGTGACCACATAGTTAGCTTTCCTCTAGTATGATTTGTCACTATTCTGGTCCTTCCAACTGTGCCCTAATTGCCCCTGTATCTGAATACATTTACCCTGCTGTTGGTGGTCATCCTCTCCCCTTTTCTATTTTTCCCAGCCTTAGAGCCTTCCCTGGAGCAATAGCATTAGTCCATGAATTTTAGTTCCATGTTAGCTGTGAAAACCAGCTAGGTGACTTTGGGCCAGTCACACTCTCTCACCAGCCTCACAGGAGTTGTGGAGAAAATAGGAGGAAGATGTGATGGATATGTATACCACCTTGAGTATTTGTAAAAATAATAAAGTTGGGATATAAATAAACAAAATAAATTAATCTCTCTGCAACGCAATAAACCAGTGACTTCATGTGATGTATCAGGACTTTTTTCCCTTTCGATAAACTGGGCATGGGCGTGGGCGTGGCCAGCACATGACGCATCCAGCCCAAAGGCCAGGAGTTTGACAAGCCTGGCATAGATAGATTTGATAGGATAATATATCCCTAATCTGGTCTTTTATGTGTTCCAGTGGTGTACTCACTGCTGCTGTAAACTAGTTTCCTTTGCTGCTAATGGTTATATTCTCATTTCTTCCAGGACATGCTTCTCCAGAGAGCTAGGTTTTTGTATAATGGGGTCCAAAAGTTAGGATAATTTGATCCTGGTCAAATTATTAGAAAAAAAAAATCAATCTCTAACAGAAAGCACCACTGGATGAAGTTAACCAAGAAGCTAAAAGGAATGGATTCATACCAGGCTGCTTGCAGCTGTAAAGCCGGTAGCTTTGACATGAGAACTCTTCTCTTGTTTGTCCCAAAGTTGCTTTTTCAAGAGGCAACTGGACTTCTTGATTTTTCTTTGAAGATGTTTTGCTTCTCATTCAAGAAGCTTCTTCAGCTCTGAAGCTTCTTCTCCTCTTGTTTGTATCCTTTTTTCTCCAAAAATTGATGGTGCTTAGATTAAGATTGGAGCCCCAGCAAGCTTCCAATCCATTCGTACCACAAAGCTCAGTTGAAGAAGGACAGGCAGATCCAGTCAGAAGAGATGGTCTTAGAGAGACAGCGTTTCAGTTGCAGTTGAAAGCCTCTTGATAACCTCTGCAGTGCAGAACCTTAAGTGGCTTTCACCAACCAGCAAACAGACTGCTATGTTCTGCACCAGTTGGACTTTCTAGGTAGTTTTTAAAGGCAGGCATTACTATAGAATAGCAAGGATAAATTAGGTCAATCATAGAGATGGTTGGCAATAATACCTTTTCTTTTTTAAAAAAAAAACACTTTATTAGGTATAAAAAGATAAAATGTCACATTAACTACATACATTATAAAATATGAGGCAAAGAAAGATAAAAAGAGAGTAATAAGTACAGGAAAGAAAAGAAGAAAAGAAGAAGAAAACAGAAAAGAGAAAGAGACAAAAAAGAAAAAAGGTAGAAGCAAGAAAAAAAATAGAAAATAAGCACAATATAATAATACAAACTACAATCTATATGTATCTATATATGTTATTGACGGTGTCTAGTTGTTGTTTTTGTTGTCTTACAATCTTTGTTTTTGATTTATCCATTCATGCCATTTATTCCATACCATATAATATTTCGAGTCTACCTTATCCTTTAATTCCAGTGTTAGCCTGTCCATTTCGACGCAATTGCAAATTTTTTGAATTACTAATTGTTCTGTTGGAATTTGGTCCGTTTTCCAAAGCTGAACGAATGCCAGCCTGGCAGCCGTAATTATGTGCAATATTAAATATTTTAATTCTTTTCTAGTATTTTCTCTAATCATACCCAATAAAAAAAATTCTGGCTTAAGTTCTATTTCTTCTGCCGCTATTTCCATTAACCAAATTTTATTTTTTTCCCAATATTTTTTTGTTTTCAGGCAAAGCCACCAGACATGGAAGAAAGTCCCATGTACCTGTTTACATTTCCAGCAAATTGGACTGAGGTTGGGGTACATTTTCGCCAATCTCGACGGGGCCAAGTACCATCTGTACCACATTTTGTACTGGCTTTCTTTATAAACTACAGACCTTGTCATTCTCTGGTTGGTTTTCCACACCCTTTTTTTTAAAAAAAATTGATTTATATGCCGCCCTTCTCCGGAGACTCAGGGCGGCTTACAATGCGTTAAGCAATATAAGAGTGGGAAATATACCCTTTCCCACTCTTCTAACTGTATATTATTTCTCGCCCAGGCTATCATTTGTCCTTTTACTATAACTTCTGCCAAATCAAATTCTAATAAATATAAGTTTTTGAAATTAGTTTTTCTTCTCTAAATTCAAATAATTTATCTAATCGGTTGGGATTTAATTCTACTACTCCTTCTTGGTCTTTTTTATACCTTGTTTGTTTTTGCAAATAAGGCCACCAGTCCAGTTCGATACCTTGGTCTCTAAGTTCCTGTCGGGTTTTTAATGATCCCCGGGAGTCTAATAATTCCTTATATCTTATTGTCTTCTGTACTGTCAATGTGTTAGGGTGCATTGTCGCCTCCAGTGTAGATATCCAACTGGGAATTTTCATATAGTGTTTGTTTTTGATTTCTTGCCAAGTGTCAATTAGTGAGCCTCTTATTATATGATTTTTAAAATGTTTATGTTTTGTTTCCCGTGTTCCAAATGAAGGCGTGCCACCCCTTCAATAGATCGTGTCCTTCTAGCTTTAATAATCTTTGGTTTTCCAACCTAACCCATTCTCTGAACCATGTTAAGCTCGCCGCTTTATAATATTTTTCCCACGCTGGTAATCCGAATCCTCTAGTTTTATCGTCCTGTAGAATGATTAATTTTATCCTTGGCTTTTTCCCCTCCCATACAAATTTTGAAGTTATTTTGTTCAGGTTTGTAAAAAAATCTTTCTCTAATTTTACTGGAATGGTTTGAAATAAATAGAGGAGTCTCGGCAGGACATTCAGCTTTATCGCCACAATTCTTCCCAACAGTGATAGTTTTAATTTCCCCCATTTTTCTAGGTCTTTTTTAACTTGTTGTCCTTTATAGCTACATTTCTAATTGTCAGGTTAATACCTAGATATTTCACCTTTTTGATTGCTTGCAGTCCTGATTGGTTTTCTAATTCTCCTATTTGTTTATCTATTAGATTTTTGATTAACATTTTGGTCTTGTCCTTATAAATTTTTAACCCTGCTACTTTGCCGAATTTCTCTATCTCCGTTATTAGAACTGATTCTGTTTCTAATGGGTCTTCTGCGAAGAATACAAAGTAGTCCGCAAATGCTTGGACCTTGTATTCTTCTCCTTTTACCTTTAATTCTTTAATGTATTTATTTGATCTGATTCTTATGAGAAGGTTTTCCAGTGTTAATATAAATAGTAGCGGCGAAAGTGGACATCCTTGTCGTACTCCTCTATTTATTTCAAAAGAATTTGTAAGATCCCCGTTAACTAATATACTCGCTCTTTGTTTTGTGTATATTGAGGTTATCATTTTTTCGAATTTCTCCCCAAATTTCATATTTTTTATTTGTTGTATCATAAATCGCCAGTTGACCCGATCGAAGGCTTTTTGTGCATCCAGAAATGTCAGGGTTACCTGTTTTTCTGGATGCACCTCATAATATTCAATTACGTTAATTACAGTTCTTATGTTGTTTTTTATTTGTCTTGTTGGTAGAAATCCGTTCTGGTCTAAGTGTATTCTACAGTTCAGGATTTTTTTAACTCTATTTGCCATAATGTTCATAAAGATTTTATAATCCAAATTTAGTAAGGAGATCGGTCTGTAGTTTTTTTATCTGTGTTACGTCTGCTCCTTCTTTCGGGATTAGGGAGATGTATGCTTCCCTCCATGAGTCTGGTAGCCTTGCCTCTTTTAAAGCCTCATTATAAATTTCCAATAAGATCCAATTTAACGATTCACCTAATCCTTTATAAAATTCGATTGGTAGCCCATCTGTCCCCGGGGTTTTATTGTTTTTCTGTTTCTTAATTGTTTGATTTAATTCTTCTATTGTAATATCTCTATTTAATATCTCTTCTTCTTCTGTTATCATTGGCATACCCTCCCCGTTTAAGTATTGAATTATTTCTTCTACTGCTACCTCGTCCTGCTTATACAATTCTTGGAAAAATTGGGTTGCTATTTCTTTTTTCTTATCTAATCCCTGTTGCAATTTACCTTCCTTGTCTTGTAATTGATGAATTATTCTTTTCTCTCTCTCTTTCCTTAATCTATAGGCCAGCCATCTCCCAGGTTTATTCGCGTGTTCAAAGTGGTTTTGCTTTATAAATTTCAGTGCATTAACATATTTTTCTTGTTCTAATAAATTCAATTTATGTTTGGCTATCATCCAGTTACCTTTTATTTGTTTGTCGCCAGGTTTGTCCTGTAATTCCTTTTCCCATTTTTTAATCTCTTCTTGTATTTCGCTATATTCTTTTTCTTTTTCCTTTTTTCTTTTAGCGTTATATGCTATTGTCAATCCTCTAATAAAGGCTTTTGTGGTGTCCCATAAATTCTGGAGGGATGTCTGAGAATTATTATTATCCTTAAAAAACCACTTCAGTTCTTTTTCCATTTTTTCAATATATTCTGTTTCTTTCAGTATCTGTATATTCATCATCCACCTACTTCTATTCCTTCGCTGCCCTTTCCATTCCAACACTACTGGGTTATTTATTTATTTATTTATTGGTTCGATTTATATGCCGCCCTTCTCCGGAGACTCAGGGCGGCTTATGATCTGCCCAGTCATTTAAGACTATTTCTACTGTTTCTATTTCCTGTATCAGTGTTTTAGAGATCCAAGTCATATCTATTTGGGACCAAGATTTATGGGGATTAGAGTAATAAGTATATTTTTTCTCTCCTAGGTTAAGATATCTCCAAATGTCTACTAAATTCAACTCTTCTATTAAATTTGTAAATGTTCCAGGCAGTAAGTTTTTCTTCTTTTTATTATTCTGGTCGCTCCTATAATCTTTTTTTATATCCACAATTGCGTTAAAATCACCACATTCTCCATATTTTGTTCTAATATTTTTTCATGCACTTTTTGGTAAAATTCTTTTTGCCCACTGTTTGGTGCATAGATAACCACTAATAATACATTTTTATATCTAATTTTTACTTCAATCATCAAAATTCTTCCTATCAAATCTGTATACTTCAAATTACATTCTATCTCTTCCTTGATATATACTACTATCTCCCTTTTCTTTTCCTCTGCTAATGAGACAAATGTTTTTCCTAATTTTTTACATTGTAGATATTTTTCGTCCTGCTTTCTTATATGTGTTTCTTGTAAACATACGATATCCATTTTTTGTTTAATTATTTTCCTAAAAATTTGATGCCTTTTGGCTGGCGAATTAAGTCCATTTATGTTTAATGATATAATTTTTAAGTTCCGGTCCGTTCTTTAATGTTTGTCCTGTCCTCTCTTTCCTATTACTTCTTGTCCTTCTTCTTTGCTCTTGTCTGTACTCCTTCTTCCACTTGGATTTCTCCCTCTTCTTTTTTGTCTGTGCTTCCCTGCTCACGTACTGTTTCTTGTCCTCCTTGTCTTTGTTTTTCCTTGGCTCTCTCTTCCAATTCTACTCTTCTGCTGTTTGTTTTTTCTGTGCCGGTCAACTGATTATGTAGGGTTTCTGCTTTGTCTTGTGAGTCAATTTTTATTTTTTCCCCAGCCACGTCACCAGCATCCCTTCAGGTATTATCCATCTGAATGGTGTTTGTTTCTTATTTAGTATCGTGGCCAGGAACGAATAGTCTTTTCTCCATTCTCTTACTCTTTTTGATACTTGTTTTAGCGTGATTATTTCTTTCTGTCTATAATACATAGGTTCATCTTTTGTTATTTTAAAGACAATATCCCTCCCTTTCTGTAGTACAAATCATACATGGACTTCTCGTGGCAGTTTGTGTTGTCTAGCATAGTTCGTATGTACTCGATAGACTTATCTAATTCATTAATAATCTCATTTTTATCACGTTGTAGCGCTTCTGCAATCATTTCAACCATTACTAGTGTTAGATCTTCATCTCTTTCTTCTCTTACATTCTGGAATCTTAAATAGAATGCCGCTCTTTCCATTTCTAAGTGTGCCACTGTGTTTTCCAGTTCCTTATTGAGCCCTGTCATTTTCTGGTCCAATCTGTCTAATTTATCGTCCGTTTGTTCCCTTTTTTTTTCTATGGCCGTAATTTGTTGGTCGTTTTTTTGTATTATCTCTTGGATTGAGTCCATTTTTTCATCTAATTTTTGTATGTCCTCTTTGACCGCTTTTTTGACCTCATCTAGATCTCTCCGAGATTCTTCGTGATTTTTAGACATGCATTCCTGGATCTTTAACATCGTCTCTTGAATTGATACTAGCGTGGTCTGGACAGATTGTATGCTCATGATGGAGGTCTGTTTTTCTGCTGGAAATGTTTTATTTTTTTATTTTATCTTAGATTTCTATACCGCCCTTCTCCCTGGGGACTCAGGGCGGTGTACAGCCAAGTAAAAACACATAATATAAACATTAAAAACAAATTAAAAAGAATATCTAAATTTGGCTCAAAAATGTAAAAACACCCCAATTTAAAATCATTTAAAAGGCTTTGCTTAGGCCAGCCCGGCTTGTTGGAAGAAAAATGTTTTAAGGGCCCGGCAGAAGGCACGGAGGTCATGGATTCTTCTTATCTCAGGGGGCAGCTGATTCCAGAGGGTAGGAGCCCCCACAGAGAAGGCCCTCCCCCTGGGGGTCACCAGCCTACATTGCTTGGCTGATGGCACCCCGAGGAGACCCTCTCTGTGGGAGCACACGGGTCGATGGGAGGTTGTCGGTGGCAGAAGGCGGTCTCGTAGATAACTGGGCCCTATGCCATGGAGCGCTTTAAAGGTGGTAACCAACACCTTGAAGCGCACCCGGAAGACCACTGGGAGCCAGTGCAGCTCGCGCAGGAGCGGTGTTATGCGGGAGCGCCATGTAGCCCCCGTAATTACCCGCGCGGCCGCATTCTGGACCAGTTGGAGCCTCTGGGTGCTCCTCAAGGGGAGCCCCATGTAGAGAGCATTACAGTAGTCCAGGCGAGAGGTGACGAGGGCGTGAGTGACCGTGCACACGGAATCCCGATCAAGAAAGGGGCGCAACTGGCGAATCAGGCGTACCTGATAAAAGGTCCCTCTGGCCACAGCTGTCAGATGTTCCTCTAAGGACAGCTGCGTATCCAGGAGGACTCCCAGATTGCGCGCCCTCTCCACGGGGGCCAAAGACTCGCCCCCGATAGTCAGCGATGGCGTCAGCTGGCTATATCGGGAAACCGGGAACCACAGCCACTCAGTCTTGGAGGGGTTGAGCTTGAGCTTGTTCCTCCCCGTCCAGATCCGTACAGCTTCCAGCCACTGGGACCTCACTTCAAGGGCATCGTTGGGGTGGTCTGGGGTGGAGATGTACAGCTGGGTGTCGTCAGTGTACTGGTGGTATCTCACCCCAAAACCACGGATGATCTCATCCAGCGGCTTCACATAAATGTTGAACAGAAGGGGCGAGAGGACCGACCCTTGTGGCACTCCACAAATGAGAGGCCTCGAGGTCGACCTCTGCCCCCCTGTCAACACAAACTGTGACCGGTCGGAGAGAAAGGAGGAGAACCATCGTAAAACGGTGCTCCCCATCCCCAGCTCTTCCAACCAGTGCAGCATGATACCATGGTCGATGGTATCAAAAGCCGCTGAGAGATCTAATAGGACCAGAACAGAGGAACAACCTCTGTCCCGGGCCCTCCAGAGATCATCAACCAACACGACCAATGCCGTTTCCGTGCTGTGACCAGACCTGAAACCCGACTGGAACGGATCCAGATAGGACGTTTCCTCCAGGAATTGTGGGAACTGTCGTGCAACCACACTCTCAACAACCTTCGCCACAAAACGAAGGTTGGAGACAGGACGATAGTTAGCCAATATTGCCGGGTCCAGGGAGGGCTTCTTGAGGAGAGGCCTCACCACCGCCTTCTTCAAGGCAGCGGGGAAGTAACCCTCACTCAACGAAGCGTTAATAATTCCCTGAAGCCAGCCTCGTGTAACCTCCCGGGAAGCCAGTACTAACCAGGAGGGACACAGGTCCAATAAACATGTGGTCGCATTAAGTCTCCCCAAAATCCTGTCCACGTCATTCAGAGTCACAAGGTCAAACTCCTCCCAGATAACGCTCTCAAGACTATTCCTCGTCATCCTGCCCGGATCTACCCAGTCAGAGTCCAAATCCCGTCAGATCTGAGCGATTTTGTCATACAGATATCATCCGAAATCCTCAGCCCTGCCCTTCAGGGGGTCCTCCTGCACTCCCGATTGAAGCAGGGAGCGGGTCACCCTGAACAGGGCCGCCGGACGATTCTCTGATGACACAATAAGAGCGGAAAAGTAATTAGACTTTGCCGCTTTTATCGCCACTAGGTAGGTTTTAATATGTAGCCTTACCAGTGTTCGATCAGATTCGGCAAGACTGGCCCTCCAACCGCTCTCTAGGCGTCTTTTCCGGCGCTTCATCTCCCTCAGCTCCTCAGTAAACCAAGGGGCCATGAGGGATTGGCACCCGGTCAGAGGCCGCAAAGGCACGACTCGGTCTAAGGCCCCGCTAGCGGCCCGATCCCAGGCCGCCACCAGGTCCCCGACCGAGTCGTGTGCCAGAACCTCAGGAAATGGCCCAAGCTCCATCTGGAATCTATCAGAATCCATCAGGCGCCTGGGGCGGATCCATCTTATAGGCTCCGCCTCCCTGCGACGGGGTGCAGCGGTTTGAAGATCTAGGCGAAGGAGCGAGTGGTCTGACCATGACAAGGGTTCCATGTCTATATCCCCTATAACAGACTCACTCAGCCACTGGCCAGAGACAAAAATCAAGTCCAGGGTGTGACCCCCTCTGTGAGTGGGGCCATGAACTAACTGGGTCAGGTCCATGGCCGTCATGGAAGCCATGAACTCCCGAGCTATCTCAGACGTCTCACCAACGGATGGCAGATTGAAATCACCCATAACCATAAGCCTGGGTGTATCAACTGCCACCGCGGCTATCACATCGAGCAGTTCGGGCAGGGCCGTTGCCACGCGGCAGGGAGCCAGGTAGGTAAGCAACAGGCCCATCTGAACCCCAAGGCCCCATCTCACAAAGAGGGTCTCACATCCGGCAATCTGTGGCACAGTGGATTCCCTCGCACCAAGATCTTCTTTAATAATCACCGCTACCCCCCCGCCCCTCCCTTGGGCCCTCGGCTGATGGAACGCTCTGAAACCCGGTGGGCATATCTCAACCAGGGGGACCCCTCCCTCCGGGCCCAACCAAGTCTCAGTAATAGCTGCCAGGTCCGCACCCCCCTCTTGTATAAGATCATAGATGAGGGGGGCCTTATTTACCACAGACCTGGCATTGCATAGCATCAGCCGGAGGCCCAGGTCCTGAGTATCTAAGCCACCGAGTATCTGAGTAGAGTCTTGGGGACCGGGGCGTGCAATTGCTCTCAAACAGCAAGTGCGCGCCCCCCGCATATGATATGGTCCCCTACTCCCGCCATATCTGCCCCTCCCATTTACCGTGCTGATGGCAAATTCCTCCTTCGGGTGATCCTCCAGCCCCCCCCCCAATCCCTCGTTTTGCGCCCTCCAAACCGTCCCCCTGTGCCGGGCTTGGCTTTAACCTTAAAGGGTTTGCCCCCCCCAAACCCTTTGGTCTTCCTCCCGGTTCCCCTTAAAAAATCATTATTCCCATCCCTCCTCCCCAATTCCCTTAAAAGTTTCTTTAAAAATTTTGATAAAAACCCCCTCAACCACCTCTTCGCTGCATGCCATCTCTCGGGGTTCCAAAACCTGTCATCAAGATAGGCCCTCGATAACACGGAGGGCCAGGCCCGCGAGAGGGGGGAGTCTCGCAGTACGAAGAGATCAGCGGATGTGTACATCTAGGTTCCAAAGTCTATCCAAAAGGTTCCAAAAGTCTGTCTGGGGTAGATGGAAAGAGGCCAAGGATTCCTAATGATGGTTTAAAGAAAGAGTCCAGGGGAGAGAGTTCACCATTTCGGCAGGGGTCAGATCGGACTCCACTGTCTTCTCACGACAGTGGAGAGGAGTCTCAGGCAGCTGTCCAGAAAGCAATGACCCGGACACCCTCTCACTATAGAACATCCCTTCTATAGTTCTTTGTGCTACAGGGGAAGCAGGTGATCCAATTAATGTTGACGTAATTTTCTTCCCTGATTTCACGGTGGTTGTTGTAGTGCTAGTCATGTCTTTCAAAATTTTGTATTGTTCTCCTAAAATCTTGTCTATTTTTTCCCAAATCAGCATCCACTTTTAACTCAATTTTCCGTCTATCTCCTTTCCCTCTCTTTCTCTTTCTTTCCTTCTCCCTTCTCTTCTCTCTCTTTCTTATACAATACAGTACAATACTAATATAATTGGATATGGTCTTCCTAAAACCTTTGCTAATATATCTTAATTAAGATTCTAAATACTAATAATCTTATACTGCTATCAATTCATCAACTTATAATTTTTTTAAAATTAGCTTATGTTATATATTTTCTATAAACAATAATCAATAAATTAAATTACTATAAATTACTATCCACAGTAAATTACTATAAGGAAGTGTAATCAACAATGAAAATCTAGTTCAAGCACTTATAACAATACACAATACACTTAGGAAAGGAGCTATAGATATATGGACGTTAATAAACAATCAATAATTACCAATTATCCCAATTTACTATTTACTGTTACAATTAATTGTGA
This sequence comes from Ptyas mucosa, assembly GCA_012654045.1. NCBI lineage: Eukaryota > Metazoa > Chordata > Lepidosauria > Squamata > Colubridae > Ptyas > Ptyas mucosa. The sequence continues at coordinate 2,858,880 of WNWU01000042.1, read as the reverse complement.
AATATAATTAATTAAATAGGTATAAATTATTTATCTATCCAGATACTTAGTGGATATAAATATAAATATAAAGTTATTCACAGTGTCTTTTCACTTTTGCTTGTTTCTTACTTGTCTCTTCTTTTAGTTAGTCAATAGGAAGTTCAGATGTAGATCAAATATAGTCTTTCTTTTGGAGAGTTATTCCTCCCGCTGGTATTTCAAAATGGCAATTCCAAATTTGCAAAGTCACTCTTGTATATCCCTACTTTTGACGGGCCACACTCTTTTCTCCGTTAAAGCAGCTCTATTACAGGTGAAGCTAGCAATAATACCTTTCCACTTGCACAAAATTCTAGCTTCAGGATAATTCTTGTTTAAACAGTATTGGGATTCATCCTCACAATCCTATGTAACAGGTCCTAGTTACTGGTTTTATAGTGAGCCCTTAAGACATTGTCTTTGTCTTATTTCTAGCAATTTCAGGACAGTTAAAGTGAGCTTGAGCTATGCCAGTTTCTGTTCTTTGATATGAATGATATCAAATGATCAGTGATATCATTGTGACCAGTTCATATTACTGTAGTTACTTCAGTATATTCAGTGGTGGGCTGCTGCCGGTTGTAACTGCCAGTTTGGCTGGAACCGAAAATGTGAGCGTGTGCGCCTTCCGTGCATGCGTGTGGCATCGGAAAACTGGCAATTATATAGGACATGATAGCAGCAGGGCAGGTGGGTGGGCCAGCCACTGGTCGGAACTACTGGTTCGCCTGAACCAGTTCGAACCGGCAGCAACCCACCACTGAGTATATTACAAGGACACCATCTGCCTTCCATTTTATAGGTGCTGCCTTCCATAGTCATTGTAAAATGGACTGCAGAAGAAACCAGACATCAATTTTCTGTAGAGCCACCTGTCTTCCATAATACCTGGCAGATGGGCCTGGCCAGCGTGTGACACATTTGACCCACGGGCCGGGAGTTTGATAGCCCTGGTTTAGCCCCAAACCTTCTGGCCTTACATAATGTTGAGTATCCAAGTGATCTTATTCTGATGAGTTGTTTGGGCAGACGTCTTCATCCTGAGGTGCCTTTGGGAAATTTGTTCATTTTTAATGTATGTATTATTTGTTCCAAATTTATGTTTGTTTATATTGTATGAGTTCATAAAAGTTATTTTTTGTAAATTTCTTGAAGACATCAAGATTAGGTGTCATACAAGCTATTGTAAGTTAGTAACTAAACATAAGAAATAAATATTGTGTTTATTATTAAACTCATAAGAACAGCTCCAGCCTTGTACAGGGACTCACTCATGGCTCCAATGTTAGCCAGGTCTTTAAATAGGTCAGTGGATAAAGATAAGAGGCTATTAACAAGCCTATTTTGAAATGATCACAGCAACTATGAGAATTGCTTCTTAGCAATGGGACATTGGATTGAGATGTCAGGATAGCTTATTATAGAATTACTTGTAATAAGAATATTTGCATTGCAGATGGCACATTTCACAGGGGTGGGTTCTACTTACCTTTACTACCAGTTCGCAACAGGATCACGCAGATCGCCGATGACGACATCCGGGGCAGTGAGCGGTGCCTCCCACCAGTTTTACTACCAGTTCTTGCGAACCGGTCTGAACTGGGGGCAACCCACCACTGACATTTCACAGGCCTACACATTTTATTTCGGCTGAAGAGGGGAAAAAGAATCAAGTTATTTTAGGTGTAGATCTCGTGCAGCAGTTACACCATTAAGTTGTGAGATTGAGCCTCCTATAATGGGATATTTTTCAGGTACACCTGTACCTTTGAAACATGCCCTTATGTGTGTACCTGCTCAGTCTTAATATTCTCATCTGGTGTAAAGTAATCCCATTTTTTTAAGGTGACTCCTTCAGTAGGATTCTGTGTTTTCTTATGGTTCAGTTGGGCTTGACCTCAGGTCCCATGATTTCATTATTAATTGTGGCTGTTTTCTTTGGTTTTTAAGCTTATTATTGTCATTCAGCCTCCAGTTGCAACATAGGTGGCTATACAAATTAAGTACATAAATAATGAGGTAATACTGTGAATTTCAATGCAAATGATACTTTAGAACACGAGTGTCAAACTCAATCACTTCATGTGACATATTGTGATTTTTTTTGTCTTTGTGGAGCCAAGGTGGGCGTGGCCTGCGTGTGATGCATCCGCCCTGTGGGTGGCCAGTTTGACACCCCTGAGCATATGAGGGTTATACATGGCATCTCCTACAGCCCTTGAAAGCCGTTGTGTCCCTTATATTACATGCAACTACAGAGTGACTTTGATAGTAAGATAGGCGGCATAAAAATATAATGAACAAATAAATCCTGTGAAGAAATGCAGCATCTACCTTAAGATATTGTAGACAATACTATGCTAGCTGTCTTCTCTACTTGCACCACTTTTTCTTAAGTATTTTGAAAATGTAGCACATCCCTTGTATGTGACCAGGATAATTAAAGAACCACCTTATTCTATACACTCTGTGCACAATTATTAGGCAAATTGTATTTTGGAGGATTAATTTCATTATTGAACTACAGTGCTCTCAGTCAATTCAAACCTAAACATTTAAGAAAGTAAAAGTGGGGTTTTGGCTTTCTAGGGAGAATATCTATGTGTGAACAATTATTAGTATTTCATTATCTGAAACAATTTAATAATGATGTTATTTGTTTGCAAGAAACCCATATTAGAACCCAAGATCAGAAATATTTGATAAATTCAAGATTAGGAACACAATTTATTGCCTCAAATTCAGAAAAAAAGAATGAAGTGGTGATATATATAAATAAAAGACTTTCAGCTAAAACTATAGAAGTAGATGATTGTGGGAGATATATTGCAATTGAACTTCATACAGATAATGGTCCAACTTTGGTGGTTGGAATTTATGCTCCTAACCAGCAACAAGAAAGTTTTTATAAAATGTTTCACTCTAAAATTTTAGAATGGGACTTTACAACTTTTTTAATTATGGGAGACTGGAATGGAGTAATAGAACCCAAAAAGGACAAAAAGAGTTTAGCTAAATTAGGCGCTAAGTTACCACACGCTTTTTTTGATATGAAAGAGGATTTGGAAATGAAAGATATATGGAGAGTGCATAACCCAAAAGAATTGGACTTTACCTTCTATTCGGATAGGCATAAATCCTTTTTCAGGATAGATTTTATTTTGTTAACGGTTGGTTTACTTCCTAAAGGAAAACAAAGATATTTCCCAGGACATTAACTGATCATAGTCCGGTATGGATAGAAATTGAGATGGGAAAGAAAGAAAGAAGATCTTGGAGACTAAATGAAAATTTATTCAGATATGAAAAGAATGTAAATAAACTTAAGAAGCATATAAAGGAATTTTTTAAACTGAATTTAAACAAAGGTACCCCTATTGAAATAGTTTGGGATGCAGGTAAAGCATATATGAGAGGGGTACTGATACAAATGAACTTTAAGCATAAACAAGATAGACAGAAAAAGAGAACAGAACTGGAAAGAGAGATAAAGAAAAAGGAACAGTTATTGATAAAAAACCCAACAGATGGAAAATTACAAGGAATCATAAAACTTTTGAAAGATCAATTTCAAATGCTTATAGCGGAACAAACAGCAACTAATTTACAATTTGCAAAACACAATACTTTTGCTAATGCCAATAAGCCGGGCAGATGGTTGACTTATACATTGAGGAAACAACTAACTACACGAACGATTGATAGTATTGAGCATGGTGGGAAGGAAGTTTTTCAACAAGAATTAATCAAAAAAGTTTTCTTGGATTATTATACTAAGTTATATGCTAAAGATAATATACAGAATAAACTTATAGATAAATATCTTGAAGAAAAAAGGGTTACTAGAATTTCACTTGCTCAAAAGGAAAGAATGGATCAATTAATAACAGTTGAGGAGATTAGCTTTGCTATAAAACAACTGAAAATAGCAAAAGCTCCAGGGACGGATGGCCTAACTGCAGTTTATTACAAAACCTTACAAGCAGAAATGATTGAGCATCTTAAAGATTTATTTTGTAGTATACAGCAAGGTGGCAAAATACCTTCTTCATGGAAAGCAGCTTTTGTATCATTGATACGGAAAGAAGAATTAGGCCCTAAAAAACCAGAAAATTTTAGACCAATATCTCTTTTAAATACGGATTATAAAATTTTTGCAAAAGTATTAGCCAACAGATTAATGCCAGCTATTCAAGAGGTGATTCATCATGACCAAGCAGGATTTATTGAAGGCAGATATATGAAGGAGAATATGAGGCAAATCATAGATTTATTGGACTATTTAGACAAGAATAAACAGATCCCTGCAGTGCTGGTTTTTTTTGATGCGGAGAAGGCCTTTGATCGAGTGAATTGGAATTTTATAATAAAAACTTTGGAAAAAATGGACTTTGGGTATCCGTTTATACAGGCGATTGCAGCGGTTTATCAAGAGCAATCTGCACAACTTATTATTAATGGAAGTTTAACTACGAATTTTAACATACAAAAAGGCACAAGACAAGGGTGTCCACTATCTCCATTGTTATTTATCTTAACTTTAGAAGTCTTGTTGAACACAATACGGGACTTGAACTCATTGAATGGAATAGTCATAAGGCAAGAAGATTATAGAACTAGGGCATTTGCAGATGATCTGGTTGTTACCCTAACATGGCCGATGAAATCAATAATCCAGTTGAAAGTTATTATAGAAGAATATGGCATGGTATCAGGATTTAGACTGAATCAGAGAAAAACTAAGATGATAACAAAGAACTTGACAATGGTTCAAAATAAGGAACTTGAAAGGATGGCAGGCTTTGAAATAGTATCAAAGGTTAAATACCTAGGAATACAAGTTGCAGATCTAAATATAAAACTGTTTCAAAATAACTACGAGGTGTTGTGGCAAAAGATACAAAAAGATATGCAAACTTGGAAAAAACTGCAACTGTCTTTACTTGGGAGAGTTGCTGCAGTTAAGATGAACGTTTTACCCAGATTTATCTTTTTGTTCCAAATGATACTGGTGCTCAAAACTGATAAACAATTGTTAGAATGGCAAAAAGGAGTGAATAAGTTTGTCTGGAATGAGAAAAAAACGAGAGTTAAACTGAAAATTATGCAAGATACTCATGAGAGAGGTGGCCTTAAACTTCCAAACCTCTGATTGTACTATGAAGCAGCAGCATTGATACAAACAAGCGATTGGTTTGGAAAAACAAAGACTGGAGTATTAAATATAGAAAGCCACGATCTGGAATTGGGTTGGCATGCATATTTATTTTATGAGCATAAAGTGGATAAAGTATTTAATAGTCATATATTTAGAAATGCCTTGAAGAGAATTTGGAAGAAGCACCGATTCAAATGGGATTACAAAATACCGTTTTGGTTGGATCTTGCTGATACCATGTGGAATACAAATATTAAGTCACTCGGGGGGGTTTTATACAAAGATGTACTTTTCATGGAAGGGGGCAGATGGCGGCTGAAGACATTAGAAACACTGTTGGCAGAAGGGATTACTTTAACTTGGTTACAGTATAATCAACTACAAGTGAGATGGAAAGAAGATCAAAAAACTGGTTTAATGATGTATGAAGTAGAATTGGTCAGACAGATAAAAGAGAAAGGACCAATGCATATTAAGAGAGTTTATAATGTTTTGTTAGAAAGGGACTCAGAAAAAGAGTTGGTTAAGGATTGTATGATTAAATGGGCACAAAACTTTACAGAACCAGTTATGATGGATACCTGGGAAAAAATATGGGTCCAGTATGTTAAATTTACACAATCACAGAATTTGCGGGAGAACTTTTATAAAATGTTTTATAGGTGGCATTTAGATCCTAAGAAATTGTCATGTATGTATCCTAATGTTCAACCAAAATGTTGGAGATGTGATTGTTTAGATGCTACATATTATCATATATGGTGGACTTGTAAGAAAGTGAAGGCTTTTTGGATAAAAATTTGGTGGGTTATGCAAAATGTTTTGAAGAAAAAACTACAATTTTCTCCACAATTGTTTCTATTGGGTATAGTTAAGGATTTTACAATGGGGGAAACAAAATTGATATTGTATATGGTGACAGCAGCTAGATTATTGTTTGCTCAATATTGGAAGAAAGATGTTTTGCCTACTATTGATCAATGGACCCAGAAGATGGCCGGATTTGCAGAAATGGCGAAGATTTCAGCTTTTTTAAAGGATCATACTCAAGAGAAGTACACACAGGAATGGAAAAAGTGGATTGATTATGTACAAAATAAATATCAAACCAGAAAATATCACATAGCTTTCAGCTGAGGGAGATTAGATGAATATGGTAACGCTGAACAGAATGCAGGGGGTAGAAGATGAAGGGGATGAGTAATATATATTGTGTTTGGTATTACTAGGGTTTTATATAGTGGAAGTCAGAGGGGTTGGAGGGGAGAGGGGTGGTTGGGGAGGGCTGGGGAGGGAAAGGGGGGAATTGTATTTTTTGGCTTAACTTGATTTATGAAATATATATTATGTGGGGGGAAGGGGGGGAAAAGGGGGAAAAATTTGTATTTGAAAAACTTTTTCAATAAAAAAACAATTATTGGGCAACTATTAGAGTGCAGAATTATTATGCAAGTAAATGAAAAATGAATTTTTCTTTCAATAAATTTTCATTTATTTGCATCTGTTAAAGTAAGAATAATAAACAACTCAAAATGTACAAATAAACATTTCTGACATTTCACACAAAAAAATCAGTGACCAATATAATCACCCTTCTTTTCATTAATAGTCATAAGCCTTCCATTCATGGAGTCTGTCAGTTTCTTGATCTGTTGACGATCAACTTTTTGTGCAGCAGCAACCACAGTCTTCCAGACACTGTTCAGAGAGGTGTACTGTTTTCCTTCACCATAAATCTCCCATTTAAGAAGGGCCTACAAGTTCTCAATAGGGTGTAGGTCAGGTGAAGAAGGGGGCCATGTCATTATTCTTTCATCTTTAAGGCCTTTACTGGCTAGCCACACAGTGGAATACTTTGATGCATGTGATGCAGCATTGTCCTGCATAAAAATCATGGTCTTCTTGAAAGATGCAGATTTTTCCTGTACCACTGCTTGAAGAAAGTGTCTTCTAAAAACTGGCAGTAGGTTTTGGAGTTGATTTTGAGTCCATCTTCAATCCGAAAAGGTCCAACTAGCTCATCTTTAATAATACCAACCCATATCAGTACCCCACCTCCACCTTGCTGGCATCTGAGTTGAAGTGGAGCTCTGCCTGTTACTGATCCAACCATGGGCATATCCATCTGGTCCGTCAAGAGTCATTCTCATCTCATCAGTCCATAAAACCTTTGAAAAATCTGCCTTCAGATATTTCTTGGCCCAGTCTTGCTGTTTCAACTTATGTGTCTTGTTCAGTGGTGGCCGGGTTTCAGCCTTCCTTATCTTGGCCATGTCTCTGAGCACTGAACATCTTGTACTTCTGGGCACTCCAGGTAGCTGGCAATTCTGCAATATGACAGCACTGGAGGATAATGGGTTCCTAGTAGATTCATGTTTGATTCTTCTCAAATTTTTGGCAGTTAATGTACGTTGTCTTTTTTTCTCAATACATTTCTTGCGATCCTGTTGACTATTTGCAACAAAATGTTTGATGGTTCTCTGATCACGCCTCAATATCATAGCAATTTCAAGAGTGCTGCATCCCTCTGAAAGACTTTACAGAGTCAGATAAATCTCTTTTTGCCTATTTTGCCTGAGAAAAGAATCTGCCTAATAATTATGCACACCTTGATATAGGATGTTGATTTCCTTAAGCCAAACCCTCCCTCATTACACACAACATCACCTGATATGCTTATATCTACTAAGCATTCAAGTTTATACTGCTTGGAGGTGGAAAATATGCATTAAAATGATGATATGGTCAAAATACTTGCCTAATAATTGTGCACACAGTGTACTTTGATTCCTGTCATGCACTCTGTAACAGAAGGGAGTTGATAAACAATGGTTGCTGTTCTGTCATGGAATCTTCCAGACATCAAAGCTGTGCCTGGTCCTGATCCACCAGGTCTGGGGAAATAGCTGGGAGCTGGGTTTTTCCAGAGGCTAAGATGTAAGATGAGATAATATACAGAATCTATCATGGCAAGGGATGTTGGGGGAGAGGAAGTTGAAATGGGCTAATGACTGCCAGGGAAAGAGCTGTGATGGGAGTTACATAGATGGAGAAGATAATGGCAAGCAAACCAAATGGAACACAGGCACCTTTGACTGTTGAAGAACTACATGTTCCAGGATAGACTCAAGACCACCAAAGAGATTATCTGAAGCTCACCAGAGATCGATAAGGACCACACTGAAGAAGATACATTTATCCTCTTTAGTGTTCTTACTGTTTTTATTGCATTCTAACCATTTTAAAATACTTCTGTCAAAACAAGATAGGGATCCGAAAACCTGCTCATTTATTCACATTAGCTTCATGCTCCTTACAAAGCTATTCTAGCTGTAAAAGTCACATATAGATAAACCAAAGTCCCTTATCTTGCAATGTTAGGAATAACAACAAAATTTAAGCTGCTTTCCAAGATAGTTCTTGTATGCTGCGTTCTCTTCAATCCTGAGTACATCCTTCTCCCATTGTAAAATTACTGCCCCAAATAAAGCCTGAGGAGGTGCTCAGAATAAACCATCTCAAGCAGTTAATAACAAAACCAAAACTCCTTGTATTTCTTGTGCCAAACATAAATGTCCAAACTCTACTCCTGCCACTGAAGGCTTTTATATGCATTAATATGCTGATCCTTCAGAACAATGCTTTGCCCATTGTTCTGGTTTTCTGTATATGTTCATGCAGTTACATAAGAAACAGATATGCTGAACATCCTTTGGGGAGATGCTGCTACTTCAATGCTTTGAGGAATGGCATTTGCCTTGCAATGCACTGAAAGCAAAGCACTCCATGGAATAGATTGTCCTGTCCTGTCCTGTCCTGTCCTGTCCTGTCCTGTCCTACCCTGCTTTGCTTGGTCCCTTAACTCCACACTACTTTAGCTTGATGAAAGGAGCCAAAGGAGCCTCTAGAGCCGTGATGGCGAACCTATGGCATGCATGCCACAGGTGGCACACAGAGCCATATCGGTGGGCATGCGAGCTCAGTTCCGGCCAGTTAATTTTTGGGCCTTCTGAGCCCACCGGAAATCAGGAAACACAGTTTCCGTCCTCCAGAGGGCTCCGGGGGGGAAGCTGTTTTTGCTCGCCCCAGGCTCCTAGAAAGGCTCTGGAGCCTGAGGAGAGCAAAAAATGGGCCTTCCAGTCCCACTGGAAGTCGGCAAATGGGCCATTTCTGACCATCACTGCTCTAGAGTTCTCCAGTGCACTGCTTGGAGAATCCAAGTGTGGTTTGACTTCTACCTATTTGCCAGAGACTGAGTGTAATTTTTTTTAATTCTTTCTTGACTATGCCCTCTCTGCTTGGCTGAGCTCCAGTTTTTCGACTCAGTCTAGCTAGAGAGATGTGTGTTAGCTTGCTCTGGCAATTAGATCAGAGTTAGCATTTTCTTAGTTCTTTTCCAGCTTGGATTTTTCTAACAGCGCAGAAGCTGAAGATATTGGAGCAAAAAAAGGGAGCATTTACAACATCAGCATTCAGGCTACCTAAAGGCTCCACTGCTGCCGGTGTGTGTGCTGATCTCCTCTGGGGCTCCAGGCTGATTGCCACCGCCTTAGATCAACAATAGGCAGCTCCCAGAGTTCATTCCACTATTTGGGCTCCTCTCCCGCCGGTGTGTGCGCTGGTTTTCCAGTCTGCCAGCACAACCGTCACCACCATTTAGCTCCAAGTTTCAGGGCTCTGGAGTTACTGCCCTGTGTGCTGCAGCAAACTCTGACAACATTGTTTACATCACAGTGCTGGGAGAGCGGATTCAGTTTTCGCACCATTTGTTGGCTGGCTACAAGCCACAGAGGCACTGGGAGAGTCAGATTTCTGCTCTTGCACCGTTTTTGATCGAAGCCAAGCTGCAGCAGTGCTCAGAGAACAAGATTTCCGCTCTCTCGCCAAATTCAAAGGCGATTAAGCAGCAGCGGTGCTGGGAGAACCAGATTCCCACTTTCACGCCAAATTTAACAGCCAAGAAGCTGCAGCGGTGCTAGGAGAGCTGGATTCCTACTCTCGTGCCAAAAAATTGCAGGCAAGCCGCTGCGGAGCTGGGAGAGTCAGTTTTTCATTCTTGCACCATTTTCTTGCAACGAGCAAGCCGAGAAGAGTTCTCCGGTGCTGAGTGGGACTGCTAGCGCACCCTTTACTCTCAGACTGTTGTAAGGGTGCTGGAACCTCCCTATTGCAAGGGTCCGCTGCAACTCTCAAGCTTGCATCGTAGACCAGCTCTGGACTGAAGACAGCTGACTGGTCTGTATAACTGGGTGATTACACAGGGAGACAAAGATGGTGGACCCTGCTCTGTCTTTGGACATTGAGCAGGCTGATATCCCCCCCCCCCCAGTCTCACAGGGCACACAATCCTGGCCCCAGGAATTCCAGCGCAACTACTAGAAGTACTGCAGGGAAGAGCAGACTCCTAACACCCCTGCCTACTAAAGCATCCTCAGCTTTTGACAAGGACGCTAGGAGGCACCACAAGGCATTAGAAAAACATTTCTCTAAAGCCCCCAAAAAGGCACAAACTGAGGAGGATCAAATGGCTTCCCTTACAGAAGCAGTATTTTCCCGATCTGCACAATCTGCTCACTTGTCTCAACCTATGAAGGCTGAGCAGCAGAGTTGGTCATCAGAGGGCGCTGCTGGGCCACAGTCTCCCCTCTCAGATTGTCTTCAGGAGGATATTCTTCCATTGTCCTGCATAGCAATGTCTGGGTTGCAATCTCACCCCTTACTAGACACTCAGCCCCTGAAGTGACCTTTACCCCTACAGCAGTGGGGCTCTGCTTGGGGGAAGGTCAAGGGCCTGGTTTATCCCAGGACATTCAATACTGTTGGACCGTATTACTTGGTCTGTTGTGTGGATGTTTGGGTGGTTTAGGGGTGGGGAATTGTGGTGGGTGGGGGTGTTTGGGGATTGTTGTGTGTGTTGGACCTGGTCTTTAGGTGTTATGTGAATTTTGTTGTATCGGTATACTGTGTATACCGATACAACAATGTACAATAAAGTTATGACAATAAAGTTATTATTATAAAACCTCATTTCAGAAGCTATATCAAAAGGCATAGCAGCAGGGTTGCAACAGAGAAACCAATGCCTTCTCATCTACCTTCCTAGATCCCAGCTCACATTACATTATTGCCGGGATCTCCTTCTCCTCAGGATTCTCTACATAGTGCAGATTCTATGTGCGGAGCGGAGGACCAAGGAGATCAGGAGCTCTCAGATGACAAAGGGATGATACCCGACAAGCCATCCTTCACTGGCCTTTTCCGCCCTTCTCTTTTCAGATCATTGCTACATAAGGCCAAGACAACAACTAATACGTTGTTCATTGACATAGTTCAACAACGGTGTATCCAACCAGGTTCTCTTGCAGCCCCAAGCAGACATGACAAGAGACTTTACTGTATAGGCCCAGACCTTGAAGAGCTACTGCATGTCAGGTGTGCCACCTTTCAATATTCAAGAAAGAAAAACCCCAACTCCATTTTCATTGAGAAAGGTACTTTTACTGAGTATGAACTGAAGGCAACCATAGAAAAGCAAGATCTGAAGCATAGGCGCGAAAATCACATATAGAAAGCATCCCCTCCCAACTGTCCAGAGTAAATCATCCAATCCACAGGTCCTCCAGGGGTCATGTGGGAGCACATGTCTGGCAGTGTCATCCTCCTGGTATGTCACAACCATTGACTTTGAAACATATCTACTTCAAAGAAAGAACTGCAGCAAAGATTCACTTTCATTTCCTCCAGCACGCTTCCCCCCCCCCCAGATCCCCCTAACTCCCCCTCCCCCATTTCCATGGCAGCCAAGCAAGTAAGCATCGAAAGAGCGGAGGCTGACACTGCATCTCCCCTCAGTGGACGCTCCAGTAGAACTCTAATGTCCCCCACTATTCTTCCCACAGACATAGTGGAAGGACTAAAAGCAGAAGATAGGAAAGCAGAAAAGTCTTTCTGCAAAACTCACCAGGTGGCCGCCTGGGCAATCAGAGCGGCTACATCTGCTTCACTTTTTAATCGTACTTCCTTAATCTGGCTTCACCAGTTACAGGAGAGGCTGCCCCCCCGAGGACACCAGGCTGCACCAGGATGTTAAACAAATTGGTGGCAGCTACTGAATTTTCTGCCGACGCAACTCTGGATGCGGCGAAATTCACCTCTAGAGCCTTGGCTTCAACTATTACATCTCACCGCCTCCCCTGGCTACGCCACTGGCAGGCTGATATGAAGTCCAAATGGCAGTTAGCTTTGGCCCCATACAAGGGTTTCAATCTTTTTGGGGAGGTTTTAGACCCTATTCTAACTAAGAACAAGGATAAGAGGAAGGTAATGTCCTCCACTTATAGGAGGACAGACCATAGATATACCCCTTACTCCCACAGGCAGTCCTTTCAAGCTGACACTGGCTCTAACGTGCTGCAGTTTTCGTGCTCCCAGGGATTTGATTGTTCCTCAGACAGGCCTACCTTCAAGGACAGAGGTAGGCGTCTACACCAGACAAAACAACCATTTTGAGGGACCATCAATAGGTCCTTTCATCGAGGGAAGTGACTACCAATCAATTTTTCCCATTGGCAGGCGGTTACAACACTTTGCAAGTCAATGGGAATCGTCCACAACTGACGCTTGGGTTCTCCAGACTGTGAGGCTAGGCCTCACATTGTAGTTCCTCTCCAGCCCTCCCAACCGCTTCATCCAATGCCCCATTTCCACGAATCTTGCAAAAAGACAACTGATGGAAACCGAGGTCCAACATTTGTTGGATATTCGGGCCATTGAACCAGTCCCCACAGGTCAGCAGGGACTCGGGTTTTATTCAATTCTCTTCTTGGTATCGAAGAGTTTCGGGGGTTGGAGAGGAATCTTGGACCACAAGAAACTCAACACTCATGTGATATACAGACGTTTCAAGATGCAGTCCCTAAATTCAATCTTAGACTGCATCTGGGAGGGCGATCTGTTAACATCAATAGATCTCAAGGAAGCCTATCTACATGTCCCTACCCACCCCTCCCATCGAAGGTTCCTGAGGTTTGCTTATGCAGGCCACCACTTTCAATACCAGGGCATGCCATTTGGGCTGTCATCGGCCCCCAGGACCTTTACAAAACTGTTAGCAGCAGTAGCAGCAAACATCAGACTAATCCCAATAAGGGTGCAATGCTACTTGTATGACATATTAATCCAGTCGTCTTCCCAGCCCCAAGCAACAAGGGACCTAAGTACTGTCATCAGGATCCTCCAGCATCAAGGATTCTCTGTAAACATGGAGAAGAGCCACCTGATCCCCACCATCTGCCTCCTTCATCTTGGCATGATGATACTCCAATGTTTGTGAGGTCTCAGGACCACCAGGACAGCATCCAAACCTTATTTTTATTTATTTGATTTGATTTATATGCCACCCTTCTCCGGAGACTCAGGGCGGCTTACAATGTGTTAAGCAATAGCCTTCATACTTTTGTATATTTATACAAAGTCAGCTTATTGCCCCCATAATCTGGGTCCTCATTTTACCTACTTTAGAAAGGATGGAAGGCTGAATCAACCTTGAGCCTGGTGGGATTTGAACTTGCAGTAATTGCAGGCAGCAGATGTAAGTGGATGTTAATAACTGCCTTAGTCCACTGAGCCACCAGAGCTCAGTGGACCTTGGTGACCCTGACCTCTTTCCTAAGGTCAGTCCTGCTGGTTCTTCTATCCCAACTGCTTGGAAAGATGAACTCATGTATTGCAATCATACCTTGGGCACCCCTGCATGCCTGGACTCTTCAATGGTTTCTCCTAGCACACCAGAGAGCCTGGTGCAGCAACTCCAAGACCAGGATACAGGTCCCGCTGAGGGTCCTTCCATCCCTCCACTTACGGACTTCTGTGGCAATAAGGAAGGGATGCATTTTCAAAAAGCCCCAACACATAACTAACATCAGCTGCGAGCCTCTTCGGCTGGGATCTTCTATCTCAGATAGCTCAGGGACAATGGTCTCTGGCGGATCTAACAATATAAACTGACTGGAACTTCAGGCAGTTCATCTGGTCCTCCGCCATTTCCAGACCACCATTGCAGGCCGCCATGTCTTGATTTTAACAGACAATGTGGCCACCAAAGCGCACATAAATCACAAGGGAGGCACTTGCTCCAAATCGCTAATGACCAAGGCAGAAAGGCTGAGCAGCTGGGCGGAGAAGCACACAGTCTCCCTCAGAGCTGAGCATATATTGGGATCGATGAATGTGCGAGCAGATTGTTTGAGCAGGACACCACTAGACCATTCGGAGTGGCACCTACATCCTTTTCCTCGAGCTGTCAGAGGCACCTTTTCCTAGAGCTGTCAGAGAGGTTCGGCCACCCGATAGTAGATCTGTTTGCCCATCCAAAGAACAGTCAACTGCTGAAGTTCTTTTCCTGATTCCCGACCCCGGGAGTGGAGGGGGTCAATGCCCTCCATTGTCCTTGGCCTCAGAGATTCCTATACACCTTTTCCCTCCTTCCCCTCATCCCAAGGGTGATTCGGAAGGTGTTAGATGAAAGAGCGGAGGTTTTTCTTGTTGCCCCGCATTGGCCAAGATGACCCTGGTACACGGACCTGGCCAGCCTATCCGTATCCCAACCCTGGTGGATTCCCTGGGACAGGATCTCTCTCAGCCAGGGGGTCATACTCCATCCGGAGCCCCAGTGGTTCCAGTTGACCATCTGTCACTTGAGAGGAAAACTTCTCAGGGAAGGTGATACAAACTATCCTGGCTTCCAGATGTGTCTTGACAAACTGGATCTACAATGCTACCTGGCGGGCATTCTGTCAATGGTGCTCCAGGGGACAAATTGATCCAACTTCAGCATCCGTTCCTGAGATCCTGGACTTTCTGCAAGAGAGGCTGGACAAGGGGTTGGCTCCCAACACCCTCCGTCAACAGATCGCGGCCTTGTTACAGTACTGACAGATGGCACCCGATGTCCCCTCACTCAACATCCGAGGGTACACAGTTTTCTCAAGGGACCCACTAACCTGAAACCTCTGGTGGTACATAGATACCCCACCTGGGACCTTACCTTAGTCCTACAAGCACTAAAGTCTTCACCATTTGAATTGTTAAATACCATCAGCCTCCAGTTCTTGACCCTTAAGGTCACCTTCCTTATGGGCATAACCTCAGCCAGGAGGATATCTGAACTAGCAGCCCTATTGGCACCTTTGTATCTTCCATTTGGACAGAGTTGTTCTGTGGTTGGATCCCTCCTTTCTGCCCAAGGTGAACTCCTGGTTCCACCTGGCCCAGGAGGTCATTTTGCCTGATTTCTCTCCAGACTCCAATCATCCACTGGAAGAAAGATGGCACACCTTGGTTGTCAGGAAGGCCCTCCACAGATACATTCAAAGAACTGTGCCCTTCAGGAGAATGGAATCTCTGTTCGTATCGTTTCATCCCTCTTCAATGGGCAGGAAGATATCCCCCTCCACAGTGGGCCATTGGTTGAAGGTGTGTATTGCAAAGGCGTATGAGCTCATGGCCAGGTCTTTGCTGGGACGGATTCTAGCTCACTCCACTAGAAGTGCAGCAACGATGGCTGCATGGGCCACACAAGCATCCGTCATAGACATTTGCAGGGCGGCCACTTGGTCATCCTTGTCCCATTCATCCATCACTACAAACTAGACAGTTATGCCTCACCTGAGGCATCCTTCGGAGGTAGGGTGCTTCAGAGAGTACACTCCACTCTGGGGCCCCAAGATCAGTCAGCTCCCCAGCCATAGACCTTTAAGCTTATGTATGTCCCACACTTAGATTCTCCAAGCAGCTCACTGGAGAATGGACGTTGGTCTTACCTGAATGTCTCTTCTCAGTGCGCTGCAGGAGAATCCAACCCATTCTGTCAGCATCCTGCTCCGGGAGCCCAAGTGTGGTTTTCTTCAGCACCGTATTGATTACTCTGGACGACTGTGCCTTCAGTGAAAAATTGGAGCTCAGCCGAGCAGAGAGGGCGTGGTCAAGAAAGAATTTTTTAAAAAAAACTACAGTCTCTGGCAAATAGATAGAAGTGAACCCACGCTTGAATTCTCCCGCAGTGCACTGAGAAGAGACGTTCAGGTAAGATGAATGTCTGTTTCCTTCTTAAAAACACTATTTCTCAGATCCAAGAATAGATCTGGTTAGTCCTCTAAGAGGAATGATAACCCTCATCAAATCAAATCTTTATTATGGGCATTGACCAGCACAGAGTCCTTATCATTATGTTTTCATTTCAAAACCTATAATGCCATAATCTCCCCCCCCCCCCAAGATAGACATATGTGAGAGAAAGCATTCTGATTACATACATAAGTATATATATACCAACTATCTTTGTCTCCACTGGAGAAGGCGACAATTCATGTTTATATGTTTATCCAAACAATGTCCCTACTACCTTTCTCTCCCGCCCCCACACACACACTATTTTCTGCCATTTTTCACAGAACCATGGAGTTGGAATAGATCATTAAGTCCACCATCCCCCTCCTTAGTGCAGGCATCCAGCTGAAAGCAAACAGAAGAATGTCCAATCTTTCTTCAACATACCAATGAAAGGGAATCCATCATCTTCGTAATGTAATAGATTCCACTATCACATGACTGTTGACATTAAGAAGTTTCTCGTAATATCCCATCTGAATCTGCTTTCTGGGAACTTAAGTCTGTTTGCTGCACCTGATTGGAGGTGTATGTGTGTGTGTTTTCCTAAGTGTGAGACTGTTCCTTCAGGTTACAATACTGTTCATTCAATTCTAATACCTAGGAGACTGAAGCCCAAGTATATTGGATTTTACATCTTATTTCAGTTCTTTCCAGAATGGAAATGGTGTCCAATATTAATTTAAATATCTTTATATTATATAGTTGGACAGAATGTCCAAAAGGTGACACAATCTATCAGTTCACTAATCATACCATTTACAAGTAGTACTAGCATTTTTAGTGACTATTTGAAGTTACAGTGGCACTCAAAAACATAGTTTATGACTGTTTTTCACACTTGAGTGTTGTAGCATCCCCATGGTTATGTGATCAAAATTCAGACACTTGGTAACTGGCATGTATTATGACTGTTGCAGTGTCCTGGGGTCATGTGATTTCCTTTTGTGACCTTCTGATGACAAAATCAATGAGGAAGACAGATTCACTTAACAATCATGTTACTAACTTAAAAACTGCAATGTTTCTCTTAACTGTGGTGTGAAAGGTTGTAAAATGGGAAAAGCTCACTTAACTGTCTTGTTTAGCAATGGAAATTCTGGCCTCAATTGTGGTCACAAGTCAAGGACTATCTATACAAGAAGAATGGGAAATTTCAGATCATCTTGTCACTAGAATACTATGAGTTATCTCAGTAAATATTAACATTTACTGATCCATTTGCAGATTCAATCTAAAGTTCATTAGTAGTATTTCTTGGTAGGTATTCAATCATTGTTTAATGTCTCTGATAAAGGACAGATACACCAGTGTGTGGCTCTATCTATCTACAGTCATGGCCGTAAATGTTGGCACCCCTGAAATTTTTCCAGAAAATGAAGTATTTCTCACAGAAAAGTATTGCAGTAACACATGTTTTGCTATACACATGTTTATTCCCTTTGTGTGTATTGGAACAAAACCAAAAAAGGGAGGAAAAAAAGCAAATTGGACATAATGTCACACAAAACTCCAAAAATGGGCTGGACAAAATCATTGGCACCCTTTACTTAATATTTGGTTGCACACCCTTTGGAATAAATAACTGAAATCAGTCGCTTCTGATAACCATCAATAAGCATCTTACACCTCTCACCCAGAATTTTGGATCACTCTTCCTTTGCAAACTGCTCCAGGTCTCTCTTATTGGAAGGGCACCTCTTCCCAACAGCAATTTTAAGATCTCTCCACAGGTGTTCAATGGGATTGAGATCTGGACTCATTGCTGGCCACTTCAGAACTCTCCAGTGCTTTGTTGCCATCCATTTCTGGGTGCTTTTTGATGTATGTTTGGGGTCATTGTCCTGCTGGAAGACCCAAGATCTCCAATGCAAACCCAGCTTTCTGACACTGGGCTCTACAGTGCGACCCAAAATCCGTTGGTAATCCTCAGATTTCATGATGCCTTGCACACATTCAAGGCACCCAGTACCAGAGGCAGCAAAACAACCCCAAAACATCAGTGAACCTCCACCATATTTCACTGTAGGTACTGTGTTTTTTTCTTTGTAGGCCTCATTCCATTTGCAGTAAACAGTAGAATGATGTGCTTTACCAAAAAGCTCTATCTTGGTCTCATCTGTCCACAAGACGTTTGCCCAGAAGGATTTTGGCTTACTCAAGTACATGTTGGCAAACTGTAGTCTTGCTTTTTTATGTCTCTGTGTCAGCAGTGGGGTTCTCCTGGGTCTCCTGCCATAGCGTTTCATTTCATTTAAATGTCGATGGATAGTTCGCGCTGACACTGATGCTCCCTGAGCCTGCAGGACAGCTTGAATTACTCTGGAACTTGTTTGGGGCTGCTTATCCACCATCTGGACTATCCTGTGTTGGCACCTTTCATCAATTTTTCTCTTCCGTCCACGCCCAGGGAGATTAGCTACAGTGCCATGGGTTGCAAACTTCTTGATAATGTTGCGCACTGTGGACAAAGGCAAATCTAAATCTCTGGAGATGGACTTGTAATCTTGAGATTGGTGATATTTTTCCACAATTTTGGTTCTCAAGTCCTCAGACAGTTCTCTTCTTTCTGTTGTCCATGCTTAATGTGGCACACACAGACACACAATGCAGACTAAGTGAACTTCTCTCCTTTTTATCTGCTTTCAGGTGTGAGTTTTATATTGCCCACACCTGTTACTTACCCCAGGTGAGTTTAAAGGAGCATCACATTCTTGAAACAATCTTATTTATCCACAATTTTGAAAGGGTGCCAATGATTTTGTCCAGCCCATTTTTGGAGTTTTGTGTGACATTATGTCCAATTTGCTTTTTTTCCTCCCTTTTTTGGTTTTGTCCCAATACACACAAAGGGAATAAACACGTGTATAGCAAAACATGTGTTACTGCAATACTTTTCTGTGAGAAATACTTCATTTTCTGGAAAAATGTCAGGGGTGCCAACATTTACGGGCATGACTGTATATACATACATATATATATATTCTGATATATTTATATATAATATAAGTTATGTCCACGCAGACGTGAGCAGAGACTTTTCTTCTGCTACGCAGGTGCGGGACATATTTTAATGTTATTGGTTAAAGGCTGATAGTTTTCCTTTAAAAGGGGCTATCAGCCAGAAATTGCATGTTGGTTTCACTAAGTCATTATCTGCAATAAACATTGCTGCTGGAAGTTTGGCTTCTCATCTGTGTTCCTACTCCCACACATTCCATTGGCAACGAAGGAGGAATTGCTGGGCCCTGAGCCAGCGTAGAGATAAAAGAGGCACATGTGAGTGGAGACTGTTTGTTTTGGAAAGAAAATGGCTAACTCACCACAGTTTGTTCCATTTGATCCTGAAACACAAACGTGGGATTCTTATCTAATCCTTTTTGACTGTATATTGGAAGCTAATGATTATACCAATATCACAGACAATTGTAAACGAGCACTTTTTTTGAGCATTTGTGGAAAAGAAGTGTTTGAGACGGCGAGGGCCCTCATTGTGTCCCAACCCCTGCAGACAGTTCCTTGGGACATATTATTAAGCAAATTGAGGGAACATTATGCTCCTTGACCATCTTGCATTGCTAGAAGACATGCTTTTTACCACAGGAAACAAGCGAAGGGTGAGTCTATCAGTTGTTATATGGCAGCCCTCAGGAATTAGCTATCTATTGTGAATTTAGCAACTTAGATGAAGCCCTTCGAGACAGATTGGTCTGTGGGGTTCGGGAGGTTCAGTTACAGAGACGATTTTTGGCAAAACCAATGTTAACGCTACAGACAGCAGTAGAGGAGGCACAAGCCACCGAATCATCAAATAGATCGATGGAAGAGATACAGAAGTCGGGCAGGCCCCTGGTGGCTAGAAGGGGGGAAACCATCGGGGAGAGGTGGAATTATGGGAGGACACTGATGATGAGGGAAATAATCATGATGCTGTCCATTGGTTGAGAGCGGCTAGCAAGGAGCGTAAATGGATAGATGATCGAAAGTTGTTCTCCTCGTGTATAGGGTGCAGCAGAAACCATCCGAGAGCTATGTGTCACCATAAAAACACCATTTGTAGACGGTGTGGAAAGAAGAGTCACCTAGCACAAGTTTGCCATGCTGCATTGCTTGCCCCCCCCAACTGGACAGACTTCAATTCGAAATGGGGGAGAAGCATGGCCCACTGAGGCTAAGAACCCCAGAGGACGAGTGTTTTACTATTAACATGGACGCTTGTCGTTCAGAGAGGGTGAGCAATCAAACCAGGATTCCGGCAAGTAGTAAAATGTACATTACTGTCCTTATTGCGGGATCTCCCTGCTGGATGGAAGTGGATACAGGGTCGGCAACAACAATTGTATCCTGGCAGACTGTACAAAAATTGGTGCCACACGGAGCTGAGCAGAAGCTTATGTTTAGTCATAATCGTTTGAGAGATTATCAAGGAAATAACATCCCCATTAAGGGTAGCAGAACGTTCCACGTAGAATATAAAGATTTCTCCGGGCCACTTAAATTGGTTGTTGTTGAAAGTGCACTGCCTAACCTCCTGGGACTGGATTGGTTTGCAGCATTGGGGTTAGAGATTACCGGGATTCATAAAATCCAGGGAGAAACCATCGGAGAGTTGAGTAAAGAGTTCACTGATGTGTTTGACAGAAAGTTGGGAGAATATAAGGGTACCCCAATATCCTTCAGTTTGGACCCCAAGGTGGCACCAATAAGAATGAAACCGAGGAGGGTGCCATTTGCCCTAAAGCCCAAAGTTGACGAACAACTAGATAAATTGATTCAGCAAGGAGTACTGGAACTGGTGGACCACGCCAAGTAGGTCCCTATCGTGAAGCCAGTGAAACCAGATGGGTCGATCCAAATTTGCGCGGATTATAAATGTATGTTAAATAGGGCTCTTCAACATAATGCTTATCCATTACCAGTGGTGCAGCACTTGTTACATTTGTTGGGGAGGGGGGTGTTTAAGATCTTCGAAAGTTAGATCTTGCCCAAGCATATCAGCAGCTCCCTGTAGATGATGCCACTGCCGAAGCCCAAATAATCATAACGCATCGGGGGGGGGGGTCCGTTGTTGCCGCCTACAGTTTGGGATGTGCGTGGCCCCAGGGTTGTTTCAAAGCCTGATGGAACGTTTGTTATACGGCATCCCTGGGGTTGTGTCCTATTTTGATGAAGTGCTCATCTCTGCTACCAATAAAACATAATTATTTGAACGACTACGACTAGTGCTACAAAGATTTCAAGAGGCTGGACTAAAGGTAAAGGAAGAAGTGTAAAGTAGCAGTAAATCAAGTCGAATTCCTGGGATACCTGGTCAATGCGTCCTGGAAAAGAACGCTATTGGAGCCTACAGTTTGGGATGTGCGTGGCCCCAGGGTTCTTTTCCAGGACATTATCATCTGCCAAGAGAAACTACAGCCAACTTGATAAAGAGGCATTGGCTGCGGTGGCTGGAATTAAGAGATTTCACAAATATGTTTATGGAAGGAGATTTGATTTAGTGACAGATCATAAGCCACTTTTGGGACTAATCGCGGGGGTCCGGCAAACACCATAGGTCCTGTCCCCAAGAATGATGTGTTGGACAGAATTCTTAGCAGCATATAGTTATTGACTTATACATCGAACTGGCATAGAACTGGGCCATGCTGACAGCCTAAGCCGATGTCCGCTACCTAAGCTAGTGGAGGATCCAGCTCCAGCAGCATCAGTACTGCTGATTGAGATCATGCCATCCATTCTTGTTACAGCTGCGGAAGTGGCAACCCAGTCGAGAAAAGACCGAACGATCATGCAAGTGTTAAACTGGGTGTGGAGGGGATGTCTTAAAGAGACAGGGAGTGTAGAGTTTAAGCCATTCCAGGCAAGACAATATGAACTTTCAGTGCAGAAGGATTGCCTATTGTGGGGGAATCGGGTGGTGATACCCTCAAGGCTAAGGAAATCATTATTAGAGACTCTACATGAAGGCCACCCCGGAATTGTAAGGATGAAGGCGTTGGCCCGTAGTTATCTGTGGTGGCCAAATATAGATAGAGATATTGCGGAATGGGTGGTGTTGTGTCAAGCATGCCAGGAATCAAGACCGGCACCTCCTGCAGCACCACCATGGGACTCGGAAACACCAAAAGGGCCCTGGTGTAGAATACATCTCGATTTTGCAGGGCCGATAAATTGTTGTGGATGCCTATTCCAAATGGCTGGAGGTGGCCATAATGAGGTCAACCACGATGGACGCTGTTATGAGAGTATTAAACAAAATTGCGACACATGGTTTGCCGGATGTGTTGGTATCGGACAATGGGCCGCAATTTATGGCAATGGCATTCAAGGTATTCCTAGTAAACCAAGGAATATGTCATGCCCTGGTTGCGCCATTTCACCCCGCTAGTAATGGGCAGGTGGAGCAAATGGTGCAAACGACGAAAGAGGCCTTGACTCAAATGGGTCCAGGGGACTATCAGGAGAAACTTGATAAGTATTTGTTCAACCAACGCATCACTCCCTGTGTAGCCACCAGAAAGAGCCCAGCCAAATTACTTATGGGTCACTGGCTGAGAACAAATTTAGATAGAATACACCCTGATTATTTGACAGAAACCTTCACAGACTGGGAAAGTATAGTCAGAACCTTTGAGCAAGGTGGTCTAGTATATGCCTGGAATTATACTGGTCAACCCATATGGGTGCCGGCACAGATTACAGATGTTACGGGTCCCCGTTCATACTGGGTGGAGCTAGAGGATGGGCGCCTATGGCGCCGACATATCGATCAGCTTCGGAGCCAAGTGAGGGGGACAGTCGTTAGGGAGTTGGAAGAAATAAACTGGGGTGGGAATCCAGAAGAGCGAGAGGGACAACAATGCAGTGAAAGGGTATCTGAAGGGCTGAGGCCAGTGCAGAATGAAACACCTGTTATTGAGGGTCCATTGCCATGGAGCTCGTCTCGCTTTTCCCCATCTCCAACTGAGGATATGTTTGGGGGGGGGGGGCAGAGAGTATTTGTAAGCCATCTGATGTAGTTGAAGAATCGTCGAGAATGCAGTCGACGTGTGAGGGCCTGACAGAAATACAGGAGAGCTGCCAGTCGACATGAAGCCGCCGTAGACCAATGTATCTGGATTATTATGTTTGTGGTATATGAAGTTTACCTGAGGAAGGGGAAAGGGGTGTTATGTCTGCACAGGCATGAGCAGAGACTTTTCTTCTGCTAAGCAGGTGCAGAACATATTTTAATGTTATTGGTTAAAGGCTGATCGTTTTCCTTTAAAAGGGGCTATCAGCCGGAAATTGCATGTTGGTTTTACTAAGTCATTATCTGCAATAAACATTGCTGCTGGAAGTTTGGCTTCTCATCTATGTCCCTACTCTCATACATTCCAGTATACACTGATATACTGAGATAGATAGATGTGTGTGTGTGTGTGTGTGTGTGTGTGTGTGTGTGTGTAAGAGTTCCATATATGAAGAGAGGTGTTTGTGTGTGTGTGTGTGTGTGTGTCCTCTTCATTTATAGAACTCTTTAAATAAATGTTTTTCTGTAATACTTTGATCATATTAATTACTATACATATTAAAATCAAGGTACCTAACAAATTCAAAATACAATTTGAGCCAGTGGTGGGATTCAAATTTTTTTACTACCAGTTCTGTGGGCGTGGCTTGGTTGGTATGGCTTGGTGGGTGTGGCAGGGGAAGGATACTGTAAAATTTCCATTCCCACCCCACTCCAGGGGAAGGATACTGTAAAATCTCCATTTCCTCCCGATCAGCTGGGACTCAGGAGGCAGAGAATAGATAGGGGCAGGTCCAGTAAGAGGTGGTATTTACTGGTTCTCCGAACTACTCAAAATTTCCACTACCAGTTCTCCAGAACTGGTCAGAATCTGCTGAATACTACCTCTGATTTGAGCTCACCTCAAGATCATATTTACCCCACATTGGGAACCACTGATATGTATCTTCTTCATATACTGTATGGAAGTCTTTAAATCAAGGCAATAATTACTTTGGGGGCTTTGAGCTATAAATAAAATTGAGTTGATTTGAAGACAATGCTTATTAATTAGAAAATGCTGTTTGGGAGCAAGGAAATCCAATTGTCCTCTTTTTTGTAAACAATGAGCTTCATTAGAGCCTCTGTTAAGGCACTCTAATAGTAACAGATCTCCAGTGAAAAAGGAAGTTAATGGCACATACAACCAACGATCTGACTTTAAGGACAATGGTCCTCCAAGACTATGGGAGAATGCTGTTTACTGCATGGTGTAAAGGGTCTTGAAGAGTTTTTTATTTTGGTTTAAGCTTGGCTTGTGGCTTTAGTGCTGTTTGGTCAAATGGAATGGTGCTGATGCAGCTCTCTGTTGCATCCCTGAAAACTGACTCCTGCCTATGAGAAAAGGCTACTTTTTCACAAAGTGAGGTATCTGGTTGATTATTAACCTTACCTTGACAGGATCTAAAAGGAGGCCCAAGGTGGATTGTGTTAACTCTTTGTTGTTGCTTCTTGGTGCACTGGGACTTTGCTAAATGCAGAATAATAGAGTTGGAAGGGTCTTGTGAGGTCTTCCAGTCCAACTTCCTACTCAAGCCGAAGACCCTATACCAGTGATGGCTAATCTTTTTGCTGTCGCATGCTAAAAGCGGGGATCACGCGGGGGGGTCACACACATGCGTGGCCAAACCCATAATTCAATGTGCCCTACCCCCCAGCACATGCGACCACGACCCCCCACGCTCCCCCTGCTTTTGGCGCACAATGGCACGGTGGGCCAGGTAAGCCCGGTTTTCGCCCTCCCCAGGCTCCAGAGGCTTTCTAGGAGCCTGGGGAGGGCAAAAACAGCCTTCCCCAATCTCCCGGAGGCTGAAAACAACCCGTTTCCCAACTTCTGGTGTGCCTGGATGGCCCAAAAATCAGCTGGCTGGCGCATGCATGCATGCTGGAACTGAGCTAGGGCAATGCTCGCATGCCCGCAGATATGGCTCCATGTGCCACAGATGGCACACGCGCCATAGGTTTGCCATCACGGCGCTATACAATTCCAGACAAATGGCTATCCAATCTCTTCTTGAAAACCTCCGGTATCGGAGCATCCACAACTTCTGGAGGTAAGCCATTCCACTGATTAATTGTCCTCACTGTCAGGAAATTTCTCCTTCATTCTAGGTTGGATCTCTCTTAATACATTTTAAAATAGAGTGTATTCTTAACATAACATGATGTCTGTTGGCAAGATGTGACTACTTTTACATGGTCCCAATGCATACAAATGTTTTATCAGACCAAAGAGGATTCCTCTACAGCTGTAGAAGGATATCTGAGTAACTTTGTTGAGAGAAGAAAACCAGAAACCTGCTCGCTCCTTTACTGTTTTCTGAGACTTTATTGTATATAGGCAATGCATAATAGCTGCTCAACAGTTTTGACATTTTTTAAAAAAAAAGTTTTTATTTTATAATCAAACAAATATACAGTTCATAGTCAATCATACAATGTATCATCTAAGTACATCTTTTATATCTTCTTATTCTACAATATTTGTCATATCTTAATTTTATCATCTCATTTATTGTAACATTTCCCCCAATTTCTTTACTTTTCTATTAATACATTTATCTGTACTTCAATTTTATCCCCTCCCATCCTTCAATCCCCCTTCCTCCCCCCCACACACACCGATTCCCAGAGCAAAAACAGGGTATAGCATTTAACAAACATAAACTAAAATAAGCTAGCTTGCTACAGAATTCAAAACTCCCTCTCACTCTTTAACTCCTCTTTTAACAATTATTCATCAACCTACCCTTTATAAATTCTCTTGTCACTTTTCCATTTGTTAAATCATGTCTAACTTAAACATTTCATCACATATAACTTTTAAAAATCCCATAATCTTAAATTGAACATTTTAAAAATTTCAAAACTTTTACAAAACTATCCATTAAAGTTTAAATTAACCATTTTAATATTTCAATAAGTTTAAACTTAAAAAGGCTATCCAATTTTAATTAAACCTTTTTACTATAAAACAGTAAGCTTTTCAAATTTATTACTAAAATCCTCCTCCAAAGAAATTAATCTCCCATTCTTCCTTTCTTTCTATATTTTTCCAATCCTTTCTCTTCAGTGATTCTTTCTTTTTCAGCATTGCTCTTCCCCCTGCTTTTATTTTTGAAAATTTTTGAATTTTAAGTTGAGGTTGAAGTATTTTTAAGACTCTTTCTCCTCTTACAGTTATATCCTCTACTTTGAAACCACAGTCCCAACTCTTCCTGCTCATATAATCAATCATTTCATCCCTTAAATGTTGATTCTGTCTGTAAAACCAAGAATTGCCACAATATTTGTCAGTTTGCAGTGGAGAGTCTGATTGCTGTTTTCCTGTTGATCGCGTGGAAGCCTCTGGCAAAACCTCTGTATCCTGTATAATAACCTCCACTTTAATCTTGACAGCCTCTTTTTTGTCCTCCAGAGTCACATTAGTCAGATTGATTTCTTCATCTTTTCCAGCCAGCAAATCTTTGTTATTATTCAAGTTATATTTTTGAAAGATTCTTTCAGTTGATTCTATTATGGCAGAAGTAAAAGAGTTTAAAAGTTCTTGAAAAACCCTTACAGTCACAACTTGTGAATTTGCTGACTCATATGATGAAAATCCTCCAGCCCTATTGTCAGCTATATTTCAATCTTTACTTTATATTAATTCCGCTGTCAAGCCAATAAATCCAATTATTTTCCACAAGGTTTAAAAATAAAAATTGATTAAAATCGATACCCTAGTCTTTTCCATTCATCTTCCACTTTAAATCTTTTTCGTTATGTATAATCCAGTAGCTTTAACAATGTTACCAGTGTTAACAAGCACTTTCAATAGTAAGTTTCATTTTCACGCCCTCAGGCGCCATTTCCCCTTTTATTTTTTAAAACGGAGTTAAAGATCAGTACTTGCATTTTTTTTTGTTCTCCTGAATTGCTCTGCCAGCATCCAAAGTAGAAATTTCTTTTTTTTATTAAAAAGTTTTACAAACAACATTTCCAAACATTTTCTCCCCCCCTCTTCCAACCCCCCTCCCTCTTCATATTTTTAATAAACATATTTACATCATTTTTACTTTCCCTTTTTTCAGTTTTTTTCGGGGCAGCTCTTTTACCCCTTCCTTTCCCTCACTCCAGTTGTTTCCCTTTTCAATACGATCTAAAGTGGTATTCGAGCAGCCCCGATTTCCCAATTATGTTTACATTTATATAACATCTTTTCCCCCACCCATCCAACCCCACCCTCCCCACCCTAGACCTCCCAAAGCAGAAACAGGGTATTGCAATTACAAACATATAATAAAATATGCTAACATACTGTAAAATTCAAAATTTCCCATAGATCCTTTAACTCCCCTTATTAAAATTCATCAACCTCCCTAAAAATATTACAAACATTAAAGAAAAAACAAAAACCTAAACAAATATCCTTCCCAAATTCTCCAGCACATTCTTTTTCAACATCTGTAATAAAACCATAATTATTATCCGTCCTTTTAACTTATTAAAATTATACATTTTAAAAAGACAAAACCCTAAACTTTTTATCTCGTAAAACTTTTAAGATCCTCAATAAAACTTCTAGAATCATTTCTACTAATATAAATTCAGATTTTTACCAAGGATATTCTTCATTTAATCTGTATACAAAGCATCCTTACTATAATGTAACCTTTAAAACCCTTCGCAATTTCTCCAACAATATTCAATTTCAACACTTCTATAGTAAAACTAAAATTGTTATCCTTCCTTTTTACTTGTTAAAATTAAAAAATTTTTTAAAAAAAAACCTTAAACCTTTTATCTCATGTAATTTTTAAAGTCATCGGTAAAACTTCTTAAATCATTTATACAAATATAAATTCAAAACTTTCTGGAGGGTAACCTTCGAATTTTACTTTGACCATTATAGTACCATCATATCATTAAGGAAAAAAGGTTATCCTTTTTATATATAAAACGTCCATGCTTCAAAATAACCTTTAAAACTACCAATTTAATAAAACTTTATCTTCTTTTTCTTGTGTTTTTTCCAATCAATCTTTTGCCATGACTCTTTCAAAATCCCTTCTACCCCTCCTCCTTTTAAAAGTTTCTTAGCCTTGATCTGAGGTTGATGTATCATGAAAGCTCGCTTCATTCTTGTAATCTTTTTCTTTGGCTTAAGTTTAAAACCCTCATTTCTTCCTTTACTTGTATAGTCCAATAAATCATTCCTTTGTTTGCCAAACTTCAAGTTACCAAATAGTTCATCCACTTGTAAGGATTGATCCAACTCCAACTCTTGTGTGAACAAATTAGAAATGTCTGCCAGAGCCTCCATTTCAAACGTATCCTCCTGCATTCCAGTCCCACCAGCTTGCGTTTCACTCCCCAAGCTCCTTTGTTTAATTTCTTCTTGTTTCACCACCAACACTTCACTATCCAACTTCTTTTGGGACCCTCTTTCAATTGAAGCCGAGAGGATAAAGATAACAGAATCTGAAAATTCTTGGAAGATTTTTGCAATTTCAGTTCGGATATTTACTAATTCACCAAGCAATAATCCTGCAGATCTAGCGTCAGCCATTATTTCAACTTTTACTTATTCAACTGTCAAACAAAATCCATATATTCACCACTCTGTAGAAAATTCTGATGTATTTAACATCAATAACAATTCTCTTCCATTCCACCTCGAGTCTGAGATGTAGCTCTTTGTCTGTTACAAATGTAACAAGTGCTGACAGTCACTTACTAGTTAACTTTGATCCATGCCCTCAGGTGCCATCTTTTTACATTTCAAACAGAGTTAAAGATTTTTCTTATGTTAATTACTCTTCTCCTGCTCTGCTCAGCCAGCTCTTGAATTACATAAAAATAGTTCTTAAAGTTGTTTTACCCATAAGATGATTCAAATTTAGATTGCTGGTGTGGTCGCGGAGTCTTGCTCTGCTTCAGCAGAGTCGTTCCAGGTCCAGAGCTGCTTGGCTGGTTTCTGGGGAGTTCCCCCACTTCGCACCCCAGAGTTCTCTCTCGGGGGCTTTGGGGAACTCTACCCCCACCAGCCTGCTCTTCACTCTCCCCTTTGCCCGGGGAGAGCCTTTTCAAGTGTCCCGACAGCACTTGTCTGCTGTTCGGGAGCTTTTATGAAACCAGGAAGCGGGCGCCCGTTCTCAGGTGTCTTCAACGTTCCGTGGAGCCACAGGAAGTCCCAAAGTAGAAATTTCTTGTAATCTTTAAAATTGCTTTGCTGGTGTGGACGCGATGCTTCATTCTGCATAAAGCAGAATCATCCTGGGTCCGGAGAATGAAGGGCTTTCAGGGAACTCTCACCCTGCAACCCCCAGGCTTAAAAAGAAAAAAACCTGGGGATCTACCAGCTCTACCCAGACCCTTCTGCTCTTACCTCCCCCTTTTCCCCAGGGGGAGAGTTTCAAGTTGCTAGACAGCCAGTTTTCACTGTTCTAGCAGCTATACAGAGTCCCGGGACTGGAGCTCCTAAAGAAGCATCCGTTCGGTGTTCGTGGAGCCACAGGAATCCCCTAGTTTTGACATTTTTTGAATAATAATTACATATACCTGCAACAGATGGATATAACAAAAGTTTCCTCTCTATCAGTCATGTGCACATTCAGTCACTCACCTAGCTAGATGTCTGAGTCTGGTTAGGCAAGAACATAGTCTTCTGTTGAATTGGAATTAAAGTAAGAATTGTCAACATTTTATCAAGTATGTTATTGTTCCTTAGGCTATATGAAACAGCTAGATCCCCTTCCTTCCTAATCTTTTCAGGGAAACTTGAACAAATTTGATCTCAAAATATTTCCTCTACACTCCCATTGAGACAGCATTCTAGTTGCTCTCTTAGGTGACAAAGAACCAGATCAGGCACAACTCTTACCTTGAATTCCAAATCATCTCTTGACCTATATTTTATTTTTTGTCCATGGATTACAGTAACTATAGTATCTGCTCAGACCACTTCTATCATATTCTCAAAACTATTCCTACATAATTGGAAGGGGAACTAATCCCAACCAGTAGAGGGATAAAAACACAGATTTTTAAAAAACAAATACTTATCTATCTATCTATCTATCTATCTATCTATCTATCTATCTATAAATGTAAATGTTTGTTTGTTCAAAATCATAAATCTCTGAAAGTTCTTCACCGATTGCTTTGAAATTTTGACACAACGTTGCATTTGAATATGCACGTGTTTTTATATACCTATATTATATAGATGTCACATTTGTGACAGGTAAAAACATGCTTTTTTGAAAAATAGTGCCATCTGTTGGACGTAAAAGCAATACACGCTATACTATCTTTTTGGACTTTAACGTCACAGCACCACAATGGCAGGTGCGAGCCGGGTCTTTTCCCCTCAGCGCCGCCGCCACCAAACCCACAAGCAAAATGGCGGGAAATGTCAACCGCCATGAAGCGTCCTCCCGACTAACAGAGTATGCCGTACCTTTGGCAGGGACCCCGATGCCGCCTGTGGTGCGGAGAGCTGCGAAAGTGAAGGCGGTTATACTGGCAAGCCAGGAAACCAGCTCTTACACCTGTGGCAAATTGGGACGGAGGCAAAGTAGGCATGACCTGAGCTACAGAGGGAAATTATTGGCACTCGGTCAAAAAATATTGTATACCCACAAGACGGCCACAGCAATGCGTCGCCAGGTACAGCTAGTAACAAATAAACCCAGTAATACTACACAAAAACCAAAAGGGGGGAAATCATTTGGGAATAGGTAAAGAAAGATACAAATATTAAATATTCACATCCAGTATTCCTAACCCAAATGACATTTGTTTAGACCAGTGGTTCCCAATGTGGGGCCCACGACCCATAGGGGGGCAATTTGATTTTTAATGGGGGCAATTAGAAAATGAGCTATTAATGAATTTTTGAAAGCCCGCTAATTGTTTTTATATATTTGTGATGAAACAACTGTGTATCATTTACCTAATGTTATCTTTGTTAAAATGCATTTCCTAGGGCCAGTTCTGAAAAGGATATCCCAGCTTGCGGGGGGGAGAGCAACTGTCAGCCAATCAGATGTGTTCCCACTAAGGATCATGGGACTGGCAGAGTCTCTTTCCCTTTCCTGTGTGCTTTGCTGCTGGGTGGTTTGCAGGGAGAGCTGCTCTGTGCGGAGACAGAGTGGATGGCTGCTGGGGGAAGCCCAGCAGTGAGGTACAGAACCAGGACCCAAGAATTTTTTAGATTTACAGTTATTTTTAGTTTGTTTTTTATTTTATTTTTTATTTATTTAGATTTATATACCGCCCTTCTCCCCAAGGGGACTCAGGGCAGTGAACAGCCAAAAGTTAAAAAACATACATACAAAATTTAAAAGCCAAATAAAACCTAATTAAACAATAGCCCCAATTATTTAAAATCCCAATTCTAAAATATTAAAACCCCAAATATTACAATATTTACAATTTAAAATTTTTAAATTATTTTTATAAAAGAAGGGGACAAAGGGAAGAATTAGGCCAGGCCCGCCTGATGAAACAG
Source organism: Ptyas mucosa (assembly GCA_012654045.1). Taxonomy (NCBI): domain Eukaryota; kingdom Metazoa; phylum Chordata; class Lepidosauria; order Squamata; family Colubridae; genus Ptyas; species Ptyas mucosa. The sequence goes on along the minus strand of WNWU01000042.1, from coordinate 2,826,987 downwards.
GAAAGTTTTCAGCTCACGGCGGAAGGCACGAAGATCCGGGATCCTCCGTAACTCCGGGGGAGCTCGTTCCAGATAGTGGGTGCCCCCACAGAGAAGGCTCTCCCCCTGGGGGCCTCCAGCTGACATTGTTTGGCTGACGGCACCCGGAGGAGCCCCTCTCTATGGGAGCGTACCGGTCGGTGGGAGGCTATTGGTGGTAGTAGGCGGTCCCGTAAGTACCCAGGTCCTTGTGTTTTCCCATGCTTTGTTTTACAAGACTTTTCCTCTCAGAGCAATCTGGGGCTGGGGCACGCATGCGTAGGCCTTACCAGGGCTGTGTGATTCACCCCCACCTACTGAACTACCAAAGAATTTCCCCATTAAGAATCAACTCCGAGAGTCAATGAGGCCATATTGCTAACCTATGCAAAATATATTGATAAAGGTGAATTTGCTGAAGAAACGTTATTCTGCAAATCATTAGAGACCACCACAACCGCTACTGATATATATAATAAGCTTAAAAATTACTTAGATGTCAATAATATATCAATGGAAAACATAACATTTTGTGCTACAGATGGTGCTTCTGTTATGATGGGCAAGAAAGATGGCTGCTTAAAATTGATGAAAGATGAGAACCCAGAAATGCTTCTTGTGCATTGTGTTAGTCATAGAGAGAACTTAGTGTCCAAAAATATTTCTCCTGTTCTTAATGAGATACTAAAATTAGTTATAAAATGTATCAGTGCTATCAAAGCTAATGCCAAATGTAAGTCTCTTTAAGCAATTTTGTGAAGATAAAAATGCAGACCATGTGAGGCTTGTAGTTCACACTGAGGTAAGGTGGATCTCAAAGGGAAATTGTTTGAAAAGATTCATGGAACTATTTGATGTTCTTAGTGACTTTTTAAGTGACAAGCCTGAAATGAAGCACCTGCTAACCATTGATGGTAAAGCATTTGTGAGTTATTTAGCAGATATCTTTGAAAAACTGAATATGTTGAATAAACAACTTCAAGGAACAAATAAAACTCTTGTTGATGCAAAGGTGAAGATATTTGGCTTCATTACATTTATAGAGTTATGTCAAAAACATATTTCTGATAAAATTTTTGACATGTTTCAATGGCTAAAAACATGTGAGGTGCTAATGCTGCTGTACTTGTCATTGTGGATCATCTGAAAATATTGGCCTCTGATTTGAAATAAAGGTTTTCTGAATTAAAACAAATTGATTTTCCAACATGAGTAGTGCAGCCAGTGCTGGTGGATCTATCTGATGTTTCAATGCAGTATCAAGAACTCTCAGAAATGCAAAATAATGAGTCACTTAAAATTTTATTCAATATAAAAGAAACGATGGCATGGCTTTGTGATGAGACAGAAACTAAATACCCAAATTCAACCTACTTTGCAAGAAAACTGCTGTTACCATTCCCATGTTTATATTTAGCTGAATGTGGCTTTAGTGCTGTAAATGATGTGCTACTGAAGAAAAGAAATTGACTGAATATCACTGAACGAGGAGACTTGAGAATGAAGCTGACTAAATTGGAGCCTAATATAAAACCTCTCTGCAACAGGCATCAAGCACAAGGATCTCTAACTTAAGTAGACTAAAGCTGCAATCCTACAACATTTTCCTGGGAGTAAGCCCCATTGAAGACAATGGTAGTTATTTCTGAGTAGACATGCATAGGATTGCATTGTAAATATGATCTTGAGGTGAGCTCAAATTTTGAATTTGTTAAGTACCTTTATTTTAATATGTATAGTAATTAATATGATCAAAGTATTACAGAAAAAGCTTTCATTAAAATTATTTTATTTATGCATTTCAGTTCTCTATTATATGTTTTGAAACTTTATTTACTGTTTTTTCATATCTCTTCATACTATTATTTTTAAGTTCCTCAGTACTTCTACTGTCTTTCATTCTTTTATTTTTCTCTTTCATGGGTGCCATGTTCTTTTGAACTTTGTTTAAACCAAGTTAATGACCTTTTAGACTTCCTCCACGTGAGTAGGAGTTCACTTTTTGAATAGCAAGAATTATATGGGGGGGGGGTCAGGGTTTTAGAGATGCTTAGGTGGGGCATGGCCAAAAAAAGGTTTACTAGTTCTTTGCAGTAGTTAAACTGACAACTACTGTAATTCCAGACACTGAACTCATTTCTTCTATTGTAGGATTTTATACATCCTGAGCAGTGGTGAAATCTAAAAATTTTCCCTACCAGTTCTGTGGGTGTGGCTTTGTGGGTGTGGCTTTGTGGTCATGTGACTGGGTGGGCATGGCCAACTCAATGTCACTCACGGCAAGGGATGCCTTGCTTGGCCCCTCCCCTCCCAGCCATTCCTTGTCACACCCAGCCTCAACCTATCTATAGTTCTGTAAAAAATGTTGTTCACCTTTTTTCAATGTTATTATCTACATACTAAAGATGTACTTTCATGGACCACTGAAAGGAGGAAATGGCTCACATGCTTTGCCCAAGAGTGTGATAGGCAATAGGCTTTTAAGGGGCTGCCAGAAAGAAGGGGGGTGGGCAATGTATTTTCCAAAGCACCAGAAGGGAAAACAAGAAGCAATGGATGGAAACTGAACAAAGAGAGAAGCAACCTAAAACTAAGGAGAAACTTCCTGACAGTGAGAACAATTAACCAGTGGAACTGTTTTACTAGAAATGGCTTTCTTTTGTCCGGAAGAAAATCAGAATAAAGAACTGGAAAAGGCTACACAGGAAAAGGCTTTTGTCAGGTATGCTTCCTTCAAATACCAGGAAAGAAAAGACCAGACTCCATTATATTAGAAAATCTGTACTTTTACTGGCATAGAAAATGAATGCAACCAAGCGAAGCTGAAACTAAGACTTTTTCGCGCTAGCCTGCATATACAAATCATCCCCTCCCATTGTCCATCGTAAATCATCCAATCCACAGGTCTTCTAGGGGTCAGGTGGAAGCACGTCTGCCCGCATCATCAATCAGGAATGTCACGACGGTTGGTCCGATAACGGTGGTTTTGATTTCCCCTCCTAAGCATACTAGCATCTAAATAAGTTTCACTTTCACCCCCCCCATAGCCCACACACCCCCTCCCCCTTTCTATGGTAGCCAAGCAATAAGGCGGAGGCTGACATTCGGCCCCTCTGCAGCAGAGATGTTAGTCCTAAATAGGGAAAGAGAAAGCAACAAAGAGAATATACACAGATATTAGGGTTTATCAGGATACTTGGTGTGAAACAATTGTACTTTTTTCGGTGCCCTGACATCCCGTTTGTTTACCCACTCAGCTTGTGACAACGGGAAATGTTTCCAGGCCACCAAGTATTGCACCTTACCATGATGTTTTCTAGAGTCCAGGATCTCTTTTACCTCAAAATGTTGTTCTCCTTCTATTAAAATGGGGACGGGTGCAGGGCCCTGACTTGGGCGCAAAGGAGATAGGTGCTCTGGTTTTAACAAGCTAACATGAAACACAGGGTGGATCCGTCTCAAGGTTTTTGGTAACTCCAACTCGACTGTGACTGCATTAATAAGTCTAATGATGGGGAATGGACCTACATACTTAGGCCCAAGCTTTTTAGATTTTTGAGAGGTCTGCAAATACTTGGTGGAAAGGTAGACCCTATCACCCACTTTATAGACCCGTGGGGAACACCTTTTTTTGTCAGCTTGAGATTTATGGGCTTGGTGGGCCTCATCTAACGCTTTTCGAGTTACAGCCCAAGTACTTCTGAGTTGTTCAATCCACTCAATCAAAGAAGGATTCTGTGGATCCCCCTGAGGCAACTCGGGAATAGGAACGAAATCTTGACCTGATGCAACCTTAAATGGAGTGAACCCAGTGCTGCTATGAATGGAGTTATTATATGCCACCTCAGCGAATGGCAACAAATCTACCCAGTTGTCCTGTTGGTAATTTATGTAACATCTCAAGTACTGCTCTAGCACACCATTGGTTCTTTCACAAGCCCCATTTGTCTGAGGGTGGTGGGCGGAGCTTAGCCCCTGGGCGGAGCCTATCAATTTTAAAAATTCCCTCCAAAATTTGGACGTAAATTGTACACCTCTGTCAGAAATTATCTGCTTAGTGGCTCCATGCAATCGATAAACATGTCAAATGAACAATTTTCCAAGGGTTTTAGCTGAAGGGATTTTGGAACAAGGAATGAAGTGTACTTGTTTGGAAAATAAGTCTGTCACCACCCAAATTACTGTGCACCCCTCACTCTCTGGTAGGTCAACAATAAAATCCATGGATATCTCCTTCCAAGGGGCGCTAGGTCTTGCCACACTTTGAAGTAAGCCAGGGGTTTTCCCTGGAGGTCTTTTAGCGGAAGCGCATATCGGGCAGCTTGCTACGTATGCTTCTATGTTCTTTTTTAGTGCAGGCCACCAGAATTGTCTCTTGACGAGTTGCAAAGTTTTAACAAACCCAAAATGTCCCGCCATTTTGGCGTCATGAGCGTACTGCAACACTGTTGTTCTTAAGCTGGCAGGAACATACAATTTAGCCCCAATCCAGGGTAGTCCATCACGGAGAGTGCATTCATTTGAATGATTTTGAAACCATTCATCCGTTCTCAGGGCTTCACGTAGTTTTTGAAGCAAATCGCCTGAGAGAGCCGGATCGGATCTCGTTTGTGCTCTGGTAGTCACTGGCGCTGCTAGTTGTGTTGAAGGAATGATAGGACGCACCACCTCTTTCTTTGTACTGTTGTATTGAGGCAGTCTGGAGACTGCATCTGCCATGAAATTCTTCCCTCCTGGAAGATATCGCAGGGTGAAATTAAACCGGTTGAAATGTTGGGCCCAACGAACTTGTTTTGGTGATAGTTTACGCGGGGTCTTCAACGCTTCTAGGTTTTTATGGTCAGTCCAAACCTCGAACGGATGTTTAGCCCCCTCCAGAAAATGTCTCCATGTTAACAAAGCCCAGCGCACCGCAAAAGCTTCCTTCTCCCATATGGCCCATCTCCTTTCAGTTTCGGACAGTTTCCGAGAGGTGTAAGCACAGGGTTGTAAATTCCCTTCGGCATTCTTTTGCAGGAGAACCGCCCCCACGGCCATGTCGCTTGCATCTGCCTGTACTACAAAAGGCTCTTCCATGTTTGGGTGTTTGAGAACTGGTTCAGCAGCAAACAGTCGTTTTAACTTCTCGAATGCTGCCTGGCACTCCATAGTCCATTCAAGGGGTCGGGAGGGTTTTGGTTTTAATTCTCCCTTTGTCTTTAAAAGATTGGTTATGGGTAGTGCGATTTTTGCGAAGGAGGGGATAAATTGTTTATAAAAATTTGCAAATCCCAGGAAGCTCTGCAGTTGCTTGCGGGTACGTGGCACAGCCCACTCCATTACTGCCTTGACCTTTCCAGGGTCCATCTCTATTCCCTCATGCGATACCCCAAGTAGTCAATTTTGCTTTGGTGGAACTCACACTTAGAAAGTTTGGCATATAGTTCAGCCCTGAGTTTTTTCAGGACAGTTCGCACCAATTTAACATGATCGTTCATGTTCTCAGAGTAGATAAGAATGTCACCAAGTAGACCAATACCCCTTTGTATAGGTGCTCATGCAGTACTTCATTGATCAATTGCATGAACACCGCAGGGGCTCCCTGTAGTCCAAAAGGGAGCACCCTAAATTGGAAACATCCCAAGGGGCAATTGAATGC